>JARHVA010001445.1:685000-1017500 GCA_037957365.1 Torreya grandis
AAGTGACCATATATCTCAAATTCACCAAATAACAATACATTTTATTAAGTTTTAGATTGAGGTAAAAGCAAGTTTTGAAGGGGCCCTAAAACCCTGTTACAAAGAAAGAAAGAGAGATCATCCAAGACCGCAGGCAAAGCCTAAAAACTACTATAAGGAAGTAGCAAAAATAGGTTTTAAATGGACCTGAAACCACCAAAAAGACTTCTGATCAAAACCCAGATTAAACAGAGATCTGGTATCACCAAAGGCAAAGGATTACTGAAAGAAAACAAAAAACAGGACCAGTTACTAAACCAACCAGAAGAACCAAATTATTCATCCAGTTTCAATATCATTTTCATAGTTTCTTTTCCTTTCATAACAGTATCTTGGGCAGTGGTTTCTACCAACATAGCTCCTTTTTGTGTAACCTTCTTTTTAGAACTTTGTCTCATCCTTTTGCTAGGTCCCTCCAGGGCTTTGGTCTCCTCATTGGCTCTTTTACCTATATTGACAGCAGTAGCACAAATATTGGATGTAACTTCCTCCATTTTCATTCTGTTGTCCTTAATAAGTTCTCAAAGGTTATTTTCATAGGCTTTGAGCTTGACTAGGATCTCCCTTATCTAATTTTCCATATTGTTTATTTTGTTCCAAACAGCTTTCAGGGTATCTTCCATAGTTTCCACTTTCCTCTTGAGATCCATAATCTCCCTACACGTCCAAGAATCAAATTGGGATTATGCCTCTACTTTAAAATTAACCCAAGTCATAGGTGTCTGTGTTTCATCATTCTATTTTCTCCCTCTCCATTCCTTAGAATTTTTATTGGGACTGTTCCTGGCTTCTTCAAAGATATCCTCTCGACTCTTTTGTTCCCACTCTTTAATTCCAGTTTGAATTTCCATATCTGTATCTTGATTATCATCCTGACCTGAAGTTTCCTTTTCGTTCTTTGAAGTTGGTTCCTCAACAGGGTCATCCTGGACAAATTCATCCTCTGACATTTTCTGGTTTTCCTCCATATCTACAGTCTTGTTTGTAGAATCCTCCTCTGTGTTGACATCATCTTTTTCATTCTTCTCAAAACATTCTTCATCCTCATTAGAGTTTGTATCCCAACTTTGAGTTCCTTCTTCTTCTTCCAAGTTTTCCTCCCTGGGGTTTTCAATTCTCTCCCATTTTGTATCTTCTTCTACATTCTATTTTTTAGCACTAGGGAGCTTGATTTTGCCTTTCCCATTTACACTTTCACTTTTTCTATTCCCTGACACCTTAATTTTCCCCTGTTTGGGGTGCTTTACCATTGCACTATTCTTGCAGTAGCCTTTGATAAGTAGAATATGGCCTTCATGTAGGATATGGCGTGTTTCCTTTTTCCTATGAGCATATAAACTTTGGATCAAGGAGAAGTGAAGATAAAAGGGAAATGACAAACTAACCTTGTGCCTGAAATGGTTAAGGAAGACAAAATGGAACTTGTGCACGCGCTTGCTTCTTCTATCTAAGATGAAGTACTCCCTTATGCAGCTTAAGACATCCCTCCATATCCCTTTAATCTAATCCAATTCATAGAAATCCCCATTCTTGACCAGCTTATGCTCTTCCTCGTCCATTTTGGGGAACTTACAAAAGGCCTCATTTGAAATGCTTGTTTGCTTGGAAAATTTGAGTCCATCCGTAGGCAGCCCTGTAACCTCAGCTATAAAATCCTTTGTTAAGTTCACTGTGATACCATGTAGGGTGACCCTTTCATCAGACCAATTTTTGAAAAAAGCCATAGTGATATGCGGCTTTGATCCATGGAGTCTTTCCATGTAGCTCACAACTTTTCCTTTTTGCAGAATTCTCCAGACTTCTTGTTTCTCTCTCCATTCATCACAGCTCTTGGGTTCCTATTTTTGGGGTTCTCCCTTCCTTTCACATGCCATACTCATTTTCTTTGAATCCCAGTTGCTATGGTTTTTACACTGAACCCACTTGCTGCCAAATTGATTGGAAAGTCAGCTTTGTTTGTGCTTTTTTAGGATCCGCTTCTCACTCTTAAGGGCCTTCCTCTTTGATGATTGTTTTCCTTTCCCCATGCTGCCACTCCTCCTACTCATTATATTTTTATTACTCTCCAATATTTCCTTCCTTTGCATGGGTTACATCATGAAGAATGAGCACCCTCAATTCCACGTTCTTTTCTAATGTTTCATGCCACCTCACTGTTTGACCTTCCCGGACTGCACAATTAGCTAGCCAATCTGCAACACCATTGGCTTCATGAAAGGTGTGGGTTATAATCACTTCTTCAAATTTATTTAATAATGTTTTCATCTCCATTACCTTACCCTCTATGGTCCAAGACACAGTATTTCTATTATTAAGAATATTTATAATATTCAAAGAGTCCCCTTCAAGCCACAATTTGGGATATCCCAAGTCCATACCTAATTTGAGGGTCTGAAGGGTAGCTGTAGCTTCGGCAATGTGGCAATTCAATTTACAAATGGGGATTGCAACAGCATCAATTACCATTCCCATATGGTTTCTCAAGACTCCACCACAACCTGCATTCCCCGGGTTCCCTTTGGCAGCACCATCAAAGTTTCCTTTAATCCATCCTTGAGGGGGAACATTCCATGTTACTCTTGATCTAGGATTATCAGGTTTACCAATAGGATTATCCGTCCTCAAGGGATTATCCACTTGGAGGGTAGAGCTTGGATTCTTTTGTAATAAAAAATTCTCCTTTAAAGCTCTAATGATGTTCTGTCCTACCACCCATCCAAGAAGTTCTTTATTTCTAAAGATTCGATTATTTCTTTCCTTCCATATTCCCCACCAAATATGGGGAAGAGTAATTTTCCATAAAAAAAGGACTTCGAGATTCTTTGATGGGTAGTACCAGCTTTTGAGAGATAATTCCACATTTTTGTGGTGTATCCATGTAATGCCCCACAAATTGAGAATCTCCTTCCAAACAAGTTGAGTGAAGGAACAATTCATGAATAGATGATCTCTATCTTCAAGGTCTTTTTTACAAAGAATACACCTATTTACAATATTAATTCCGTATTTTTGTAAATTATCCAGAGTCATTATTTTGTTTTGGAGAAGGGTCCAGAAAAAGAATTTAATTTTAGGGATGAGCCCCTTAATCCAGGCTCTCATCCATAATGGTTTGCTACCATTTCCCTTAGAGGATAAAATGGATGAAACTTTAAACTGTCCACTTGGCTCATTGTGCCAAACAATTCTATCTTCTTGGTTAGGATATAGAGATATATCATTGAGGGATAATTGAATATCCTTGAGATCTTGATCATAGTCAGTGAAGTTTACCCAAGAGTTGTTCTGCCAATATTGATTAATTGTTATTCCCACTCTTTGCTTGCATCTATCTATCACATCTTTATCTTGGATTTCTTCCTGTAACGGTTTTCCTCTTAACCAAATATCTTCCCAGAACTTCACCTTTTTACCATTGCCAAATTTCCATGAACTTCCTTCTTCTAAAGCATGTTTTTTTCCCTGGACTGCCCCCTATATGGCAGAAGGATGAGAAATGTCTGGTGTAGTAAAGAATTCAGGGAGTGACTTTGCCTTGAATAAGTACTTATGCTTCCAAATTTTACTCCATTCTTTATTTTCCTGATAAACTCTCCACCCCTGTTTAGCTAAGAGGGTTGTGTTCATACTTCTAATTTTCCTTATACCATGTCCACCATCCCTGACAGGTTTGCAAATTTTATCCCATGTTATAAGAGGCATTCTCCTTTTCTCCTCAGTACCTGACCAAAGAAAGTTTCTCTAGATTTTTTCTATAGCTTCAGCAAATTTAGTGGGGATTTTGAAAAGACTCAAAGCATGCGTAGGTATGCTTTGAAGACTTGCTTTGAGGAGTGTGAGCTTTCCACCTTGTCTTAGAAGACTGCCTTTCCATCCCACCAATTTCTTACTAAATTTGTTAATAAGTCCTTCCCAAAAAGCTTCAGGAGCTTTCGACCCTAAAGGGAGACCAAGGTAAGTGGAAGGAAAATAACCTATGGAGTATTCTAGGATTCTTGCAATTTTGTTCTATCTATAAACTGGGGTATTGGTAAAGAATACCATGCTTTTGTTCTAGTTAATTAGCTGTCTAGAGGTAGAGGAATATAGATTTATAGCTTCCTTTAGAGTTCTAGCTTCTGTGACTTCAGACTATCCCATGAAAATAGTATCATCCACAAATTGACCATGGGAACATATTAAATGATGCGAAGAGGGTTTTAGACCTTTAAATAATCCTCTACGAACTAAGTCCCCAAGGTATCGCCCCATACTATCGGCCATGATAATAAATAGAATGGGGGAGATAGGATCCCCCTGTCTTAATCCCCTAGACGGATTGAAAAAATGAGACAAACTCCCATTTACCAACATAGCTATAGAAGTAGTAGATATTAGCTGCTTGATTATATCAACCACTCTTTGTTCAAAGCCAAAGGCAATAAGGCTTTCTGAAAGGAATAGCCAATCGACCCTGTCATATGCTTTAGCTATATCCACTTTCATTAGGAACCCCTCTGTGTTAGAGCTGATAATGATAATTATTAAGTTGATAATGATAATTTTATCCAATTAGATGTCACTAGATAACTTATAACAAGATACTCAAAGTTTATATATATATTTTAACAAACACATATGAATAAAGATATCCATAACTCATAGGCCCAATGTATTTACACACACACACACACAAATTGATCTAAGAAGAATGAATCCAAATTTATAATTATAAATACATATTAAAAAAATTACATGAAAAGTAAAGGATATATCAAAGTATAAACTTATAAAAGCGTATATAAAAGGGTAATCTAATCAACTATGATTCGGGCCATGATAAGTTTCTTCTTTCCATTGGGACATTATTTTTTAGAGATTTTAGGAAAATATTAGTGGTAACAAAAATAAACACAATAATGTACATGATTTCTATGAATATTTCAAAAGATAAATATAGAATAAAATGACTTACATGGAGATCTCATTATTTATCATAATAATATATCACAAATGATTGAGACCAAAAAAATATAATAACATGGTTAATATTTTTACAATAATATACAAGAGTTTTGTAAATACATTCATAGCTTCAAATACATAATAAGACATCATACATTAAGACCTAATTGTTTGTTTGAATGATTAATCATAAACCACTATAAATAAAATATACAAACTAAACAAATATTTTTACATTTGCATTTATAAAAAAATTACACATTAATCCTCATAGATTCATAATGAAGTGATAATTTCAATAAATTTGAACTTTAATTAATTTTATAATTTTTTTGATATTTTGGAAAATAATGAATTAATCCCATATTCATATGAGTTTATTATTAATAGTAAAAAATCTTAGGTATATTTAGACCTTAGAGACTAAAATTTCACTACATACCCACCAAACCAATATAAACTAATTTATAAATGAATAAATACATAATTTATTTATATTTTTTCCCCTTTTCACTCAAGAACATTCCATATAAATTTTTATCAAGGGAAGAGGAGTGAATTTTTGTCTCAATTAAAATGTGCCAAAATTAACCAATCATAGCTTTACATTATCAAAGAACATATTAATAAAAAAAATACATAGGTAATTAAGTTTAAAATTGAAGTATATATCAATTAATTATAGGACATGCCACCTATAATCTCAAAAAGTTGGATAAATTATATTTTTTTGTCTAAACAGGCCACTCATAATGCAAATTGGGTTCATAGAATAAAAAAAAGGGTCACATGGAAAACTAATAGAATTCAAAAGATAAGAATGTGAATTAGTGTGAAAATATGAGGATGTGGAAAGGGGATCCTATAAAATGTCACTTGTCATAGTAGCACACTTATTTTTATGGGAACCAATCATCAAAACTGTAAAATAATGTAGACATTACTCAAAATTTCATAGTGGGTAATTTATGAATCCTAATAGCCTTTGTAATTTCTTATTTTACCATTAAGAAAAATAAATATGTGATATTTATGTCCAAATAGGTGTCTAAATTTGTATTAATTTCCTTCAAAATTTACATCACATATTAGCTCTTATAAATACCTTTCCAACACAACAACGAGGCTTACAATGGAGATGTATAACTCAAGTTATATAGATAAAAACCAAACATGTTATAAATATAAGTAGAATTATTTAGGGCCTCATTCACCTTATATAGTGTACAATTAGGTTGAGATATGTGTCCACTTCCCATTTCATCTCCACAAAAAAATTTCATGAAGATATTTAAACTCTTGCATGTTTTTCAATTCAATCCATAGATGCATGGTCATTTTTATTTTATTTATATTTCCATGAATCCATTAATTTATTAAATTTATATTTATTATTTCCATATTGCATAATATGACCTAATAATCCTTCACAAACTTTCAATTCTAAATTTTCTTGGTGACTTTTTCTGCACATACTTAGAGTGACACATGATAACTTTTGATTTATCATTTGTGGAGACTCATAATTATTCACATTGTCATTAAGCTCACGGAATCACTTTGATTTTTAAATTTAACTTGTTATCCCATGGACAATAGGAGTGATGCATATGGATATATTTGATTAACCATGTAATAATAGAATTCAAGGGAGCACCTTTTGCCTTTGAATTAATTTTCACAACCACATGGATCCATTATTTCATCCCTTTTTACTATAATTTACATTGAAATTCACACCCTTTACTTTACACTTAAAGAATCTATGTATCAAAATTATATGAAATAATTATTGTAATGTATACACCATCTTTGAATTTTATCTTTAACACAACTAATTAGATTAAACCACTGCATTAATAATTTATTCATGTGTATATAAGTTCTTAATTTATCACACATGGTAACATTTTATTGCATAGGGAATGAGAAACTTCATTTTTTAATTATGAAAGGTATGAGACACATGACCTATATTTATTTAGATTAGATAATGACACATTTTAATGTTTTTAAAAACATTTAGAGGCTATTGATTAACACATGGTCATGGAATTAATTAATTCAATTTTATCATTTAAGTAAGATTATTTCATAGTCTTTGGACCAATATTGCATATTATTTTGTGTTGCTTATACAGGTTAATGGTTCCATTATGACACTCACACACCTTAACACTTTAATTCTCCTACAAACCTTTTCATGTTCTCATATATTATAGACACATGGCAATATTTTTGTGTCTTTTTGCCATAAATTCACTAATAAATCCCTACTTACTTTGATTTATATTCACCCCATAGATTTTCACATGGTAGCATACAAAGTCATATAGTCACATAATCCTATAGTGTATTTTTATTCTAAAATTGGTGATATTGAAGTTTGTGGATAGATTGAAACTTAAATTTCACTATATAATATAGCACATCCACTTTATTTTGGATATGAAAAAATCACATCTAGGTTTGCATATCTAAAGATACTAAATATGGTAATAAAACATGTGATCACAAACAAAAATGTGTCAATACAATTGTGTTCATGAAGCCTCAAAGATAAAAAAAATTAAGACATGTGGCTAAAATTAATACACATGGTATCCTCATAGACTCATGGAGTCACAAAATCTATAGGAGAAAAAATGCACTTAGAAACAAAGGACATCTACAAACATGTTAAAATATAAAAATTGGTTCACAAAGTGGTCTCATATTAATGATAATGAGAAACATATAAAATTTAAATTAGACTCAAGTATATTAAGGTACTCATAAATAATATTTATTAAATTGAACCTAGACTAAATATGATTAGAATGGATGTGAAGAAACTTAAATAAGTTGTACCTAAACCTAGTGTTCTTGAATAAAATTTATTGAAACAACATGATTATAAAAATGGGCATAGATAGATTTTATAATTTTCAAGGGTTTTTATGAGGCCTTTTAAATCAAATTAGGACCTTTATGGGTCACAATATTAATGGGACTTGGAATGAATTATGATAAAAATTTAATTGTGGCAAAGGGAAAGAAAATAGCTTTTGAGGTAGGGGCCTTAGAAAGCCTTTTCAGGAGACCAAAATTATGTGATGAAAATAATATGGAAACTTATGGGAGTGGCCAAAAATCATATTATCATATAAAATACATTTATATATTATCATTTTCACACAAGGATCCCAAAATGTCATGAGACATTTTGGCCTCCAACATTAGCTCTGAATTTAGGACATATACCACATGTTGGTATCTTAAGATCCTAAAATTATCTCATCAAAATAATAATTTTTCCTTTTGAATTAATTATACCATTTCCTTATCCTATATAGAGTTAATTGTCAAATCTAATATGAACCTTCCAATTGAAATTTAGGAACACTGAATTGAGATATGTGTAATTTTACCACCACTATGACACTACATCACTTATTAAAAAAAATTCCCACCACTATGATACTACATCAATTATTAAAAAATTAGAAAATAAAATAAATATAATAAATTAATAATTTTACACAATATTTACAAATTGGTGCCACCTCACCTATGTATGCTCAATAAACCCATTCATAAATAATGAAAAGAATGAACTAGAACTAATCATTTTAGAATTCACTCTAAATAACCTGAATTAACATGCACCAAGAAAATCAACTAACTAAAAAAATGAGTTAAAATTATTCTCAAATTGGGAGACACTAAGTGTGAAAAATAGTGTAGCTCATAATCTGAATCTAATCCCTATTTCCTATAATCCTGGTTAGGTAATGTCTATAATAATACATGCAGTCTAATACTAATTAACTATAAAATGGGAATAACTATAGTAATCCCATATTAGATGTGATCATAAAAATTTAATCCAAATAAATGAATATGCCTCAAATGAATCACTAAAAATTGAGTTCTAACTAAAATTGTTAGGCAAACAACCAACAATTTACATGTAAGTCATAATTAAATAATATAAGATATAAAACATTTCTTGAAAACCCCTAGAAGTATTTATTCCAAAAAATTAGAACTATTACAATCAAGTAATATATTTTTAACAATAAATAAATTAATGTTGTTGAAAACCTTATTTTATTCTACCAAATGGCATGTGCTAAAATCAAATAAATTAGGATATATCACATTAACATTTGCATTTATAAACTTAGGAAATTAATTGAATGACTATGAATGCTCAAATAGTGAATTTTTACATAGCTAAAAGGGACAAAGTCCTAAATATTTTCATTTCTACCATATTCATCTTCACAATCATTATCACATAGAGAATGCACTTATTGTTTTAACCCATGTAAACCATAAAATTCATCTTTGGAAAGTGTGAGAAGATTTTCTATAACTAAAATTTTATAACAACAATGAAAAAATTCATTAGATTCATTCATTTCTTTACCATGAGTAGTAAAAACACATTCTAAAAATATGATCTAGCTATAGGTTACACATCAAAATAACTATCAATTCAAAATAACTCATCTGCAACAAATCCATTTTCACAATAATTTGTAATTTTAGTGGACACTTGAAGTAATAGATATGAAGCATCAACATTAAAAACCTCAAAATGATTAAAAAAAAAAAGACATTATACACATATCTACCAAGATTTCAGCAATGGTGTGATCAAACAATCTATATCTCATTATTTCACTATCAATAATACACTTTAAACCAATAAAAACTCCATCCAAATTAATTTCAATAGGTCACCATTTGGAAGTAATTCATCCTTAATAAAAAATTATACATCACCATTATTAATTTTTAGTAAATGAATAGAATCAACATTATCATCTTAAATAAGCTCAACTAGATTAGTGTTTGAATTCAATTCTATTTCATATATGGGTGCCACCATACCTTCATGATCTAATTTCTATTTACATTACCCATCCTCAACTTCATCACTAAACTAGGTTGTAATATTACAATAACATAATGAAACATAATTCACATAACACTAAGAAAAATAATATCACAATAAGAATTATAGACATTTATAGTAGAGGATTCATACAATTTAATTATTAAAGGACTCTAACATCTCCACTTTCACTTATTTCTTGTTTATTTTATCTAAATTATCCATCTGATATAGGTTCTAATTTATTATATAGGTTTAAATGGTAAAAATAATATCCCCTTCCACATTAACCCACATTAATTTTTATTAGATCATATTTTATATATAAGTAATGAAAGCCACAATCATACTTTAGGCCCAAATGGCATGCAAGGACAAGAGTTGATGGGATTTTTTTCTCTTAAGTAATAATTAGAATCACTATCAAAAGAATACCAATAAAACATAACAACCAATGCCTCATTTTATTTTATATGTTTAATAAAATTATTGAAAAATTTATTAAATCTGAAATCAAAGGCTTGAATATTTTCATCTTCATCTTTATAAAAATTATAAAAAATAGTACATCATAAGAGCAAGGTTAGTTTTATCATCATACCCTTAATGAAGAGATTTATGAACTTATCCAAAGAGTTAATAATATGATCAAGCAACTAATGAAATCAATCTTGATAATCCCCATTTAAACTTCAAAGAATAATATAATTATAACACCTTCATTATATATCTAAAACTCATAAACCAAATTAATAAAGGATTCAAACTATCCCTCTCCCTTAGCTTCACTACTACCATCAAAATTGTACAACATTTTCCTAATTGTTTTTGTGAAAGGAACATGAATTTTCACAATAAACCATATTAATTGTCTGATATTTATGATCAATAAATGAAATACATGGAAGAGTAACATTTAAAATATAAGAGGGACACACCAAACCATTACAATGTTGATATAAAGAATCTAAAATCATAAATACATTATATTGATTCATAATCCTTGATAAATCTACTTTTCCACTATATCCAACATTATTCATTGGATTAAAATTCAGATATAAATGAACATAAATGTTACCTATACACATATCATAATGCATGACCTCTAAATTAACATATTTCAATCCAAAAATTATAAATATGTTGTTTTTTTATCAAAATTTAATTTGGAATTGACAAATTCATAGGTTGATCTCGTTGTAATCTTTCAAATAATAACAAATACCACAAATGTATGCCTAAAATGGATGTATAATCCCAAAATTTGAGTTTTTAACTATGATTTTATTGGGGGAGTGGACATGGAAAAAATAATAAATTCATAAACAATGCATATAAATTGAAACTAAAAAGTGAATGAGAATAAAACCAAAGATCTCTCAAATATAATATGATTTGAGTCATTGATAATGTATTAAATGGCAAGGATTATAATGAATGACCAAGTGAACTGAATATTCCCCATCAAAGATGCCAATATTTTGGAACTTAAAATATACACACTAATATTTTTTAAACAAGTTTGGTCCCCAATTTTAGTAAAGTGTAGTTATAAGATATTCTAAAGAAATTTTAAAGTGTGTGTAAGCGATGTGTAGTTTAGAAAACAAAGTGCAAATACACTAGGTCATGATGAATAAAGAGGAGTCATATTTTTTTATTAATTCTATCACAAAATAAATGAAGGTAAAATCCACACAAGGATGGGTTTCATATATGTACCTAAAGACTAGGGAACATCTAATAGAATATTGACCAATTTTTATGGGTTACATTGTACATGGTGCATTAGTTGGCATGTAATGAGTAATAATAAGATCAATAAGGGGGTTATGAAGATAAAAAAATAAATAATATAAGATAAAATTTAGGAATAATGTATTGATTCCATAGTAATATTAATTATTATTAACAACCTAGAGTGGATCTAGTGTATTATGGTGTAAATCTAGGATATAACCTATTTTAATACATTGAATTTATAATAGTTAGAGTTGTTATTTATATATAGTTTTTTAACATGTTTAGGATCACACATTAATGATATGAAAATTATATGGTGGTTATTAGGTACTATAAAATTTTAACTTAATTCATTAAAAATAGTTAGGATAGATAGTTATTATGATGCTACTCAAATGGAAGGCTAATTTTACTTATTATACCACATCAACTTATGTATTACCATTAAGAATTTCAATGAATGTGTGTTTAAATTTCATATAATAGTTGTGTAATGTTGTGATTAGTTTATATAATTACTAATAAAATAGTATAAGAATATACCATGAGTTTTTATGTCTATCAAAGCACTAATATAATGTTGTGAATAAATTATACTATGAAATGGGAATAATCCAAGTATTAGTTTATGCAGTTATTGTAGTGAGTAATAGAGGTAATAAATATTTATGTGAAATCAACACGACTTTTATCCAATGATATATTTATATACACCATGGGTGATCATGCTAACTTCTTTCATGATATGATAATGTGTTGGAATAACTAGTTTGTGTGTAAGTGATAGTGGAATATAACTCATGAATTACATAATTTTTTCCCCAAAAAAATTATTTCATTATTGGGACATAGTTGAATGAGTTGGTGAGATAGTAAGTGGAGATCATTTATAGAATTTAATTAGATAATATTTAACTTTAGATTGATGATTTGGAGTAAAAATTTGTGTTACATCATACTAGCCTTAGAAATCAGTCCCTTAAAGAATGGGTGGAGGAGAATTTACATGATCGTCTTTACAACATATTTTTATATGAATATATAGGAAATTTGTGCACATGTATAATTGAATATTTATTAGGAATTAATATGAAATAATACCACAAGAAACTTTGGAAATACATGTGTGTTGGGCATTTATAATGAGCCTATACTATGTGACCTAGATAAGTTGATGTCTGGTGGATAGGCATGCTTAATAGTTAAGTGTTGGATTTTATTATATCTACATATTATTTTCCAAAAGCAGATGAATATAAATTTATTTTTATACCAAGGGGTTCATATATATCACAATTTTAATTATAAATTAATAAATTGATGATGCAATTTGGAATTAAGAACCTCTCTCTATGTCTGGCTAAGTTATTCCACAAATGGGCTACATGGATGGAAGAAAGTGAAGGTTGGGTATGGTTTATATAATTTATTAAGGATAAATGACAACATTAATAACCTAAATGACAACAAAATTAGGCAATGAAAATATGATAAAGTTGGGAAAAAATGTTTCCAAGTACCATAAGGAGAAGTAAGGGCCAAGTTCAAGATATACCATGAGAACCTATGTATATTAATATGTTAAATGGATGACTCTTGTGTAGAGGAAACATGTTCCATTGAAGGTGATGCACACACTAAAATTTAATAATATGTATTATAAATGAAATATAATAATTTTTTATCCCTAAAATTATGTATGACAATATTATGGAAGAGGCACCCACCCAAGGTCTACCTAAAGCACAATCCCATCTGTCTCTTCATCAATTAATAGCTAGAAAGAATTGTGTTAGTTTGATTTAGATAAGAATTTTTTTAAATAAATAATTATAAAAGAGTGTGTTATAAAATTTAATTCCCCATAAATGACTAGGATTAACTATACTCACATTGGTGAAGCTAAAGAGTCTAGTAATGTATGGGAAGCCCCAAATAGGGAGTATAAATCCTCTTATGCTCATGATTAATAATTTGGAAGGAAAAATAACAAAAAATTCACAATCACTTATACAAAAAACACAAGGTGATAATACTACCATTTCACAACCTATTGCAAGTATTGGTTAATCTTCCCATTGAATTGGGGTAATGCACGTAACCTAAAAGAAAACCCTGGAAGAATCTAAAGCTTGAGTGCACAAGTCAATTCAAATATACCAACCATAACTATTTAGTTACACTAGTATCAGTTCCATAAAATTTATTATATAATATGTCATCTAATCTACCTAAATATATGTGTGTGGAGAATAGAACTAAACACATCTATAAGTATGAACTCATCTAGCACAATAATGGTGTCACTAGACTAGATTGAAAATCCATTAATTTTTTCCACAAGTTTATATCACAGACATACTTGGTATCATAATTATGACCCCAATAAATAATTTATATATTATTATTAGATAAAGAAATATTTTCTAAATGAATTTAATATTGTATAATTTAAATATAAAGGTATATCCTCTTTGAAGGAGATAAAATTAGAGTTGACAAAAATTATTTGCCAATCTAATGAAAGATTCACAACATTTATCTCAAAGTTATCATATGATATACATGCACTAAGAAATACACAAAGGATTTTTATAGGGTTTATAACACCATTCTAATTTGTATTATCTATTAAGGCATTTATAGATCAAACAAAATCACTTGAAGTACTGAAATGGGTATAAATAGTTAGGAGCATGGATATGAGGGTAAGCCTATTTATAAAATCATATATTTATTTCATGGACTTAAAATTTAAAAATATCACTTCCAATAGTGAAAAAAAAACACATACAAATGATTTTGGCATATTTGAGGTTGAGGGGATAACAAGAAAAATTATCATAGGTACAATGTTAAGGAATTATTTACAATTTGTGAGATTTTTTAAAAAGAACACAACATACACAATTGTCCCATAATTAAATGAGAAATATATCCAAAAGTATCCTCATGGTGAAAAATATGTGAGAATTCCATTCATAATAATGACTATTTTTTTGTTATAGATGAGATTCATGAGGCACGTGAACATGGGACATGTCAATATAAAATGGTCCAACTAAAAAAATTGAAGGACAATACAGTGGGTAGTGTCATTATTGGGGAATATGTTGTGTATGAGGACATATATGGTTACTATGGTATACCTATTATAATTTTTATCCTATATAATATTATCATAGGGATTTCCCAATGTTTTTTAATTATAGGTACTACATACATGATCACTAAACAAAATATATCCCTGGCCTTTTTACAAAAAAGGTATGAAAGGATAAGTTATAAAAAGGTGTGGATATGATCATTACTACATGTTAATAAAGTAAATGGATGTTAAATGAAGGTTATAAAACAAAAATACCAAAGGTAAATATCATTATGTGTAGTTACACTACCACCTAACTTTAGGTTACATCATCTAAAAAGGTTAAATCAAGATATATGCCCATGTTGAAAGAGAAATTGCATCTTGTATAACCTTAAAATATTTATCTCAACATATTGTGATAGAAATAGATCTTAAAATAATAAATCTAAATGATATGAAACTTGTAAGGTGCTATCTAATTTGATCATGACTTGGAAGCGAAGATGAAGTAATAAATTTTGCATAAGCTTTCACAAGAATTGATGGATAATGATCTAGAATAAATGTTAGCTCTATGGTGATCAAAATGGATGATATTTATTGCAAGGATTTGTTTGATGTATCACATTTCCAATGAAATTTAAGTACTTACACCAAGCCTTGTAAGAGAACACAAGGTCAATATTACACAAAACTAAATATATGATCAAGAGTTGCTTATTGATTCAATAATATATGGATGGTCAATATGTGATATACTAATCAAAACATCCATTTAGGTCAAATTTATTACCTAAAAATTCTATCATAAGATGGGAATTATTGTACTAATGCCTTCACCTCATATTTTTTATGGCCAACAAAATTCATGAAAACCTCTAAGGTGTCTTAAGGAATGTTTGTGTTGATGTGATGGAGGTGAAATTTCATTCATATTTTGAGTTAATTGAGTAATCTAATGTAATAAATGACTTTTTAGACCTTTTTTTACACCAATAATGTTGATATGAGCTTCAAGTGGTAGTTCATGGTATTTAAAATTGGAAAATAATACATTGTCATCCATATCAATCCTAATGATACCCAACCTATGTCAAAATTATAGACATGGATGAATAAATTAGACACATATACAAGACTATTATGTAGGGTGATGATAATTTGGATGAAAAAGTGAAGGTATTTTATGGTGGAAAGTTTCAACTTCAGTTTCAAATACCACAAGTATCACTTGAAAATGATATGTAAAATAATATTATGAAGTAACTAAAAATAAATTTCGTGATGTAAATTAAAAAATGAGATCACTTGTATCATATCCAAACACAAGAATCCTCAAGGTAAACACTAGATGGACTCATAATAACAACATTTGGGTTTCACACATAGCCTCTAAAATTAAACTATTATACTATCTTAGTATTATATGGTGGATTACATATTTTCCATGGTATGATGGATCCAAAGATGTGAATTCATCTATGAAGAATATATAATCATATTTTCTCAAATAAGAGAAGTGACTAAGCACTCTAATATATACCCCTAGGAGTACTAACCCATATTGGTGGGATACCCACAAGCCCAACATACCAATTTGGGTCATTCTCAAGGAGATTATATGTATAAGGTTTGAGTGAATAAATAATTAATTGGGATTAAAAAGTTATGGCACACATTATTCTCTTGAGAGACATATAAATACATGTGAAGAGACATGGACAAGATCCATGCACCAACTTATCAAAATATTATGGGCTCATGCATTTCATATAACACTAAAGACTTGGGCATGCAGGTGGTATATCATCTATGAGATGTGCTATGGGATAGATAAATAGAGGAAGGTAAAGGTTTCTTTTTTTTTCATACATTTTTATTTTCTTTATCTGAGATAGAGATATACTAACCATTTTTTTAGATTCACTAAGTTATCTTCTATAAAAAGGCTACAAGGGAAAAGGGAGTATGTCAATTGAATAGTGAGAAAGGCATATAATTACCTAATATTTTTGAATAGTACATCATAAAAACTTATTCAATTGAATATGATGGAGAGGTTTGGATAAATTATAATTTGAATTATAAGAGTATTAAGTATAAATTCATATGCCAAGTGGAAGAAACAACATAAGACATTATAGACCATTAAAGGGACTATAAATCATATGGAGAGAATAGGGTGGAATATGCACAAGATGATAAGCACAAGTAGTAACATGATACCCTAGATATTTCTAAATTTAATTTTAGTGTAGAAGAAGAAAATAATATCACCACTATTGGTGATTATTGTGATGATAGAGAGTTAGTTCATATCATCAAGCTCATGCACAACTACCAAGATATTTTATCTCACAAATACAAGGGGATGAAGTGAGTACACCCTACCTTAGTAAAAATGAATATCAAACTAGAGGATGGTGTAACACCTATGAAAAATTGGATATATATGATTAACCACAACCTAAGTTCCAAATTAAAATAAGAAATAAAAAACATGTTGGCTAAAAGAGTTATTTATCTTATTGAATAATTAAATTGGGTAAGTTTAATAATGGCAATTATTTTAAAAAAATGGAAAATTTTGGACATGCATTAATTTTTGGTCAATGAATGCCACATGTTTCATTGAATCATTTACAATCCCATTCACCAAACAGATTATGGAAGGAGTGGCAAGTTATGAGATTTATTCAATCATTGATGGGTTATATGGTTATCATCAAGTGTAGATTGAGGAGGAGGACAAGCCCAAATTAAAATTAGTGACATAATGGGGTTATTTTTCTTATAATATGATGATTTTTAGGTTTAATAATGCAACAAAACATTTCTCATGCATTGTGGTGACAACATACAAGGATTTAATTCACTATTTCCTTCAAATACTTTTAGATTACTAGATATTATATGGTTTAGTCAAATACCATCATGATAATATTCATTTTATGTTTGAGTGTTGCCACCACTTTCATATTTAATTAAATTTTAATAATTTTGTGTTTCTGATACCACTTGGAATGTTAATCAACCATTTTGTCTATAGAGAATGCTTGCTCATCAGCCCAATTAAGGTAGCCATTTTATTGAAATAATAAATTCCACCAATTTAGTGGGATCTACATGTAATTACTTAGTCACATAGGATATTATTATAAGTTTTTTAGGAACTATGCAAAGATTATTGTTTTGATGGAAGAATTTTTGTGAAATAATGGCCCATGATAATACACTGATAAGTAACAAGAGACATTAAACACACTAAAAAATAAGATTTTAAGCATGTCAATCCTATAAATATTAGATCAGAATACCCCATTAAATGTCCATGTTAATGCATTAGGAAAAATTATTATTATCATTTTATCATAAATATTGGATGATAGGATGGATCATACTATTTATTTTACTAGTTGAAAAGTCACTTTAATGGAACATAACTACACAAAAACTAATTGTGAAGAACTTGTTATGGTTTATGCACTTAATTTTATTACAATAAATTTTATACACTCCATTCCTATTTTTAAAAAACATAAGGTAATCAAGTATCTCTTGAATAAATGAGTCTTACATGTGAGAATATGTTGATGGATAGTTCTTTTCCAAGCATTCTAATTTTTATTTTATTTTTAATCTTGAAAAGTAGTATTCTATACCTAACAATTTATCTTTAATTACCACAAGAGAAGATGTCAAAAACATAGAGGAAGCAATGCTAGATGCATAATTATACTAGATATATTACATTATTTAATACCTTTTTGACATTGTCACATTACTCACTTCAAACATTTCTCTAAGTGATAGGAAAGTGAAGTAGAATAAATAATTAACAATTCACATAACACCTATCCATTTCTTGGTAGAGAGATATAAAAGATGGGAAGATATGATGCCTTAAAATAGTGTGTGTTAAAACATGAACATGTTGATGTTATGCATGAGATAAACAAAGGTATTTTAGGTGGCCATTATGGTAGCAAGTACACTGCATGAAAGATCTTATTTTATAGTATATGGTGGTCAATTTTTTAAGGATTTAAACTATTATTTAAAAATATATAATGTATTTCAATTAATTATAAAACTAAATTAACATAGTTAGATGCCTGACATTATTTTCACTGTTTAGAAGTTTCTTGAGAAGTGGATGATTGATTTTTTTAGGAATAATCTCCCAAGTCACACATAGAATTGCACACATTATATTAGCATTGAGATAGAGTATCTAACTGCATGGGTGGAAATGGTTCTAACAAAAAAAATTATTACATCAATAAAAAAGCTCTTACTTTGGGAAAATATTATCAATCAATATGGGCATTGTTTAAGTCTAAGTAGTGATCAGGGTACACAAATTTTTATTGACACATTACATATTGTATTGATTGGGTTTATGATTTGGCACATTAAGACTAATTATTATTAACCTTAGGTAAATGGAACCATCAAAGAATTAAAAAATATACATGGTTAGAAATTGATTAATATTTTTTATCTGAGATGCAAGGATTGGGATGATCAAGTTTCTATAGTATTATGGGCATATTGTACCACCTACAAGCACTTGAAAAATTTTATACTTTTTTAATTGGTCTTTATCTTTCCCATGTAATTTTTGGTGGCCTTTATACACATTATGCATTTTGATTTAATGGATGATATAAAATATCTTCATTTCCACCTTGAATATCTCATTAGTCTTGATGAAAAAGTAATTATATAAAAATGGAGCCAAGGACTAGAGAAGGATAGATGAAAGACATGACATTAAAAAAACATAAAAAGGAAGATGACGGTGTTTGTTCTATTGTATGATTAGAAATTTGATAAAAATCTCAGAAATTTCCAACTTAATTGAATGGTACTATACATAATTCATGGTATTTTAGAAACAAGTACATACAAGTTTCACACATTAGATGGTGAAATACAAACAATACATTTCAATTGGGGTAGACTCAAAAATGTAACGTGTAACTTATACATGAATTTTTTTAAAATAAGACACATGCTATATTAGTTTTTCTTTTATCTTATATTAATACTTGATTTTCTTGAAAATAAACTTTGATTTAAAAAAATAGCTTAGATATATAAATAAACCAGATAACCTCATAAGGCTAGATAGATAAATCAAGTGAGGGTTTTATTTAAGAATATTAGCTAGATTTGGATTTGCTTCTAGAAGAGTTTTTATCACAATATTACTTTTATAAAAACTTATACATCACAAATGTGGTATCCATTCTTCTAAGTAATATTTGTGTTTAGTCTTGCATAATTACTTTTTCCATATATTAATTAAATAATGATAATGGCTAATGTCTAGGAAAAATAAGGGACCCATATTCTAAGGGGAATACCACCACTTTTTCCTAGAGTTTATAGGAAATAATTGCCATGATAAGTAGGGAATTAAACACAAATATTTGTTATATTTGAGGCCCATGCACAAAATTTAGTATGGAATACATAGAAAATGGGTATAATTAAATAACCATAAAGGAACATTAGTTAACATGCACATGATTTTGATCAAGTATATAGATACATGAGACATGTTTGGCAAGTGATCATAAGGGGAAAAGGATATGCTTTTTGCCTAGGAACATAGGAAAAAAGGGAGAAGTTGAAGTTCATGCCTAGATGGACTCGCACATAATGATATCACTAGTATTGAATACACATACACAAACTATTATGCACCATCAATATATGAATCATAAATAAATGAGAAATGTGGAGAAGTGACAATAATAACTATATAAATGTAAGGCTTATATTGTTGGGTAATTCTAAAACTAACATGTGTTATATATTTCCCTCCAGAATTATCTATCACTACTTTTTGTTATTAAAAATATTTGAGACACCATAAAGAACAAAACAAGAAAGAGACAAGGTGAAATATAATTCATGTTGCATTTGAGATAATTGAGGTATTTGGGGTTGGAATTTAGTTATATATTAAATTATTTATAATTTTTAAAAAATTGATCAAAATGAGTAAGGTGAAGGTATAACTAAAGAAAGTTGAAGTTTTAAGGTAAATCAAATACCATTAAAACACAACAAAGATTAAGATTGAATAAAACAATTAGAGTTACAATGAGAAGACTTCTAATAGGATGAAAACATTAGGGGCTTAAATAAAATCAACAACCCAAAGGTTTTTCAAATGGGATTTAAAACCATAATGCAAGTAAAAAGTAAAGATAAGGTGTAATTAGGATAAAATGTGTGAAGTATGTGTAAGCATGTTCATGTTACAGATCCACCTTGGGGAGACTTATATATCATGAATGAAATTTCTATATTAAAATTGGAAGGGAATCTTAAATAAGTGAATATAAAATTATCTAAAATGTGATATCAAATAAAATCCTGTGCAGAGAAGTATTGGAATCAAACGTCAAATAATATAAAATATAGGACTATAATAACTTGAGAAGAAAGAATGAAACTGATCTAAAAAATGATTACATAATAGAGTAGGAAGGTATATGTAGATGGCATACTTATATTTAATTCAAAATTTAAGGTGGTGTTGGAGAAAATAGGGGTATTGTGATTGTTTGAGTTACCATATTTTTAAAAACCATTAAAATTTTTATGATTCCTATTGTCACACATTCATGAGGAATGATTCTATTATGTGGTGTATAGAATGAAACTCTCCCTTAAATGCATTAGCAAGTCATTTTTTTATTGTGATCTGATAAAGATATACAAATTATGATGGATAATACTCAAGAGGTAGACAAGGATGCTAAGTTAATAAAATTTGAAAATGATAAATTCACTTTTCACAATGAGAATATTGAATATCATGCCACTTGAGTATCTATTAAAATTATCGACACCAAAATAGGAGGAGATGGGAGATGGGAGATGGGATAACATAAACAAAAAAAATCATTTTTATCATTCATATAATGGATGTAGAGGGTGAAAAATTCATCATTTCAAACATTATTTTGTATTCAATCATTAAGAGTGTGGAGAAATCCAATCACATTGGTGAGATCTTTAGATGGGGCATGAATTTTATCATTGTTATTAATGAAATTAGAGTCCCTAATAGGTATGAAAAGATGACTTGATTCCACCCATTATTCACAAATCATACATAAAACATAAAAAAACCATTTTTTATTTGGGCCCTACCATAAAAACTACAAGTTTAAAATAGAGCTCTAGTTTAGTAATCTAATATTTGCATTTGGGGATGGATGGGTGTCTTGAGGACATCAATAAAGTCATACTCATATATGTGGATATTTAATTCATGTAACACCATTTACTCACTAATATTTTCCTCCCAAATATAAACATGTCCAATTAGAACAAACTACCCTATGGGTTCTCACCATAATATTTTGTAGATGTAGTTAAAAAGATACCAAATGTACAAAGATATAATTAGACTCTACTTAGATCAATAGGAACATAATAATTACAATAAAAATTTATGTATACATAAGAAAGATGACATTGAAAGATGAGAACAAGTCTGATTATGAATCAACCATAATAAAACCTTAAGTAATGGAGATAGTACAAGTTAATTATGTAAAACATACTACAAGTTGAATCCCAAGAAAAATAAAAGGATTAGAGTGTGCATGGGAGATTAGAAGGGAAGAGAGATATGGATGTAGAAGTCCATATGGACATATAAAAATATAAGGTGTGCCTTATTACACGTGTATATTAATCATTAAATAGAACAAAAAAATTCAAAGAAAATGAAACATGTGATGATACAGTCAATTTAGGAGGAAGATTACGAGTGCACATAATTGATAAGGAAGACACTATGCCACTGAGCAAGAAAAAATTGTAAATTCATATCTAGAAATCTCCCTCTAAGGCACCTTCATAGTCACCTCAATAATATTCACAACCCAAGCTACCCACATCACATCTATCCCCATATAAAAAATGCAAATTTATAAGTTTCCTATCTAAGAGGTTATGTCAAAAGGACCCAGGAATGGAACCACGAGTGTGAAAATATGAAATAAGTACTGAATGGGGAGTTAAATATGCTTTAGATATAGAAGTAAAGATGGAAGACATACTTAAAAAAGTTGATTAATATAATTAAAAAGTAAGAATATAAAAGTAACATTATAACATAATAATTATTAAGGTAGAAGAGGAGGAGGAGGGTGAAGTACACAAAAATCTAGAGTAGGAGGTCCTAAAAATTGAAACAATAGATGATTAACGACCTAATGGAAGTAGAAAGGAAACTAGAGATATAGAAAATACACCCTCCACCATGAAATCAAAAAAATATAATCCATTATATGAAAAAAATCTTAATAATGAGGAGATGATAATAAGGTAAAATTTCCAAAGTATATTATAGGATAAGGACCTCTACTTGTAGAATACAATAAGTTTGGAAAGTGTAGCTTTTCCAACATGGAGGCATTAGTCCTTCATATTTTATAAAAATTTGTATGAGCCAATTTATTATGTAACCTTTGGCACCATACAAGATCAATATCCAAAAATTTGAAAGAATACTATGAGAGTAAAAATTTACATGATTAAACTTAATGAAGTTAAAGCTAGATGTACACTAGAAAATTGTACATTTGAGGTAACCTAAAAAAATATCATGAAGAACTCCACTATCACAATATAAAATAAACAATTGAAACAAGTTGAAAATTAACCCAAACAAACATAGTATAATATGGTAGTGATGTAATTGAAAATTCTTAAACTATGTTAGTGCATCATGAAGGATGAACTTACCCTGATGGATAAAGTTAGTTTAGATGGGGTAAGAGAAATTGAAAATTAATTCTAACATGGACCACCTATTGTAAAAATTAAAAGGTTTAGAGAGTGATAATATAGAGTTAAATTTAATAGTTTTAATTTTATTGATAGATGTAAGGGTGTTAAAATATGCTATGTGAACTCACTATAAAGTTTACTATTGATAATTTTGCCACCATTGGTTAATGTTGCTTATGTGCAAGTTTTTAAAAAAGAATCCATTAATTGAGTAAAGATTCAAAAAAATTATCAAAAAAATCATAAAACATTCATCATGCCAAAAAAATTTCATGAACAACTCACAGGTCAAAATTTTGGTAGATGTTTCTTCTATTCCTCTAACTAGCTAGTTGCAAGCTAGTGAAGGTAATTTTAGAATGCTCGGTACATGAAGGGGAAGAATATTTGTTTATAATGGTATTATGATGATATATTTACCCATATTTAATAAATATTATATTCATTATTTTTAGGTTATAGGGACTTAAATTTATGAAGAATTGTTAAAAAGAAAAGGTGCTCTAAAACCCTTCTTAAACCCCAATGGCTCAGTTTTAGGAATTATGTTTGCATTTTTTAAGTTATTTTATGAAAATTATAAGTGATTTTAGATATTATGGAGAATAAATTAACTTTATACACCTTCCAAAATCAAAATTTTATGTTAAATAATAGATAAAGGCAAAGATACATGTTGCAAAGTTTTAAGCAAGTAAGAGAGATAGTTAGAAAAGGCACTTTTGAGAGATTTAAGAGGTTGGTTCAGCACATAAAATGGATGGAATTTTGAGGGGGGGTTATTAAATTTTTTAATTAAAAAATAATATACAATATAAAAACTCAAACCTATAAGCATTCAGAAATGAAATTGTGCAAGCCGGGAAACACCCAAAAATGCATATTTTGTGTTTTGTAAAATAAAATATATTTAAAATTTACATGGTGGTCTATTTTTATGTCCTTTAATGTTTAAAATTAGTTTTATTTATTTAATGTAACTTATTAGAGATAAATGGCAACACATAGGTTTGTTCATGAAGGAAATAAGGGTTTTCTCACTAATTTACTCACAAATGGAGTTAGAAATGACTGTTTCATATTCTTCCAAGGGCACAAAATTATTTTAGAGTCTGTATAATTAATTTAAATGTATTAATACATATTATTTAAATTAAAACTAATTAAAAATAGGTTTAACTCATTGACAACATCTCCAATTCACCCTGTGGGCAGCAAGTTGACATTTTGTTGTGAATTTTTGTTTGGGAGTTTGGTGAAGAGTTTTGGATATTTTAAAATTTTTAAAAGTATACCTAAGTTATAAATATAATTTACCATATTATTATTTTTTTAAAATAATATAACTCATTTTATATCCCCTAATCTAAATTATGATTTCTTGAGGCTTAGAGAGCATAAGAGATCATAAAATGGCATTCTATGGAGTTGTATTTGGAGTTTGGAGATGAATTTTTTTTGAAGGTATACAACACAATTATGATTATATTATAATACTATTTAAACTCTTTATATTTTCAAAAAACTCAAAATTCATCAATTTTTAGGATCTCATGATGCATTTAAGAAGCTTGCCAAAACCACAAAAGATGGGCATATCCAAAATAACTAGTATGGAGAGTTGTGGTTATCATCATCAAGTGAAATATTAGTAGACATATTTCATGAATAATTAAAAAAATTAAAATTATATCTCTCTCTCCTAATAAATCCCCCTTTGAGTTAAATTTATAAAAAGGTCAAGTCAATAAGAAGAAGCCTTTAAGGATCCCTAGAAAAGTGGAGTTTGAAACATGCAAGAGTGGAGAAGTTAACTTGAAGTCTTGGTTAATATTTGAGGCCATATTTTTATGAAAGAGGATCCTTTGATAGTCAACATGAAATATCTCTCATACTACACCCCCCTTAGGCTATTTTATAAAAAGCCAAGAAGTCAAACATGCATGTAAGATACAAGTCAAGAAGCTCAAGTCAAACTCTAAGTTACAAGTCAAGATAAGTCAAGTACAAATACAAGATGAAAAAAATGTAAATGAAGTCAAAATTCAATTTAAATGCAATATTTAAATGATTTAAGTGTAAGATCAAAAGGAGTTAACTAAAGTGAAGATCAAGATCTCTTCAAGTTGACCATTCAAGCATGCATTAGACCTTTGAATTTTCAACAACATTCAAACATGTAAAAATATCCTCTCTCTCTCTCTCTCTCTCTCTCTCTCTCTCTCTCTCTCTCTCTCTCTCTCTCTCTCTCTCTCTCTCTCTCTCTCTCTCTCTCTCTCTCTCTCTCTCTCTCTCTCACACACACACACACACACACACACACACACACACACACACACAATAAAGCATATTCCAAGAAATAATGTTTAAAATATAAAAGTGATATTTTGGAATTTTGGAAGTGGTGTTTGAATTGAATGTTATATTGGAACTGGTTGAAGTAAGAGTAAACTAGATCTAACATGAGGAGTCATCTCTAGTTTCATGTCTCTTCTCTCCTTTTTTCTCTTTTATTCATGTATATTAATTTTTGAGGGATCAAGAGGATATTCTTATTTTTGATGATATAAAGTCTATCAGAAATTTTACTACTTCACCCTTGAAACAATAAAGAGTTGTTTTTTTCTCCATTTCTAGTATGTTCATAAAGTGTGTGCCTTATATTCATTGATGTAACTTAGTGAATGATTATTTTTCCTATATTTATTTATAAAATTTTCACTTTTATACAAAACAATAAGAAATCTTACAGGTTATATCATGTCTAAGTTTGATTTCTACATAATCTAGAAGTGAATTCAACCATTGTTCATTATTTCCAAGTGAGTGTGAGTGTTAATCAAGAACTCTGTGTGAAATACTAATGCAAGATTCATTGTATGAGAATTAATTGAATGTGTTCAAGTTATTTAACTTAAAAATTATGTCAAGTATCTTCATAATTTAATTTAACATTGGTTCATCACCCAAATTTTTAACTTTAGTATTTCTCCTTCTACCCTTTTCCCAGGCAAGAAAGCACAAAATTAGAGAGTTTAAATAAAAGTGGGTGAGTGTACCAAAGAGAAATATCCATTAATATATATATTATCTCTAATAAAAGGTCACCCATGCCTTGGAGAGTTTCCATTGTGTCAATAGGAGTGAGAATAGGCACATGTTCTTGCAAGGGTACACGTCTACATGATAGCAATTTTTGGCACACCTAGTGGGACACAAATTGAAGCTAAAAAAGACATTTACAGTAGAAAATCTACCATTTTCATGCCTCAATTCACTAAAAGGTATACAAGTAGAGGTATACCATTATATTTTGTTGAATTATCTAAGCATTCTAATAAAATAATAAGGTTTTTAACAACACATCCTTATCCTACAAGGTTATTTTAGTCACTAAATCAACCTATTGTGCAAACCACTTCAATTTTAAATCCCATTATTAACATGGCTATCCCAAAAAATCAAGTATTTATTTTTTCAATGATGGAATCCCTCTAAATTTGATCCAATATGATGTTATTCTAACCTCAACACTCAAAAGCCTACCATATTTTACAAGTGAAGATCAACAACACCCATAAAACATATCAAATATGTGTCCAACTTGTGTTCTTTCCACTATGTTACTCAAGAGAATGTTTCCATCCATTTACTTTAAGGAAAAGGCATTTCAATGGTATAGGAAACTTATCTTGAACTCGATTTTGAGTTGGGATGATTTGGGTGTAGTATTCTATATAAAATTTGAAGATAAATTAGATAATTTATTCCTTATTGAGCAACTCACTACTATCAAGAGAACACAACATGAATTTATGACTCATTTCAATCTTAGATTTTAGAAGACATAGAACACAATACCTCCCATGATAATTTTATATCTTTAATATGCTTTCTTATATTTTTGATAGACATGAATTTTAATATTTTAGTTTCGATTCATTCCATGGGTGGTAGGACACTCCTAAATGCCAATGAGATTTCCATTAGAGCTGAAAATAGTCTAATTCAAGCTATTAAATTTGCACCTAAGCCTGCAATTCCAAAATTTATAGAATTATATCATATTATACCTCTTCAAGATCTATAAATATCCCAAATTCCATCCCCTCAAAGTCATGTTTAAGATCCTCATGGTCAATCTAGTGAGCTTGGTGAACTAAAAGGTATGTTGTAATATTTTTGTAATTAATTAGTTCAATTGAAGAGGCAAAAATATAAATCTAATAAGCCCTATCAAGAACTTAATCATACCTCATATCAATCATAAAGAGAGAAAATACCTCCTAACCAGGGCTATAGAGATAATAAGCCATCATATCAAGCTAAAGGAGACTTTACACCAGCAAAACTGTATGTTTCAATTAATCCTAATTTTTCCTTTCACAACCAAGGCCCTAATTCTACTACAAAACAATTTGATGAAAGATTCTAGTTGATAGGATTCTAACAATAATGATGTGAAAAATCAAGCTTTAGTAGCATAAATTATAGTAATTCCTCAAATGACACAAGAGAAAGCCTTTATTAAAAAAGGCCAACATAATGAAGTTATGATGTAATAAGGGGAAGTGAATCATGTGTTATAGGTATAATAACTAAGAGTTGGGGTGAATCAATGGTGAAAAACACTACAATTCAATTTCTAAACCCTAAAAACACTTAAGCATTTAATACAACCATTCATGAAGCATAGAAGATGTTTATAGCAGTGAAAAATGAAGATAATGTAATATCACATACACAACACAAGATCTATGTGGAAAACTCTCTTGGGGAATAAAACCCACTCTCAAGCCTACAAACACATGGAATACTTAACCTATAATATGATAAAAAACCATGAGATTGGTCAAGTCCTAACCAAAATTTAGTGAAACACCTTTTTCACAAGGAGAACATACACCTAAGATGATCAAGTCCTTCTAATCACCTGTTGTTCTAGTCCTTCTCACCGGCTTTAGTGAAACACTTGTTTCATAAGGATCACCTACCCCTAAGATTATAAAGTCCTTCTAACCACTTATTTATCAATTCCTTTTGACCTATATGTTGAGAACCCTCCCAACACCTATGAAATAAACATCTGCTAATCATTAATTACCTAATATTCTAAGAGAGATATACTGTATATTATCTCTCTTCAACTCTAGACACTACAAATTCCACACTGTGATATGCCTCTAAAAAAAACCACCAAGATCACACAAACATCATCTATCCTTTGCTCATCCTCAATCTTCAAACTTATAAGAGCATTGTCTTTGAAATCATACATATAACCTATAGGTAATACACATAATCATCAACCTGCTCTTTTCTAAAACCCATCCACTAGGCACACACCCTTTATTCTTTCCTTTGCTCTTTAACTCTTACACATACCTCTCTTTCACAAGTATTCAAAACTATGAGAGTGTTATTTTTGACATCATAAATATGACCTATATGTCATACACATAGTCATTAACCTACTTTGATATTCAATCCGTCTGCTAGGCACCCTTACTCTCCTTCACCTCTTAACTCTATACTCTTCCTCCACTTAGAGTCCCCTTCTCACAAGTCTAGAAATAATAACCTTTTGCTTCACCTTTTATAGTGTTTTCGTGATTATTATGATCACAACCTTCATTTTTGGACATAACACATGCTTCAACCCTTAAGACATCTAACACAGGTCACCTTTAAGGACAACCCTCTTTCAAGTAGGCCTAAGTCACCTTTTAGGTCTTATGAACACCCATTCACCTCTTTAACACTTATTTGAGCTAACTAAGGACACAAGAAAATTTTAAATTACATAGACCCATGCCACACAATCTATAGGTCTTCCTTAATCTATAATAACCATCACAACACCCTTCTACTAAAGATTAATTTGCTCAAATAACATTCTATGCACATAGCCACCATAGACAAACACACAATCACCTTCTAAGACTTTGATCATACTAAATATGATTCATAAAAAATTTATAATCCACATAGATGGTATTCATCAATTCTACAACAATCTATCATATTTATCTCATCTCAAAACATTGAAATATCATAAAAACAACTCTATAACCCTTACTAGGTTACATAGCATGAATGAACACATAGTCAAATTTGGAGCTCAATATCTTTGAATATACAAAAAATTATACCATCTAACCAAGTTTTATGAATTATTCATGAATTCTTATACATATTTTTTTTTATTATACCATTGAATTTGTCTTAGATCAAAATTTATGGCTCAAACACTATAGACTAGTTTCTCCCTTTGCTAAATTCAAATGCCAATGGGTCATAATTAAACATCAAACACTTTGATAACATCTTGTGTCCCTTCATAAATTGAATGCATACACATAATAAATCTCCCTTAGAAGTATCTCAGTCTTTGAATTTACTTTTTAGACATCAATCACTTGTCAACATCTTGTTTCTTCCTAATAATTTGGAACAAATGTGCTCTATCGATCTCTTCTGATTGGCTTGATCTTTATCAATAAATGATCACCATTAGTTCTAGATTAGAGCTCATGTGATTATGAAACTTGGCACCCTCACATGCCTTATGAGCACTTTAATGATATTCCCTTATTCTTATGCCACTTGGAAGTCTCACATGCATTATTGATTCTTTGACCTGTCCTACACCATTGATCTTCATTAGTACAAACTGCCACTCACCATTGATCTCCTGTTAGACTAGCGATCTTGTGACACTCGTCACCTACATGTGCAACCTTTGACATGTTTAATTAATATGTACAATTTATATTACTATGTAAAATTAATTTCTACCCATTTGATCTTCTATACCAATGACCTCAAACTTCAATATGATTAAACTTGATGGTCTCTAGCCCATCATAATTTTCTAGAGCAACTTTGAAGCTTTATAATTTGAGCTAGAAATCACTTTAATACTCCACCTTTTTAGGGTAGATTCTTGTAAATATAAAAAAATGACCATGAACACATTTTCCCACTATAAAATTTATAAGTATCTATAATAAATTCATAAACTTTCTAGATCATACATGTTTGCATGATGTGTAGTGACAATCTGGCTAAGTATAGAAACTTAGTGAACTTCTATTTGAGAGGCCAACTTTGCACCCACATATTTTTAGATATGATCAACCTCATGACTTTAAATTTAAAAAATATGATGTCCTTAAATAGTGGAGTCCATCCTTATATCAAGATGATTGTATAAACTTCATATGTATCACATATGATGTCATTAATTTACTCACATAGTCTCATTTTCCACAAGACCAAATAGGCCTAGATGACCATAATGAAGAACTTAATGAACACATGCATTCCCATAATAATTTCAATCACTCTTCATACCCCATAGGACTTATGAAACATTATCTCATCATATTATCTTCTTATCTAATCATTTACTAAAGAACCATGCTTATATACTAGGATACTAAGAGTATCCCAACATACTGTTCACATGCTTATCTTCTTTCCTTGACCTAAAACCACATCAACATGCTAGATATAATATGATAAGCCTTAAAAAATAATTAACTCAGCTCATATGCATCTAAATCCTATCTTACCCAACTTTGATCTCAAACTCATCATCATCATGACATTGCCTCTTTGTCATTACCTTTGACATTAATGCACACATGACATCAATAACAACACTTGCCAACTTTCTCCCCCTTTGTCATTGATGGAAACCTCTTATTTTCATTATCCACCTTTGACATTACTGAAAAAGTGGCCTAAATAGCCACCAATCTCCTCTTAGCATCATGAATGTATTCAAATAAACATCTAGGTGCTCAAGATACTTACATACCTCATATGAAATAGTTGCTCTCCCTTTTGACATACACCAATCTGAACTTGGGCTTCTCTAATCATTGGAACTATTAACCTACATAACTCACAATATCCCTTGCTTATGCATGAATATTTAACACATTTTATTAATTACTAGAGCATCTCATAAATTCTTCTCCTTATATCATGCATGGATCTACAAGTCATTCAAACTATCTAATTTATCTCCCAGTAACTTTATGTATACCACCTTGCACTTCTAAACCATGCATAATGACAACACTCTTCTTTAATCATGCACTATTGTTAAGGAGGACTAAACACACATGAATATCAAAAAATAATTAAACTCTCCTTAATAACACTAATTGGGACTCCCCCTAAGATCTCTAAGTCATTGCACCTCTTGAGCATCTTCAGATCTCCACACACCATGAAGAACCACCACACAAGCTTACTAGCCTTTTATCTCAATCCACCTCAAAGACCACCAATATAACTTCATCACACTAAGCCTAAAACACAAACCTCTACTCTAATCCTTGTTTATCCTTGGACCTAACAAACTGAATAATCTAATTCCCTCTTTGATCATGTAAACTTCCCAAGCCATCTAAGTTAACTCCCCCTAACTACATACTCCTTATTCCAACCTAGAATACTCCCCCTTTATCTTAATAACCAAATATCACCTATATAAATTTTGATAATACCTTCATGGCCTTAGTAACATGAAAATATCAAACTCCAAACACTAAACTACTTTGGGTCATCAATCAACACCATTATGCTTTCATAATCACACTTGTTAGCCACCTCCAAGAATAGAAACAAATATTCAATCCACACACTAAATATTAAATATGTTTTAAATCAAACATATAACTTACATTAAAACTCTCATATCATTCTCTTTTGTATAAATTGATCAAAAAACACTTTTCTTCATACTAGGCATGTCTAAACTCCTTATAGCCCTACCTAAAACTTGTAAAGCCCACATATTTCATTAGACACACTTTCAAGAAATAAAAAATCATATATGGAGCACTTTCATATGCCCTCTTAATAACACCAATTTTCATTACCTATCTCATCCTCTATAACATACTTCCTTCACAAACCTACTAGCCAATTAAGCTTCCATCTTGACAATAACTTGAATAATTTTGAAAAATGCAAACCTTAAATCTATATGAATATTTATTTTACAACCCATTTGGCCCATTAAATATTTTAATAATCCTTAGATCTCAACTCATAAAACAAACCACTTTTCTAGCATAGCCCAAAACTCTAGAATCTCAAAACAAAGAGGGTCAACAAACCTCCTTCTAGTCAATTCCCACCTCTAAAACTTCTTGCATAACTAAAGCCAACCATCACACACTTCTAGAACAAGATTTGATCTTCCATAGTTTTGGTAACCCATACATCCTATAACCCATTTTAGGCCTTCTTGCCCTTAAGCCGAAAACTAAGAAAACCAAGAGAACTCAAAAAAATCTCCAAATTGACTTCAACATACCTTCAAACCATAAAAACACCTGAAGCATGCTATAATAAGGTCAACAAACCTTTCTATTTAAAAAGATCATCTTGACAACTTGTAAATCCTTCTTTACCACATAGAAACCTTCAATTTGACCCTCCAAATTGAAAATACCCTTACAAGACCACATGCTTCTTCAAACTAAGAAATGTCTTCATGAAACACAATAAATACATCTCTAATTCATAAAGACCTAGAACAAAGGAACATACCAGTCCTTATCACAAGGCTAAAGAACCTTCTTATTCTTCTTCCTTTTCTTAATTGAAACAACTTGCTTGGCATCCATCTCTTCTTTGGCTTCCTTGATAATGCATGATGAAATCATAGGTTCTTAGCATATCTCTTAAACTAACACCTTCTCCTATTCGAAATCAAACAAAAATAACTCTTTGAAATCATGAAACTCGTTGCCTAAAAATTCTTCAAAAATAACAAATAAACCATTAGATTGAGATCGTTCTTTCAGATTCTCCTTTGCCTTGAATGGTATAACTAACTTGATTGTTGGATCATCCAAATTCTTCTCCATTTGGATTAATATCAAGCAACCTTGACATTCTTTAGACATCTCCAAAACTGATTGCTTTTCTACATCATAAGTTTGATCCTTAAACACAACAGGACTAGCCTTTGTTGTCTTAGGTCTCCCCATCATTTTTTAATTTTTGATATGATTTCTAGGAGTCTCTTCCTTCTTCAGATGTCTTAAGGGCATATTAAATTTAATATGGAAAAGTCTATAAATATGACCTTTCTTATCACAAATGAAATAAAAAACATCATTCGTACCTTTTGATACATTTGAACTATGATCAATCTTTAGCCAAAAACTCCTTTTAAAATGGATCCATGAATGTTCATACTTGACTAACTTCCTTCTATAGTCCTTAGATCTATGATTATACTTATTACATGTATAACAATGACCATAGAATAAACTATCATAACTTGAAGCACTTGGTTGTCTAACAGACTTTCTTTCATTACTTTCAAAACCTACATTATTCTTAGCTTGCTAAGTCTTTATATGTCCCTTTTCCATCTTGTCCAACTTGTCTATGAGTTTTTCATGTTTTACTCTCAAGGAATAAAAATGAGTCTTTAACTCATCATTCTCACCTTGCTTTGAACTCACCTTGGTATTAGATTCTTTAAACTAATTCTTGAGATATCTACACTCTTATTCTCTCGATTTTAGGCTACCATTTGAGACCTTTAATTAAACTTTGAGATCTTTGGTGAAATCCTTATCCTCCTTGGATTATTTAGCCATGTCATCCTTCAATTTACATTTTTTATCTTCAAGAGACTTGATCAACTCTGGATACTTCTTCTCATCTCTCTTGGTGTGCCTAAGAAACTTCCCTCAAGAGATCTAACTTGTGCTTCAATACCTTTGATCACATACCTCATATTATTATTCTTCTTTATGAGCTTGGTTCCTAGATCCACTTCTTCTTCCTTGATGTCATGGAAAACTTCTTCATCATACATGATGTCCTTTTATTTTGAACAAATTTCTTCTTTTGATCTCAAACTTGCCTTGGCATCTTCTACCTAAACCTTGAGATCATTGATAATTTTCTCATCCTCTTTGGCATCTTTCTTCAATGTACATATCTTCTCTTTAAGTGCCTTGAACATAGCCTTCCACTATTGATTCTATTTCTTCAACTACTTAACCATCTAGTACTACTTAGGATATCCTTCAATCTATTAATCTTCCTCCAAAGGACCTGCTCTGATACCAATTGTTAGAGGTATAATCATTGATGAGGTGAATCAGTGGTGATAAATAATCCAATTCAATTTCTAAACCCTTCATAAACTTAAGAAATTAATACATCCATTCATGAAGCATACAAGATGTTTATAGAAATGAATAATGAATATAATATAAGATCACACACACAACACAAGATTTATGTGGGAAGCCCTCTTAGGGAATGAAACCCACTGTAAGGCCTAAAATCACATGAAATAATTATCTTATAAGATTATAAAAAACATGAGACTGGTCAAGTCCTTCTAGCCATAATTTAGTGAAACACTTGTTTCAAAAGAAGCACCTACCCCTAGGATCATCAAGTCCTAACCACCTATTGTTCAAGTCCTTCTAATCATCTTTAGTGAAATACTTGTTTCACAAGGATAACCTTCCCCTAAGATGATCAAGTCATTTTCACCACCTATTGATTAATTCCTTCTAACCTAGATGTTGATCACCCTCCCAACACCTATGAAATCAACATCTCCTAATCACTGATTACCTACCAATCTGATGGAGATATAATGTATATAAGTTCTCTTCAAATTTGCACAATACACAATTCACACTCTGATCTACCTCTCAAATCAACCACTAATATCACATAGACATCATCTATCCTTCACTCATCCTAAATATTCAAACCTACACGATTACTATCTTTGACATCAAAAATATAACCTACAAGTCATACACACAGTCATCAACCTATTCTACTCTACAATCGATCCACTAGGAACACACCTTTTCTTCTTTCCTTCTATTTAACTCTTACACATGCCTTTCTTTCACAATTCTTAAAACCTATAAGAGTACTATTTTTTACATCATAAATATGACCTATAGGTCATACACATAGTCATCAACCTACTCTATTATTCAATCCATCCACTAGGCACCCTTACTTTCCTTTTCCTCTCAACTCTATACTCTTCCTCCACTTAGATCCCCCTTCTCACAAGTATAGAAATCATCACCTTTTGTTTCACCTTTTATAGTGTCTTCATGATTATTATGATCATAAACTTGATTATCAGCCACAACACGTGCCTTCACTCTTAAGGCATCTAACATAGGTCACCTTTAACTACAATTCTCTTTCAAATAGGCCTAATTCACCTTTTAGGTCCTATGAATACCCCTTCACCTCTTTACACTTTTACAATCTAACTAAAAACACATGAGAAATTAAAATACATGGACCCATGCCACATAATCTATAAGTCCTTAAGAGATAAAAACCATCATGGTACTCTTTTGTTAAAGCTCAATTAACTCAAACAACATTCTATGCACATAACCACCATGAATGAGCACACAGACACCTTCTAAGCCTTTGATCATACTGAATATGATTGATCAAACATTAATAATCCACATAGATGGTACTCATGGATCTTACAACACTCTCTGATAGTTGTCTCATCTTGAAACATGAAAATATCATCAAGAATACTCTATTAGCCTTCTTAGGTTACTTATAGAGCATGAATGAATAGTAGTCAACTTTGAAGATCAATATATTTGAATTTACAAATAATTAGACATTCTAAATAGGTTTTCTAGATGATTCTTGAAGTCCTCTACAAATTTTTTTTACTACACATTTTAATTTGTGCTAGATCAAAATTTATGTCTTAAACACTATAGACTAGTTTCCCTATGTTAAATTCAATACCAATGGTCACAGTTAAACATCAAACACTTTGTTAACATCTCATGCCCTCTCATAGCTTGAATAAATACACATCATCTATATCACTTAGAAGTAGTTTATTCTTTACCTTTGATTACTTGTTAAACATCGATCACTTGTCATCATCTTGTTGCTTCCTAATAATATGTAATAAACATTCTCCATCGATCTCTTCTGAGTAGTTCAATCTTTATCAAGTAGTTCTCATCATTAGATTTAGATCAAAGATTCCATGATTAAGATACTTGGCACCCTTTCATGACTTTTAATCACTTTATTGGTAGTCTCTTATGTTTATGGCACTTAAAAATATTATGTGAATTTTTGACTCTTTGACTTCTCCCATACCATTGATCTTCATCAGTACAAATTGTCACTCACCATTGATCTTTTGTCAAACTAGAGAGCTTGTGACACTTTTCACCTACATGTTCAACCTTTGACATGTTGACTTCATACACACCATTTATCCTAATATGTATGATTAAGTGATCACCATTTTATCTTCTATACCAATGGCCTCAAACTTTAACATGATTAAACTTGATGGTCTCTAGCCCATCATAGTCTATTAGAGCAACTTTGAAGCTTTATAACTTGAGCTAAACATCACTTCAAGACTCCAAATTTTTAGGGTGGATTCTTGGCACTATATACAACATCACCATAAACATATTTTACCACTATTTAATTTCTATACATCATCAATAAAATCACAATATTGGTGGATCATACATGTCTACATGATGCGTAGTGATAGTCTGGCTAAGTATAAAAAACTTAGTGAACTTCTACCTGAGAGGCCAATTTGCACCTTCATATCTTTATCTATGCTGAACCTCATGACCTAAAATTTTAACCATATGATATCCTTACATAAGGTAATCCATACATATATAAATATACTCATAAAAACTTCATGCATGTAAAATATGATGTCATTAAAATACTCATATAGTCTTATTTACCACAAGACGAACTAGGTCTAGATGACCAAAAGGTTGAACATAATGAACACCATGCATTCCTATAAGCACCTAAAACATTATTAAAACCCTAGAGGAACTCCACTACATGATCTCATCATATCAACTTCCTATCTAAGCATATATTTAATATTCATGCTTACATACTAGGCTACCAAGCCTATGCCAACATATTGTTCACATGCTTATATTCTCTCCTTGACCTGAAACCACATCAACATGATAGATATAGTATGATAATCCTAAAACAATACTTACTTTATCTAATAGACATCCAAATCCTAACTTTCATAACTTTGATCTCAAACTCATCATCATCATGACATCACTACTTTATCATTACCTTTGACACCAATGCACACATACTATCAATCTTTAACATCAATGACAACACTTTTTAACATCATAGACAAGTAAAAATAAATGCAACCTTGGTTATGATAGAATCAAAAATAATGAGAGGGGGTTGGGGTGAATCAATGTGCAAACATTTAATTCAATTCCATTCATCATTGTTTAACTATTTAAACTATCATAGAGACATAACAATGTATAGAAGAGAAATCATATAAGCATGAAGCAAAATATCAACATATGAACACTAGATCAATGTGGGAAACCCTCATGGGGGATAAAAACCACTATCACAGCTCTTTTAATACTATATTATATGAAATTAAACAATATTTAGTGAGGCACCAACCCCACAAGGATCACCAACCCCTCACGAGTCAAGCACCAACCCAACTAGTCCTTTAGCAAGCACCAAATTACAAGGAGGATACAACCCCTTAAGTCACTTAGAACCAAACCTAACACTTTAAGGACACTTATTAAAGATATAAACTATAAGGTAGATCTAACTCCCTTCTTTATTAATCACTAACCTAGCCAGGACAAGCTTGATCACCTTCACAATAACTTATTGCTCAAACAACTGATTGTGATCTCTTATTCATCTCTCTCTTCTCTATCTAAGTTATTATATCTATAATACACCTAGAAAAACTATATGATGTATGTAATTATGGTCTCTCACCTCATTCATATCACTTCAACCTTATACCCCTCTCAAACTACCTTATAGGCTCACTTGTTTAATATGCCTTGTATAGGCTCATTAGGTCAATTGAACTTATCATATACCTAAAAAATATTGATGGATGTTCATGAATTATCCTATACCTATTCATTAAGGTTTACATGACCTACCAATACTCATAAAATGAGATATTTTATTTTCTTATGTCCACTTCTCATCAACTCGCTTAAATAGGCCAATTAGGCCTTGCTTATATACACAACACTTGCTCTCACCCTTCTTGGTCGACCAAGAACTTTAACCCACTTGGATAAAAATTTAAATAGGTCCAATTACATATTTAATGTAATAAATAATAATTACATAAGTCAGTCATCACTCATAGGGACCAAAACCCTAATAGTTCTAATACAAACCTAAAAGAATTAGGCCTTCTCTAAGGCACATGTTACACTCCTAAACTCTTGAAATAATTTGAGCCTTCACAAATGTATGAAACACTTATAATACACCTCAAATATACCCCTTATATAATCCACATAGGTTAATACCAATTTTAAGTCAAATTCATCATTTGAACTATGTCATTAGGCCTTCACACACAAGAAAAGTCTATCTCTCATATCTAAAGTAGATAGTAGATATTGCCAAATAACCACATGAAAAATCACATTAATATATCCTTCATTACCTTAGGGTTATTATTACATCCTTATTACACCCTAATATAAATAAACTCTATAATCCATTGATTAGTATGGTTAGTATCTAACTACTATTACTTTGACTTTGATCTTTATGACTTATATGATAATGAGATAGTAACCTTGATTGATTTGAGTATATGATGTCACAGTTGTATTTTATATTATGTAAATTATGGATATATATTACTTATCTATGTATCATAAATATTTTTTGATGCCATGGACTAACTACTTAGTTATTGTGAAGTGGATGCAGGATAGGTCTTACCCTTTGAGTTGATGAGGGAGATCATCATCAAAGAGCATCAGCTAGATGGAGGGATTGGGGTAATACCAGTGGGAAAATGATAGTGACCCTACACACACATAGCATAATTAAATGATATTTATGTTTAAATTTTAGTGTATTTCATTTGTGATGATTTGTGTATGTGAAAATTAGTTTAGTATGCATTTAATTCCTTTAGCCTAATTAACTTGGTTTTCAAATTTAAATCTACAAATGAGTTATTAATTTTAATAAAAATATTATTATCTTAAATACAATTATCTAGAAAATAAAAATAAATTAATGGCATAACTATTGTTGTGAAGTTTATTTTCTTAAAAATTAGAATTATGCATGATACTTATTTAAAAATTAGAAATTGGATTTTATTATTAATAATTTTAGCATGTTAGTTGATAAGCTTTAGAGAAAGAAAATGAATTAACTAAGTTTAACAAATTTAAATCTAAAGTTGAATTTGATCTTGATTAACATGCAATACTTCACTTGAAATTAGAAAATAAAGATTTAATTAATTATTAAATAAACAAAGCATGGCATAGTAAATTGAAGGACTTGATTTAAAGATAAACTTAGAAAACTTGAGAGTTTGCATGTAAAGGGGTAGCATAGAATTTAGGAATATTGTTATTTTATAAATAGGAAAGGAATATGAGAAATTAAAATAGAGAGATACATGGACAAAGAAAGAGAGAGAAGTGAAGGAATTAAGGAGAGAAAGAGAAAGATCAACAAGGAAGGGCATTTTACCTAGGTAGATTATGCTATTTTATTTTAGTATGTTTGTGAGTAAAGAATATTTTCTAGAACCTGTATTCAGTTTATTGGAAACCCAAATACCAATTATGAGCTTGGCATTTTTCTCCCATAAGAGGTAATAAAAATATTATTGGCCATATATATTACCTATTTGCCTATGTTATTTTCTTAACTAGTGTTTTGTCAAAACTGCACTTTACTTTCTATTAGAGGCTGAAATTGAATTTATAAACTAGCCTTATATATCTTATTGTTGTTTCAATTGCTAAAGTTAGTGTTATAACTACAAGAGGTTGCATTATGAATTTGTTAACCTTCATATCCTTGATTATTTTGGATTGTGTAGTATTTACATAGACCTGAGTTTTATCTTGATTAGGTAGCATTTGAAGTGGAAATTATCATGATCTATCTCTAATTTATTTCATTCAAATATAGTGGCTAAATTGTGGTTTCATTAGGCATAGTTTTGGATTTATTTTCAAAATAAAACTTGCTCTTTACTTGTTTATACTAGATATGGATTTTAATAGCCTGCATCTTTGTATAGCTTGAGTTTCTTAGGAGATTAAGTTTTTATAATCAAAATTTATTAATTTTAAATCATATTGGTTACATCCCATTCTTAAATAACCTATGCCTAAAATTAGTGAATAATGTATTTCATTAGAAATTTTCTAGCTAGTGTTATAAGGCAATGTCTTAATTTTTTTCCTTGGCTACATCCCATGTATTTTTGGCCTATGTAGTAATAATATAGACTTGAATTTGGGTCTTGTAAAGGTAGATTTGAATATTAAATGAGATTTAGATGATTTTTGAAGTTTTTGTATTCCTTAATTAGCATTTCACATTCTAAACATGGTATATAATTCTATAAAATCATGTGTTGTATTTGGTAAACCAACACTTTATTTTTTTATGTGGTTGTAATTATTTTTCCATTTTCCCATTCTCTTGTAATTTGTATTAAAATATATAATGTGCTTGAGCTATGTTGAAATGTATAACCTTGCATAGTAAATATACTAGCATTATATTGAAGACTTGTGTATTAGGTTAAAGATCTTTGTTTTATACTTGAGTTTATTATAGAACTTTTCCTTGTGGTGGTGTAATATTTATGTTTATATTTTATTCGTAATTCATTATTTTTGTGTAATGAATATGTGTTACTTAGTATTTTAATTATGGACACACACACACACACACACACACACACACACACACACACACACACACACACACACACACACACACACACACACACACACACACACACACACACATATTCATTATAGGTTGTAACCAAATCTAGGAAAAAAATAATACCTTAAAACTATTATTATAGATGAATTATCACTTTGAACATGCTTACTTCAATATTAAAAGAATGTATATCATGAATGGGTTTTGATTAAAAAAAACATTTATATAAGTTGCATTAGCAAGTATGCTAGCTTTCTTAAAGGATGTAATAAATCCTTTAAATTTTTAGTTAAACCTATGGTTCACTTTTGAAATGCATGTATAGATATATTGCTAAAAGGGTATGGAAATACAAATATATTATTATCAAAGTGTTATTTTAGGTTAAACTAGCACAATGTAGGTTCATGTCATTTGTTAAAATAAAATGGTTATGCAAAGTTATTCTATTCTAATATAAGAGAAAACTTGTATGAACCTTGAAATGTATTCTTTATTATAAATACAATTATTTTAGAATACATATTGATGATTCTGATAGGTAGTGAGATGGGTTTTACTAGCTTAGGTAGCACCACCAATAGATAGGCCAATCAAGTGGTGTGTAATGAAATAGACCAATCTAAATGATTGTATATTATTTGAAAACTTTGGCCAAAATAATGTAGATGTATAATGTCACTTCATATGTTTGATTTTCATATTATGTGATGTAATGTTAGAACATATTTATTTATGATACACTACAAGTTTTTAGATATATTAAAACACATAGGGTACTATCATGTCTCACTATATTATCACACCATTATATCTACTTATCAATGAAGAGAGGCCCATTTCCTAATAAGATATTATGTAGGTGATCATTGGTTTGTGGTTGGAGTGGTAAATTTATTAGATGATCTTTTCCCTCCCCATTATAGTACTACTTGGCGACAACACTTGAGATTATTAGTGATACATGAGTTGGCATGACTCAAGCTCTGAAGAGCTTGGTATCTATGATTGTATTAGGATCTATGTTAAAGGAATGTAATTATATTATGTACTTGTATATTGAATAGTAGTTGTTATATTATCATACCAGTCATAGTTGTGTCCTATGATTATTACTTTCCTTATAATTATATAAGATGTATGTTGTATGCAATATTTGAATTGGAGAATTATTGTTCTTGGATATGATATAGATGTTGTATTTATTATTTATGTGGAATGAATTTTAAATTATTTATTTATTTATTTAACAAAAATACTATATTTCCTTAAGTAGAACTTAATGGGTTGTCATATGTAGTATCAAAGCTTAGGCTCAAACTCTAGGACAAAATGTGTCCACTAACATTTTTATAGTCTTCTTTTTAGTGAGAAGAAAAAATAGTGAAAATAAGAGCATCGAGTGAGGGTCCTTCATATGTCAACAACAACAATCATCCCTTTGACCCCAATCTAATTATGGTTGAGAATTTAGCTAAGTTGGATCAGATCCTCATAGCTATGAATAATATCATGGATTAGATTATGACCCTAGAACATGAAGTTTGGATCCAAGGTGAGGAAGAATGTCAAGAAGTACCTTGTTGAGCATCCAATTGAATAAGAAGACTGACTTGATGCAAAATTTCAATTTGTTTCAAAATTATCTATGGACATGAATAAGGTTAATCTACCAAAGTTTGATGGAATTATTCTAGGTAATGGGGTTGAGGCTTGGTTGATAGAGATGGAAAAGTATTTTGAAATTTAAAACTACCTAGAAGTCACCATAGTAGTTTAGGGAGATTAATAGTTAGTTGGTGAGGTAACTACTTAGTGGGATAATAAAAAGATAGAAATGAACCTTAGCTCCACCACCACTACCTAGGAGTAGTTTGTGACATTGTTTATGTCATGATGGTTACCAAAATTAAACTTTGATTAGAAGCTCATAGATCTATAGAATTTGAGGCAAGGAGAGTTATCGATAAATGAGTATTGGGAATAGTTCACCAAAATTTTAAAGTATGTATCATAATACTAAGTAGATGAAAGATTCAAAATTAAGAAGTTTATCATGCGACTAAACCCTCAGATAGGTGGTGAGGTAGATGTGCATGGACCTCCCACCATATAACAAGTTTTTGAGAAGGTGGTAAAATAGGAAAATAATCTAAAGTCTCTTTTTTAAGTTAGGGAAAAGAACATGGTTTTTTTTTAATTATAAGTAAATGTTCAATAACAACTAGAAGAAAAAGAAAGGAAACTTCTAGGGGTATCTAAATAACCAAAATTCCAAATTCAATAGGGGTTTTAATAACAAAAAATTAGGTAATGACTCTAATGATAACTTTTAGGAAAATATCCAATCTGACAAGAAATGACCACCAGGCATTTGTTTCAATTATGGAGGAAATAATTATGCTCTTGAATGTCTTAAGAAAAATTAAAAGAATAAAGGCCCAAATCCTTAGTAGGGCAATTTCTAGTAGTGTATTCATGCAATAATTGATAATCAACAAGCAAAATTTCAAGAAACACCCATAAAACTATTAGGTATTTTGTTTGGACATCCAATTTATATATTATTAGGTGTAGGGGCTACTAAATGTTTTATATCATCTAGAATGCTTAACAAATTTCCTAGAAAATCTAGATATATGGAAAATTCATGGTTTGTGCAATATGATAATGACTCTAAAGTCATGGTTAATTAGTGTTTAGTTGAGGTAATAATTGAATTACCTAAATTTTCAATAGTAGTAGATTTATATGTAGCACCACTAGGGTCATATGACATGATCCTAAGAGTTAACTAGATTGATAAAAACAAGGCTAGGTTAATTACTACTTAAAGAAATTTGACTATTTGTATGACCTTAAAAATTAGACGCAAATTCAGGGAGAGAAAAGAGAGTTGTAGCTCAAGTAGATTTATACAACGCAATTTATGAAATCTCAAGCTAAAAGGTGTCAAGAATTTATCATCAAGATAAATGAAATGGAGGAATTTATTGAACCATATCTCGAATATTATATATATTCTTAAAAATTTCCATAATGTGTTCCCTGATGAACTATTAGATTTACCTCCTAAACATGAGTTTGATTTCACTATCAACATCATACTTGGGTTAGAACCATAATCTAAGGCACCATATAGGATGATGACCACTGAGTTGGTTCAATTGAAGGCTCAAGTCCAAGAACTATTGTCAAAAGGGTTGATTAGGACTAGTGTGTCACCATGGGGTATAAAAATTGCTTTTATAAAGAAAAATGATACTACTCTTTGATTCTACATTGATTATAAAATATTGAACAAGGAAACTATAAAAGATAGGTATCCACTACCTCATATAAATGATCTTTTTGATCAAATACATGGAGTGACAATCTTTTAAAAGATAGATATTATATCAAGATATCATCAATTGAAGTTTTAGTGTGAAGATATTTTGAAAATAGCTTTTTGAACTCACTATGGGAATTATGAGTTCATGGTGTTACCTTTTGGGTTGACCAATGCACTAGTAGCATTCATGAATCTCATGAACAATGTGTTCAGAGACTTTTTGGATCACTTTATTTGGTCTTTTTAGATGACATTTTTATTTATTTTAAGAATGAAGAGGATCACTTAAAACATATAAAACTAGTTTTGCAATGGTTTTAGAAGTACAAGTTGTATGGAAAGTTGTCTAAGTATGCATTATTTCAAGGGAGAGTGAAATATCTAGGGCATGTTATTTTTGTAAATGATATTTTTGTAGATCCATCTAAGATAAGGGATATTATGGAGTTTCCAACACCTATAAATGTGTATGAAGTAAGGAGTTTTATGGCATTATAAAGCTATTATTGGAAATTCATTCCAAACTTTTCCAAGATATCTAATCCAATCACCTCATTACAAAGGAAGATTCAAAATTTTATTTGGTCAAATAAGTGTGAAATAGCTTTTCAAGAGTTGAAAAGAAGGCTTCCATCAACACTAGTATTGAAAATTCCTTATCCTAGTCATTATTTTTTAGTGATCACATATACATCAGGAGAGGGTTTAGGTGGAGTCCTTATGTAGAATAGTGTAGTAGTAGCTTTTAAATCAAGGAAGTTGAAAATGCATGAGGTGAATTATTCACCTCATGATCTTGAACTTGTAATAATTATTCATGCATGTTTTACAAGTTTAGTGGCTCTAGTTATTGATAAAACCATTTGAGCTCAAGACTAATAACTTGGGGTTCAAGTATATCTTCACCAAACTAAATATAAATGCTCATCAGAGATGGTGGTTAGAGTTTATTTTTGATTATGACTTTGATATCAACTACATCAAAGGTAAAGAGAATAGATTACTTGATGCTTTGAGTCATAAAAGGTACATAGTATTTATAGCTACTATTAGGAGTACTTTTAGAGAATAAGTTATTAAGTTCTCACCAAGAGATGAATAATATGAATAGGTCCAAAAAGCATTGTCAAATAATGATCGAGATCCTTGGTATAAAGGATTCAATTTTGAGAGTGATGGTCTTCTATGTTTAATGGGATAATGTATGTGCTTGATCGAGAGAATGTATAGAACACACTGTTGAAAGAGTTATATAAATACCCATATTTAGGACATACAATAGTGATAAAGCTCATAGTAGAGCTTAGACCTTTGTATTTCAGGAAGGGAATCAAGAAAGATGTTAATTTTGTGTCATATTGTCTAAAATGTTAGCATGTTAAGGTTGAACATGTGCACCCATTCAGATTATCATATCCACATGATATACTAGAGTGGAAGTGGTAGATGATTAGTATGGACTTTGTCCATGGTTTGTCCATGTCATAGAGTAGGAATGATATGATCTTGGTAGTTATGGATAAACTAACCAAGGTGGCTTATTTCATACTAGGGAACTTGATAGATGATGTACCTACACTCACCAAGATGTTTGTAAAGGAATTATATAGGTTGCATGGGTTTCTTGAGATCATTTCATATAGAGATCCAAAGATGACTTCTAGATTTTGGATGACTCTAAACTTAACTTTGAGTACTCAGTTAAAATTTAGTACCACATATCATCCATAGACTGATGCTCAAACTGAGTGAGTGAATTAGATTTTAGAGGATCTTTTATGTGTGTATTATATGGATCAACAATATAAATGGAAAGAATATCTTCCATTGGTTGAGTTTGATTACAACACATATTAGTCATAATTGAAGATGGATCTTTTTGAAGCACTGTATGGAAGGAGGTGTAAGACACCAATCAATTGGGATAGATTAGAGGATAGGGTAGTATTTGGGCCATATATGTTATCTAAAATGGAATATCAAGTTAAGTTAATTAGATAGAGATTGGATGAATACAATGATAGACAGAAGAGTTATGGTGATATAAAGATGATATGTACAAGGTTTTCTATTGATGATAAAGTGTTCTTGTGAGTTAAATCATAGAAGACATAATTAAGTTTAGAAAGTTAATGAAACTTTCACTGAGATATATGGATCCCTTTGAATTATAAGAATTGGTCAATCATATTGTGTATAGGCTTGCATTGCCACTAACCCTAGATCTATTACATAATATTTTTCATGTATCTTATCTTAAGAAGTATATAGATGATCCTTCACATGTTTTAGATTGGAATGATTTGCAAGTTTTGGATCTTGGGGTGGTCATGGTATAACTAATTAAATTAATTGATACTTGCAAAATTCATTTATGAAATAGAGAGGTGTCTCAATGTAAGGTCTTGTGGGACCAATACTCTAAATATAGTGTTACTTGGGAAGACTACAATGAGTTTTTTTTGGCTATTTTCATATTTTTTGCATGATAAATACTTGATACTATGCTTTTACTTACTTTTAGATTCTTTTAATATTTAAAACTATTGTTTAAATAAGCATCATCAGGACGATGACTAGTTTTAAGGGGGAGGATGTTACATCTTGATTTCACCATAAGATAAACAAAATCTTTAATCCATTGATTAGTATGGTTAGTACATAACTATTATTGCTTTGACTTTGAGATTTATGACTTATAAAATAATGAGATAGTAACATTTATTGATTTGAGTACATTATGTGATAATTATATGTTATATTTAATACATTATGGATATGTATTAGTTAGTTGTGTATCATAAATATTTTTTGATGACTTGGACTAACTACCTATTTTTTATGAGATGGATGTAGGATAGGTCTTACCCTCAAATTTGATGAGAGAGAGGATCATCTAGATGGAGTGATTGGGGGAATACCAGTGGGAAAATGGTAGTGACCCTACACACATGAACAATAGATTTAAATGACATTTATGTTGAAATGTTGGTATGCATTTTTTGTGATGATTTATGTATGTGGAAATTAGTTTAGTATGAATTTAATTCCTTTAGCCTAATTAACTTGGTTTTTGAATTTAAATATGGAAAATAGTTATGAATTGCAATAAAAAAATTATTCTCTTAAATATGATTATCTATCAAAGAAAAATCAATTAATGGAAAAATTACCCTTGTGAAGGTTATTTTCTTACAAAAAATTATGCATGATACTTATTTAGAAATTAGAAAATAGATTTTATTATTAATAAATTTAGCATGTTAGTTGATAAGCTTTAGAGAAAGAAAGTGAATTAATGGTGTTAAAAAAAATTAGAACTAGCACTGAATTTGATCTTGATTAGCATGCAAGAATTCAATTAAAATTAGAAAATAAATATTTAATTAATTATTGAATAAATAAAGCATGGTGTAGTAAATTGAAGGACTTGATTTAAAGATAAAATTAGAAAACTTGAGAGTTTGCATATAAAGGGGTAGTGTAGAAACTATGAAGAGGTTTATTTTATAAATAGGAAAGGGATCTGGGAAATTAAAATAGATAGAGACATGGACAAAGAAAGAGAGAGAAACAAAGGAATTAAGGAGAGAAAGAGAAAGATCAGTAAGGGTATTTTACCTAGGTAGGTTCTGTTATTTTCTTTTAATATTTTTGTGAGTAAAAATATTGTTTGGAACTTGTATTTGGTTTATTATAAATCCAAATACCATTATGATCATGGTGTCTTTCTACCATAAGAGGTAATGCAAATATTATTGGCCATATATATGACCTATTTGACTGTGTTGTTTTCTTCTTAATCAGTGTTTTGTCAAAACTACACTTTACTTTCTACTAGAGGCTGAAATTGAATTTTGAAACCATCCTTATGTATTTTATTGTTGTGTCCTATTGCTAAAGTCAGTGTTCTAACTACAAGAGGCTACATTATAAATTTTTTAACCTAAATAGCCTTGATTTTTTTAGATTATATAGTATTTACTTAGACCTAAGTTTGAACTTGATTGGGTGGCATTTAAAGCATAAATTCCAGTGATTTATCTCTAATTAACTACATTTAAAAATAGTGGGTACATTGTGGTTTCATTAGGTAGAGTTGTGGATTTATTTGCAAAATAAAACATGTGTTTTACTTATTCATACCAACTATGGATTTTAATTGCTAGAATATTTGTATAGCCTAACTTTCTTAAAAAAATATTTTTTTATAATCAACATCTCTTTATTTTAAATCATATTGGTTACATCCCATTCTTAAATGATCTGCACCTAAAATCAGCAAATAATGTATTTCCTTAGAAATTTTCTAACTAGTGTTATAAGGCAACATCTTAATTTTTTCCCTTGGCTATGTCCCATGTATTTTTTGGCCTATATAGTAATAATATAGACTTGCATTTGGGTCTTTTAAAGGAAAATTTGAATATTAAACGAGATTGAGATGAATTTTGAAGTTTGTGTATTCCTTAATTATCATTTCACATTCTAAACATGGCATAGAATTCTCTAAAATCATATGTTGTATTTGGTAGACCAGTGGCTTTATTCTTGTATGTGGATGTAATTTTTTTCCCATCTTCCCATTCTCTTAGAATCTGCATCAAAACATATAATGTTCTTGAGCTATGTTGAAATGTATAACCCTACTTCATAAATATACTATCATTGTATTGAATACTTGTGTACTAGGTTAAAGATATTTGTTTTATACTTGAGTTTATTATATAATTTTTCCTTCTAGTGGTGTAATATTTATGTTTATATTTTATTCAAAATTCATTCTTTTTGTTTAATGAATATATAAGTGTTGCTTAGCATTTTAATTATGGACACACACACACACACACACACACACACACACACACACACACACACACACACACACACACACACACACACACACACACAGAATTATGGGATGAGAGTTATCCTTATATTCATTATATATTAAAACCAAATCTAGGGGGAAAAAATAATACCTTAAAACTATTATTATAGATGAATTATCACTTTGAACATTGAATCTTTTAAATTTTTAGCTATACCAGTCTTTCACTTTTGAAATGCATGTATAGATAGCTTATTTAAAAATCAAACCTAGAGGGTATGGACTTGTTTACAAATATATTATTATCAAAGTGTTATTTTGTGTTAAACTAGCACAATGTATGTTCTTGTCATTTTCTAAAATAAAATGGTTGTAAAAAATTGTTATATTATAGTATATGAGAAAACTTGTATGAACCTTGAAATTTATTCTTTATTATAAATATTTTATTTTATAATATGTATTGATGATTCCAATAGGTAGTGGGATAGGTTATACTATCTTAGGTAGCACTACCAATAGACAGTATGATCAATTGGTGTGTTATGAAATTGACCAATCTAAAAGGTCATATAATATTTGAAAACATTGGCCAAAGTAATGTAGATGTACATTGCCATTTCATATGTTTTATTTTCATATTATGAAATATCATGTTGGAATAGATTTATTTATTGTACATGTTGGAAATATTGTCATTGATGTCAAAGGTCTAACATTGGTGATAAAAGCCCCATAGCATTTATTATCTAAAGGTGTTTTTAATATTCATATTTTAGCTAAAATGTGTTGATATTTATTTAATACTAACAAATAGATTTTTGGTTGCATAAAAGTAAACAAAAAGCCCATGGAGAAGTTAAAGAGTCACGAGGTAAATACAAAAGAGGAATGGGATGCATTTTCCCATGAAGAGTTATCTTGAGGAATTCTAAGAGTCACCAAGTGAAGACAAAAGAGGGTATGGTGCATTTTTCCATGAAGAGTCACCTTAATGAATTTGAAAGGTCACTAGGATAAAGACAAAAGAGGAAAGGATGCATGTGCTTATGAAGGGTCACCATGTGACTTTTCAAATATGAGGATTCAGAGGGCCATGCAATTATGGCACAATTTTCCATGAGTAATTAAGAGTCAAAAAGGGTGAATGCCAAAGGTCATTTAGAAAGCTATAAATAAAGGCTTGAGAAGCCATTTATTATATGAAAGAGAGTGCATAGTTTTTAATTGTGCTATATAAGAAAAGAGGAGAGAATAGAAAGAGATATTGTAGAGTTCTATCATTTGTTGAGAAATCAACATTGAGAGATAGTTTTGTTTTATTTATAAGAGGTGTTGGTGTTCCTATGGGTTGGTGCTCATAAATGTTTGTAAGGAGTTGGTGCTCTTGTGAGTTGGTGCTCATTAATAGTTGTTATGTTTGTGTTTGGCAAATGTGTTGGTGCTCGATAAATGGGTTGGTGCTCATATGAGTTGGTGATCACAAATAGTTATTGTGTTGGTGCTTGGAAAACTTTTTAATTTGAGTTGGCCATCATTCTAATAATTTACATTGTTCACTAGGGTTTTTCCCACTTTGGGTTTCCATGTAAAAATTTGGTCTCTCTCTCTCTCTCTCTCTCTCTCTCTCTCTCTCTCTCTCTCTCTCTCTCTCTCTCTCTCTCTCTCTCTCTCTCTCTCTCTCTCTCTCTCTCTCTCTCTCTCTCGTGTGGTGCATATTGTTTCATTTTTATTGCATATCTTAAATGTATGGCTAACTAGAATTTTATTAAGTGAAATTTTATAAGGTATATTATATATTTATTCATCCCTCCCTCTCATTATATCTCATGCTTTAACAACTGGTATTAGAGTAGGTTCCTTTAAAAAAAATTTACAGCTTAAAGGTAGATCATAGAAAGCATGACAGTTGGATGACATGAAGGTTTTTATACAAATAAGGCACATTTTTTTATGGTAAAAATTATTATTTTTGTATAATAAGGATGAAGACTTATTTTATGTCTCTTGGATTTAACATTTGGCAAGCGATTGTGGAGGAATATGAAGAGCCACAGACACTGGTGATTACTACAGTAGAAAAGAAGGAAAGTCAAAATAATAATAAAACTTTGAATGATATTTTATGTGGTTTATGTGAATCAAAATTTGTTAAATTTATGAAATTAAAATATACTCATGAGACTTGGGTAAAGCTTGAGAATATTTACAAAGGTGATAGAAAGGTTCAACAAGCTAAGATCTAGACTTTTAGAAGATAGTTTGAGAGTTTGAAGATGGAAGAGGAAGAAAATATAATGGATTATATTTTACATGTTGATAAAATAGTAAATCATATTCAAGGTCTTAGATAAAAATTATAAGAGTCAATAGTGGTACAAATTTTTTTAAGATCTCTACCAATGAGATGTGATGTAAAGGTTTTGGCAATCGAGGAGATGAAGGATATTTCTAAGCTAAAGATGCATGAACTACATAGTATTCTTAAGGCATATGAGATGAAAATAAAATAAAACAAACCCTCAAAGAGAGAAGATAACTTCAAGACATCAAATAAATACAAGTCTAAGATTTAAGAATCAAGTGACAGCTCTGGCAATGATAATGACAATAGAGCTCTATTCATATGTAAGCCAAAAAAGGGCATAGGTAAATATCAAGAAAAATTACCTTTTAAATGTTTTAATTATGGAAAGATTGGAAATTTTTTATTCAAATGCCTAGATAAGAGTAATGGTGACAATTAAGAAGGAAGGTATACTTACAAGAATAATTTCAAAGGTAAATTTAAGAAGGGATTCAAGAAGAAGAGTTTATACTCTAGATATCCTAGATTAGTCGAAGACAATGTTGTCAGTGATTCAGATGAAGAAGAGATTCTTTTCATGACCATACATGAAGATTCCTCTACAAGTAAAAGTATAGATGATCAGGAAGAAGAACAAGATGAAGTTGAGGTGAATCTGAAAGGAAAAGTCATTTGTGCCTTAGAATAATTAAAAATTATTGAGAAGAAGAATCAAAGAGTGAAGTGCTAGATCAAGAAAAATAAAGAGTCAAAAGAGATATTTGAATATCTATAAGCACACTTTGGAGAATCCAAAAATAATGAAAAATATCTAACAACATAGTTTCAAAAAGTAAGTGAAGAATGTGAAAGGTATGTTATTGAAATTACTTCTTTAAAAGAAGATATTAAGAAAGCAATTAGTGATTCAAAATTTGAGGGTAACACTAACATGTTGAATAAGAAATTGGAAAGTCAAAATTTAATATGAGATAAGACAGGTATCATATTTGAAAAGAGAAAGAGCTATGATGAATCTCTTACAAAAAAGGAAACAAAAAGGGAAGAAGTGAAGAATACAAAAGGTTAGAAGGAATAGAGCTACAAAAGACAATCAAGACAAAGATATACAAATAAAAATAGGTTCTATTTTCATGGTTACTATTTTTATTGTAATAGATATGCTCATAACAAAATTGAATGTCAAAAATGATCTAACAATTTCAAAAATAAGAAGGAAACTTATGCAAAGTCAAGCAAAAGCAATAACTATTTTGCTCCTCTATCAGGCTTTGATGAAGAGGCCATAATATGTTACAAGTGAAATAATTTTAGACACATAGCTCAAAAATATATAAGTGTGTTTGAGTCAATCAAGAATTATTAAAGTTTCAAGGCTCCATTTCTCAATAAAAAGGGCCAGACAAATTCATCGCAAAAGAAACAACATAAATATTATATGTTAGTTCAGACAATTTTGCATGCAAGAAATGAAGAACAACCATGGTTCATTGATAGTAGATGTTTGAGGCACATGATGGGATACAAGAATAATTTTGTAACCCTAAACAAGATCAATGGTGGCACAATGAAATTTGGAGACAATACTACTACCAAAATTGCCTTGAAAGGTACACTAGGTTTGGATAATGGTAGAACTAAGACTGAATATGTTTTGTATGTAAAAGGTCTTAAGCATAATATTTTGAGTGTAATTTAAATGTATGATCAAGGACACACTAAATTTTTATGTAGAGGGTTGTGAAATTAGGATAAAATATTTAGATGTGTTAATTACAGATGCTCAGAGAATAGGCAATAATTTTTATATGTTATCAGATATCAAAGGTTAAAAATATTATTTGAGTCAAGTTGAGGAAATTTGGATATGGAAAAAGAGAATGGGACACATAAGTTTTGACAATATTGTCAACATCAGCAAGAAGTAAGCATTTAGAGATCTTCCAAAGATTACAAAGGCCTCCAACACACTTTGTGAATGATGTCAACATGGGAAGTAGGTTAGAAGATGGTTCAAGACAAAAGAATACTCAACCACTCAGAGTTAGAGCTTGTTCACACTAATCTGTGTGGACCTATGAGAACACAATGTACTCAAGATGAGAAATTTTTTATTTTGCTTATTGATGAGTTTACAAGTATGACTTGGGTGATGTTTTTGAAGAAAAAATTAGAAGCTTTCAGCCACTTCAATGCATTCAAGGATTTTTTTGAGAATGAAACTAATTTAAATTAATTGTTTGAGATCAAATTAAGGAGGATAATTTATGTCAGATGATTTTATTGAGTATTGTTAAGACCATGGGATAAAGAGACATTATTCAGAAACCAAAACTCGATAGCAAAATGGAGTAGTTGAGCAGAAAAATAGAACACTTCAAGAGATGAAAAGGATAATTCTAAATGAGTCCATGATATGAGATAAATATTTAAGAGATATAGTAGGTATAGTAGTGCATACTCATAATATATAATTGTTGAGAGTCAATAGTGAAAATACTCCCTATGAGCTATGAAAATATAAACCAACTACAGTTGATCATTTTAGTGTTTTTGGTAGAAGATGTTTCATAAAGAGAACTAATGAAAAATTGGGTAAGTTTGAATCTAGAACAGATGAAGGTATTTATTAGATATTCTAGAAAAAGTAAATGTTATAACTAAAGAACCAAGATAATTGTTGAAAGTAAGTGTCAGGATAGATAAAGATGTAGCATAAAGAGTTAGTGATCTAGTAGACACTCTTGAAATCATTAAAGAATAAGATTTTAAAAAGTTAGATGAGGATGAAAAGGATAAAAAGGACATAAAGACCCTATCCAAATATGTTCATGGAAATCATAAAAAGAGTGTCATCCTTGAGAACATAAATGAAGGAGTTCACACCAAAAGGATGATGATGGATGTCAAATTTGCCTTCTTAAATGGGAATCTAGAAGAAGAGGTCTACATTAAGAAGCTTGAGGGATTTATTCTCTCAAATGATAATAGCCATGTATGCAGATTGAAAAAAGTAATGTATGGATTGAAACAAACTCCTCGAGCTTGGTATGAAAGAGTTGATAAGTACCTACAAGATCAAAATTTCAAGAAAGGTTTTGTTGACAGTAATCTCTACATCAAAATAAAAGGTGAGCATCAATTGATGATTGTGGTATATGTTGATGACATAATATTTGGAGGAAACATTGAAAATATGACAAAATAATTTTATGATAATATGCAAAAAGAATTTGAGATGTCTATGCTTGGATGATTGTCATTTTTCTTAGGGTTGCAAATATTTTAGTTAGATAAAGGAATTTTCATATCTCAAAGTAAATATGTCAAAAAAAATGTTCAAAAAGTTTGGTTTTGAGGATTGTGTAGTAGTTGGCACACCAATGGGTATAGGGAACAAGGTGAGTAAGGATGAAGATCCACCTATTGTAGATCAATTTTTTTTATAGATCTATGATTTGTAGTCTTTTATATTTGATAATATTGAGGCCAAACATCATGCATGTAGTAGGCATGGTTACAAGATAACAAGAAACCTCAAAGGAAAGTCATGTTTAATTGGTGAAGAGAATATTTAGATATGTCAAGGGGACATTAGATTATGGATTTTGGTATCCCATATGTAGATATTTAACTTTGGTTGCTTACACAAATTTAGATTGGGTAGGTTGCTTAGATGATAAAAAGAGTATAAGTGGAGGAGCTTTCTTCCTTAATGATAGCTTAGTATCATGGATAACCAAAAAATAGAATTTAGTATCACTTTCTATAGTTGAAACAAAATAAATTATAGTGGTATTATGTTGTACTCAAGTGATTTTGATGAATCAAACTTTGGAAGATATCAATGTAAAATATGATGAACCTATTTCTATTTTGTATGACAACACAAGTGCTATTAATATTTCTAAGAATCTAGTATTGCATTCAAGGACAAAACATATTCCTGTCAAATATCACTTCTTGAGAGAGTAGGTTGTATATCAACAAGTTAATATGGAATAAATTAGTACTATGGAGTAGATTTTAGATATTTTCATAAAGGCACTACCAAAAGACACATTAAATTATCTATAGGAGAAGTTGGGAGTAATTTCTTTTATTTCTTACATTGAGGATCAACATCAGTTGAGGGGGAGATAAGTGTTATATCTAGGATAGGCCCTTTTCCATTGATGTCAAAGGGGGAAAAGAACATAAATAGGTACAAGAATATGTATAGGGAAAATGTGTAGAAATAGGTAAATAAATAGGTGTAGAAATAGGTATAAAAATAGGTATAGGGAATAGGTATAGGATGCTATAGTAAGGGGGAGTTACTTTATTTTTTCTAGATGGTAGTATGTGCAAGTTGGGATGTGTAATATAGGTTTTAGGATGTGGTAGTTTTAGTTTGAGGTTACCATTAATGATAAAGGGGGAGATTGTTGCAAATATTATCATGGATGTCAAAGGTATAACATTAATGATAAAGGCCTCATAGCATTTATTGACTAAAGGTGTTTTTAATATTCATATTTTGGCTAAAATGTGTTAATATTTATTTAATATTAATGAATATATTTTTGGTTGCATAAAAGTCAAAAGAGGTCCCATGGAGAAGTCAAAGTGTCACAGGGTAAAGATAAAAGAGTAATGAGATGCATTTTCCCATGAAGAGTCATCTTGAGGAATTACAAGAGTCATCAAGTGAAGACAAAAGAGGGTATGGTGCATTTTTCCATGAAGATTCACCTTAAGGAATTTGAAAGGTCACCAAGATAAAGACAAAAGAGGAAAGGATGCATTTTATTATAAAGGGCCACCATGTGAATTTTCAAATACAAGGACTCAAAGGGTCATTCAATTTTGGCACCATTTTCCATGAGGAATGAAGATTCACAAAGGGTCAATTCCAAAGGCCATTTGGAAAGATATAAATAAAGGCTTGGGAAGCCATTTGTCATATGCAAGAGAGTGCATGGTTTTTAATTATTTTATATAAGAAAAGAGAAGATAATATAAAGAGATACTATAAAGTTATATCATTTTTTGAGAAAAAAACATTGAGAGATAGTTGTGTTTTATACACAAGAGGGGTTGGCTCTCTTGTTGGTTGGTGCTCCTATGAGTTGGTACTCATAAATAGTTATTATGTTGGTGCTCGACAAAGGGGTTGACATTCCTACAAGTTGGTTTTTATGAAATTTTTAATTTGATTTGGTGCTCATTCATATACTTTAGATTGTTCTCCATGGTTTTTCCCACTTTAGGTTTCCACATAAAAATCTAGTGTCTCTCTCTCTCATGTGTGATGCATATTGTTTCAGTTTTATTTAATATCTTTAATGCATGGTTAAGTGGAATTTGATTAAGTGAAAGTTTATATGATATATGATTTACTAATTCAACCCCCCCTCAATATATCATGTTCTTAATAGTATACTACATGTTTTTATAAATCTTATAGCACATAGGGTACTTTCACATCTCACTAGATTCTCACACCATTCTATCTACCTATATGTGAAGGGAGGGCCATTTACTAAAAGGAGATTGTGCATGGGATAATTGGTCTATGTTTTGATTGGTAAATCACTAAAATTATGTGCTCCCTCCCCATTATAGTAATACTTGGAGATAACACTTGATATTATCAATAATACATGAATTGGCATGACTCGAGTTCTGAAGAGCTTAGTATTTGTTATTATATTAGGTTATATTCCAAAGGAATATAATTGTATTATGTAATTTTATATTGAATAATAGTTTTTATATTTTCAAATAATTTTTAATTTTCCTATGATTATTACTTTACCTGGAATTGTATAAGATGTATATTGTATGCAGTATTTGAATTGAATAATTATTTTTCATGGATATGATATAGATGTTATATTGCTTATTTATGTGGAATGATTGTTAAATTAATTTTTTAATTTTTTTTACAAAAATAATACTAAATTTTATTAATTAAAACTTTATGGGTTGTCATATTTATCACCATGTCCATTGGAAATCACCAAATAGGCCAAAAGGCTTCAAACCAACTCTTGCAACATGATAACTCAGAATGGTTAAACACTATCAAATTACAGTAAACAAAATATAATCACCAACATATAAATATGTAATTTAAATGAAGATCGATAAGTTAAAATGAAACTTTGATACTTTTATAACATCCTCATATTCAATATATTCTTTAACCTTGAGTAAAACACCTTCAACTCATCTCTAAAAAATGACTAGTCAAACTGCCTATGGCTTCAAAAACATAGTCATGTAGAAGTTTATCTTCAACAATTGTAAGATTTATTTCAAGAAATATAATTCAAACTAATATATCATATGTGTTATCTACATCATCCTCCAATAGTTATATCTCAAATTCTAGTGACAACCATTGGTCTTACAGACCAATCTCTCAAGCCACTCTCTCACAATCCTTACACAATTTGATAAGCCATTTTGGATTCCACATCCAAATAACATAAAATATATTTATATATTATTATAAATTATTAATAGGTAATTTAGGTATCAAAACCCATCAAAATTTTCATTATATTTATTGACTCTTGCCATAGAGTCTCAAACTCTTCACTTCACCTAACACACTTTGAACAATCATCTACCTTAAGATAATCATGATGAACATGACTTAGAATACTTGTAAGGATAATTAAATGAATATATATTTAATTTATATTATCCTAAGACATATTTATATCAACTTTAATCACAAATATGTAGAGGTCAAATGACAAATATAAAACAAATTGATCAAACTTTAAACTTCACTCTTTCACTATCTTCACTCATACAAAAGGTCACTCTGAGAGTACCTTATTTCTTGTATATGAGAATAATAAAGACTTTAAAGCCAAGTTAAAATTAGGTATATGTCTTTAAAAAATACCCAAACAATTGGATCCATTCCTAGTCCACTGTAACTCATCCCTAAACACATTCTCATTCTAACTAATTTTTCTCACCAGTTTCACCATTAGTTCAGTTTAGCAATAGGTCATCTTCTATGACAAAAATAGTTGATGCAGATGATATAAATATTAAAAATAATACCATGTACATCATTATAAGTTATTTACCTTCAAGCATCATCTAATTTCATGCATTGACTCTATAAACCCTTCTCGTAGCATCAAATTCTTCAAAAACAAGAAATTTTTTATAGGTTGTACTCACTACTATAACAAACCACTACCATATGGAGATGATTGGAATATTCCTATACATTATAAAAACACTTAAAAATATTTACAAAACCATTCTGGTTGACTCTTAGTAATATATTCACCATTAGATCAATATAAGGGGTTTGAGAGGGTTTTAAACCATTTCTAGTGTTAGCAATTATTCATATAGTATTGAACCTCAAATTCCAAAATAATAATTGGAAATACTTATTAGGACCCTTTAAATCTTCCCAAATAGATGAGCTTCCCATGCATTGATTTCATGTGCCCATGAGCATCTAAACTTCCTTCTCAAGTCGTTAACTCTTCAATCTACACACACAAGAGTCCTTAAAACCAAATATCATACGTTATTCTCCAGAAAAATACCTCAAGCTTGGTAAACACCCTTAACACAACCTATTACACCTCAATCCATTTTCACATCCTACTAATATTGATTATATAATTCATAAACTACTTACCTCAAAATGTTACTAGGCCTATGCCATCTCACTAGGTTTCTTCATGCAAGGATAAAGCTTCAACATATATCTTAGAACTCATATGAGGACTCATATACCTTATGCGTAGTGTTAACATGGTTTCTAAAATATTTTTACGCTATCTATTACTACATTTAACACCTTAAATATCATCTACCTTATCATCACCATGCCTCACAATGCTTCATACCTATATCAATATAAGACTAGGCTTCTCAATACATGAAGTACAGACAAACTTGTTCTCATTAACTTGGTCAATAGTGACCTTACCAAAACAAGCATGTCAATACATAAAATCACTCTCTTTTAGATGATCTCTTCAAATCAATCACCACTCATAAGCTTTTCAAGACACAACCTTGTGCCAAGACCTTATGTAGATCTCAAAGACCTACTAGATCATGCTTAAGTCATAAATGTTACTTACCATGTATCTTTACAAGAGTGCCTCTATGATATCAAATAACTATTAACTACATTTGACATTAATGATAACCTAAATACCAAAAACACACAAATAGGAACATACCTCAATAATCTACCCCTTTATCATTGATGGCAAAAACTCTAACACAATAGATCATTCTCATTTATCCTTAAGATGGATCCCTCAATAAATTATTTATCCCCATTTGAAATTAATTACAAAGGTCATATACAATCTAACAAGGTCATCTATACACAATCCACTAATCCTTAGACTTAATCATTTCACTGAATAAGCAAGTTCCCCATTTGTCCATGCATACTTCTCTTAAAGCTTCTCAAACCATCTGAGTTAGATCCCCCCAACTCCATGTACCACCTATATCATGTCATTTTAAACTACACACCAACTAGTTAGAACAAAAATAACTCATTGGATCACCTTCAAATAAACTCCTTAAGTCATTATGGCTTGACTCAGCTCATGTCACCTTCAATAGATCATCTCAACCAACTAGGTCTATATAAAGCCTTATAAGCATTGTTCCTATATGAACAACATAATTTATTTCTCTAAGCAAACTCTTTAATATGTGTGTGTGTGTGTGTGTGTGTGTGTGTGTGTGTGTGTGTGTGTGTGTGTGTGTGTGTGTGTGTGTGTGTGTGTGTGTGTGTGTGTGTGTGTGTGTGTGTGTGTGTGTGTGTGTGTGTGTGTGTGTGTACACACACTTATTAAAGAGTTTTCTCAGATAAATAAATTATATTATTCATATAGGAACAATGATTATAAGGCTTTATATAGACCTAGTTGGTTGAGATGATCTATTGAAGGTGCCATGAGATGAGTCAAGCCATAATGACTTAAGGACTTTATTTGAAGGTGATCCAATGAGTTATTTTTAATTTAACTAGTTGGTGTGTAGTTTAAAATGACATGATATAGGTGGTACATGGAGTTAGGGGGATCTAACTCAGATGGTTTGAGAAGCTTTAAGATAAGTATGCATGGACAAATGGGGAACATGCTTATTCATTGAAATGATTAAGTCCAAGGATCAGTGGAATCTTTATAGATGACCTTGTTATATTGTATGTATATATATATTAATCCATCATATCTTGGATAACCTCATAACACCCTTCTTGGTTCAATTGATCTATTGAGTTAATCACTCACTATGTAGAACTATTGTGATCTTCTTTCTAGCATAAAAAACTTGTCATATCACTCTTATAACAACAAAAATACCTTAGAACACTTGGTAAAATAGTATTCACCTTTGATAGCATTGGTATTGTATACCAATTTTTAAATCCCACTTTATTAGTACTATCTTTCCCTTTTAGATAACACCTTAGGCTCATATCTATTGAAGTACACGACATCTTAGTCACACATCCATAAAGCTCCTCCTAAGTCCAATCTCTCCTTTCAGGTTTGACCAAACCATCATTGGCATGTATACATATGAATATCAATCTTCTTGTTTGATATCTGATAACACTTAAAGAAGAAACTCCTTACTTTTACAAATCATCTTTTTGAAACCATCTTCAATTTGATCTTATAGAAACCTACACACACTAGGTCTATCTATAAATAATAGCATTGTTTTAGAGAAAAATCTTAGTAGTCTAAACACATGTTATAACAACAAACTCTTTATGCAATAATATTAATCCATTTATATTTCACAAGCCATCATGGTTTAGACCATCTCAGAATAAATTCCACCTAGCAAATAGTTAGTTAGGTCTTATGAATCCTTAATATCTATGGCATACCTCTGTCAAACCATCATCAAACTCTTGCCAAGATCCTCATACAATTCACTATATTTTCATTGTCTTATTATCACATAAAGTATTAAAAACATTACTCATGAAATTCAAGTTATATGCTTAAAATACCTTTAATAACACCCAAACTTACCATGTCCATTGTTGATCATGTTCAAAGGATACAGTCATCTTCTTAGGTATTTCAAAAACATGTGCACTCATGATTCAAAATAAATCCTCCATTAGCTCATAATACTTTAAGTCATATTTTATTAACTACCATAAAAAAATAATCAAGGATACATATGCTCATACCTTTATACATTATGAAGGATCAAATAGACCTCAAATAGGTCTTAACAACATAATCAAGTTTCTAAAAAAACATCTACTCATCAATGATAGCTTCATAGACTCAACTCAGCTCCTCTATCTTGATGATCAACTCATAACATCTACATAAAAACACAAGGTTAAACATACCTTCTATATAAGGTCTAACAAAATATTATACAAGACATATTGATGCCTTGACATGTACCTATTTCTTAATATGTCTTTAAAGACATTTAGATTGTCAATCTTGGGTTTGATCTTTGACTTAGCTTATCCATAGTCCTTCTAAGTACCAAACGATACCTTTGACATTATTTAAACTTTGAATAATGTTCTATATCAACACATAACTCACCTTGGTTTAAGTTTTGATCAAACATCATCTTGATAGCCTTATTCTTTTTAGACAACTCTACAAGTACCATCATTCTTTTATAGATCACCACTACAAACAAGAGGAACATTATCATCATCATTATTTATGATCCTTAGTATAACTTGTAGGATATTAGGCCTTGCCCAAAGTACTTGATCTGATACCAATTGTTAAAATCACAACCACTAAGAGGGAAGGGGTGAATTAGTGTGCAAATGTTTCATTAAATTCCATTCATCATTCTTTAACTATTCAAACTAGCATAGAGACAACAATATATAGAAGAGAAATCACATAAGCATGAAGAAAGATATAAACATATGAACACCATATACATGTTGGAAAACTTCATGGTGGATAAAACCCATTATCACACCTCTTTGGATACTATCCTATAGTAAATGAAACAATATTTATTGAGGTGCCAACCCCATAAGGAGAACTAATCCCTTACTAGTCAAGCACCAACCTAACTAGTCCTTGAGAAAGCACCAAATTTCAAGGAGGATATAACCCACTAAGTGACTTGGAACCAACCAAAAAAATTCAAGGAAACTTATGCAAGTTCCAACCTATAAGACATCTCCAAATCCCTTATTGACTAAGCACCAACCCGATAAAGATAAGCTTGATCACCTTCACAACTTGTTGCTCAAATAATTGATTATGATATATTATTAAGATCTATTTATCTTCTATATCTAAGTTATTATCTTTATAATAAACTTTTAAAACTCGTTTTATTTATATACTTATGGCATCTCACCTCATTTAGCTCACTTCAACCTTTTACCCCTCTCAAACAACCTTCTAGGCTCACTCACTCAACATGCCTCTTCTAGGCTCATTAGGTCAATTTAAATTATCATCTACCTTAAAAATACTTGATATATGTTAATTAATAATAATATACATATTATTAAAGGTAAAAATTACCTACCACTACTCCTAAAATTACCTATTTTATTCTCTTATGTCCACTTCTCATCAACTTGCTTAAATATGCCAATTAGGCCTTACTTATATACACAACACTTGATCCCACCCATACTAGTCAGAAAATAATTTTAACGCACTTGGATAAAACTTTAAATATGTCAAAAAACATGTTAAACATAATAAAAAATCATTACACAAGTCGTTCAGCACTCATAGGGACCAAAACCTTATTCTGCCTCATAAATACATAAAGGAATTAGGCCTTCTCCAAGGCACATGTTACACTATGACCTCTTGAATAAATTTGAGTATTAAAAAATTAATTAAAAAATTATAATACACCTAAAATAGACACATTATATCATCCACATAGGTCCATACCACCTATAAGTTAAATTCACCATTTGAACCATGTCATTAGGCTTACTCACCATTATGCCTTCATACACAATAAAATTTTGTCTCTCATATATGAAGCAAAAAAAAATCAAAATAATCACAAAAAATAACAACATTAAAATATCCTTAATTACCTCAAGGTCATCACCATGTGAATTTTAAATCACCAAATAGGCCAAAAGGCCTCAAACCAACTCTTGTAACATGACCACTCAGAATGGTCAAACATTGCCAAAGTACAATCAACAACATATGATCACCAACATATTAATATGAAATTATAATGAAAAAAATACATTCCAATTAATATTTCATGCTTCCATAACATCCTTATTGTTAATATATTGTTCAAACTTGAGCAAAACACTCTCAACTCATCTCTATAAGATGCCTACTCAAACTACTTATAGCTTCAAAAACATAGTCATGTATAAGTTTATATTTAACACTTGTGAGAGTGCTTCCAATACATATAATTCATAATAATATCTCATTTTTGCTATATATATAATCCTCCAATATTTATATCTAAGATTATAGTGACAACCATTGGTTTTATAGACCAATCTCTTAATCCACTCTCTCACTGTGCTTACACAGTTTTATAAGCCATATTGGCTTCCACATCTCAAAAAATTAAAATATATTTCCATATTATTATAAATAATTAATAGGTAATTTAAGTCTCAAAAAACATCAAAATTTACATTATATACACTAAATCTTGTCATAGAGTCTCAAACTCTTCACTTCACCTAGCACACCTAGAACAATCATTCTGCCTTAAGACATAGTCATGATGAACATGACTTATAATAATTATAGAGATACTCAAATTAACATATAATTAATTCATATTATCCTTATAAATCTTTATATAAACTCCAATAACAAATATTTAGATTTCAAATGACAAATATAGAGCAAACTAATCAAACTTTGAACCTCACTCTTTCACTATCTTCACTCATACAGACAAGTCACTTTGAGATCACCTTATTGATTGTATACGATAATAATAAAAAATTATAAACTAGTTTAATGTGATACATATGTCTCTAAAAATTATCCCAAACAACTAGATCCATTCTTAGTCCACTATAGATCATCCCTAAACACTTTTTCATTTTGGCTGGGTTTTCTTACTAGGTTTACCATTAGCCCAATTTAGTGACAGTTCATCTTCCATGACCAAAATAGACACAAAAAATTATATAAATGATATAATAATATTATATACATAAATATAAATTCTTGACCTTAAAAATCCATCCACTTTTATGCATTGACTCAGTCAACCCTTCTTGTAGCATTAAATTCTTTAAAAACAAATAATTTTTTATAGGTTGCACTCACTACTTTGACAAACCACTACCACATGGAGATGACTGGATGAGTAATTTACATTATCCAAACACCAAAAAATATTTATCAAACCATTCTGGGCCATTTTTAGAAACATCTTCACCATCATGTCAATATAAGGGGTTTGAGATGGTTTTATACTAGTTCTAGTGTTAGTGATTGTTCATACAATATTGACCCTAAAATTTCAAAATAATGCTTTAAAATCCTTCTTAAGACCATTTTACATCTATCCAAAATATTTTATCTTCCCATTCAATCATCACACGTGCTAATGAGCATCTAAACTTTCTTCTCAAGTCTACAACTCTTCAATCTACATATACAAGAGTACTTAAAACCAAATTTCATAATTTCTTCGTCAACTCAAAACCTAAATATTGTCCAAAACCCTTAACACAACCTATTACACATAAATAAAATTTAATATTCTTATAATATTTCTCATACAAGTCACAAACTACTTACCTGAACATGTTACTAGGCTTATTCCATCTCACTAGGTTTCTTCATGTAGGGACAAAGCTTCAACCTAGACCTTCAAACTCATCTAAAGACTCATATACCTTATACATAATTTAAATAAATTTTACAACATATTTTTTAAATTTTATATTATTACATTTAACACCTTCAATCTCATTGACCTTCATATCATCATCATGCCTCATAATGTTTCATGCCTGTATCAAGATAATACTAGGCTTCTCAATACATGATGTGCACACAAACTTGTTATCATGAACTTGGTAAATAATGACCTTATCATAATAATCATGTAAATACATAAAATAACTCTCTTTTATATTATCTCTTCAAATCAATCACTTCTCATAAGCTTGTCAAGACACAACCTTGTGCCAAGACCTTATGCAGATCTCAAAGACCTACTAGATCATGCTTAAGTCATCAAGAATACTTACCATTTATATTTATAAGAGAACCTATGGGAAATAAAATAAAATTTGACTCCATTTTACATCAATGACAACCTATATTCCAAAAACACACCAATAGGAACATACCTCAATAGGTTAATTTTTAATTTGATGACCATGTGGTATTAAATCAAATTGGTGAGCCTAGTAAATCAAATAGCTTTATTTAAACCATTAAAATATCCAATATAAATGATTTATATGATCCAAAAGAGGTAATACATGACTAAAATTTACCTAATATGATTCCTAAGAGTATTAATGATTATACTTTTGCCCCTTTAGGTAAAATAAATCAGCATGTTGAAGTAAACAAGCTTCACCAAGGCCTTGAGCATAATAGAGTCCTATTTATCCAAAGATAAAACCAAAAGTTGGATGATAATAGTTAAAAAAATTATACCATATGAATGAATCTAACTTTAGAATGACTATGTCAGATTCATTATCAATCCTAGGACAAAAAGATACACTTATACATGAGCGTTTAGGCATTAGCTTATCTACAAAACTAGTAGAGAAAGAAAGCATAGTTTTATAAAAATTTGGATCAACAAGAGAATAAATAATAATATTAGGTATATATATCTGTAAATTTCACTAAATATGATAAAAATACCAAGTAAAAAAACCTCCTTTATATCTTTCCTTGATTGTTGATTATACACTAGTTCATAATTGCATGGTTGACAGTGGAACAAGTAACACAATAATGCCAAAATATATTGTAGATAAGTTGGGTTTAGTGTATAATCCAAAAATTAAGGGTGTTTTTAAACTTGATGGATCTCTAACCAAGATAGTGGGTATAATCAAGAGTCTGAAATTAACACTTCATGCATGCCCAAATGTGACTATTCAACAAGATGTGGTAGTGGTGGATCTTCATCCATATTTTGTTATGTGTTTATCATATAAATTAACTTTAAAGATATATGGGTATATTTTAATTTATTAAACATACCTCATGTTCATAACAAGGTATGAAAAAAAAATAGCAATTCATTCAGAGCCTATTGATCATTTTCATCTACAACCATACATGCCTAGTATTATTAATACTAATTGTGTCATCTTGGATGAAGTAGAGAAAACTAATGAAGATAAATAAAACTCATATCTTGATGGTTCACCTTATTTTTTCTTCATTAATGGGATACTAATATCCATGACATGATCCCTATAAGATTATAGAGGAGGAAGGACTTGGATTTTATTATTTGCATGAGGATGTGCACAAATTCCAACTCTATACAAAGAAGGTGAGATAAATGATGGTTTATGGAACCTCTATTTTGATGGATAATGGAATAAACATGGTATATGGGATATTATGATGATCTATTTCACCCTCCAAACAAAAGTATTTTTTTTTTTGGTAAAATTTTAGTTTGCAAGCTCTAACAATGTGGAAAAATATGAGGCTTCAGTTTAAGGTTTACAATGGGATATAAAGATGGGAGATAACCTCTTATAAGAATTTGGAGATAGTGATTTTGTATTACATCAAATAAGAGGCATAAATTATGTAAAAATAAATTAATAAATTCATATAAATATAGGGTATGGTAATTTCTAGAATATTTTTATGTTTTTAACATACAAGTAGTGCCTAAAGAGAGCAATAAGTATTCATATAGGTTGGCTAAAATTAGAGAACATTTTGACATTCCAAATGATGTATATAATGATAAAAATCAGTCATACATAAATATTGTAGTAAGAACATATATTATTGGTAATAATTTGAATTGGAACGTCTTTGAAGATGATGGTCAAGTTATTCATTTCCTACAAGAAGAGGTTGTATTCTCTTCTAAAAATCAATCAAAACTTTCACAATAGTATGGTGATCAAATAGTTTAGCTCAAGTATAACAAGTTATCCAAGGGTCTTGTCACACTTGAGAATAATTTTAGTTGGTGTGATTAGGTAATAAAGTAAAAAATATTATTTATCTACCAAAGAGGAACATTATGCAAGCATTTACATAGTCAATGAAAAAGATCTCAAACTTGGTAAAGTATGCTCTCAAGCTCAAAAAATACTCTGTTGATTTATGTAGAGATTTTTTTGATATGTTTGCATGGAAGTAAAATTATTTAAAAGTTTTTTATCCTAGTTTGTCTCAACACACCATTAAATTAGAAGAAGATACAAAACTAGTGAGGCAAAGACAAATGCCAGTTAATCCAAAGTTGGAACCTGTGATGAGAACAAAGCTTCACAAGTTGATTGAATTAGCTATCATATTTCCCATCAAACATTCCACTATAGTGGTTAATACTATTCCATTGAGGAATAAGAATGGATAAATAAGATTGTGTATAAATTTCCATGACTTCAACAAGGTCTCACTTAAAGACCACTATCCCTTACCATTAGTGGAACAAATACTATAGTTAGTGGCTAGTTCAAAAATGTTTTAATTACTATGTGGTTAGAGTGGATATAACCAAATATTTGTAATTCAATAAAATCAATTGAAAATAGCCTTCACCACTAATTTGGGCACCTTTGGTTATATAAAAATGCCATTTGGATTGTCTAATATAGGAGCAACATTCTAAAGAGCCATAGATATGACCTTTCAATGTTTGATTAATAGGCTTGTTTTTTTATATTTGGATGATGTTAATTTTTTTTTAAAGAATTAAAATGATCACATGATTAATATTAGAGAGGTATTTGAGAGATTTAGGCAATTTGAGGTGTCACTTAACCCAAAAAAGTGTGGGTTTTTAGTGCATGAAGGTGGACTTCTTACTTATGTTATTTCTAAGCATGGTTTGAGTATTGATCTTAAAAGAATAGATTGTATTCTTTCATTGTCATTTCCTAAGCATAATAAATCATTGCATTGTTTCCTTGATAATATTAACTTTATAATAAGGTATATATCTAATCTTTTAAGTTTTTCAAAGCCTCTTAAAACTATGCTCAATAAAAATCAGAATTTTACTTAGACCAAGAATGATATAATTTTTTTTGAAGAGATCAATACATCCATTTCTAATTTTCTAACTCTCATAAATCATGATTTTTGAAAGGATTTTGTGTTGTATGCATATGCTAATGTTGATACAATTTAAATAATATTGACACAATAAAATTCATAAGGATGGAGTATCTAATAGCATTATTTATCTAAGGCTTGTAAGAGTATGAAAAAAGGTACATATTTGTTGAAAAAAATGTGTTTTCTATAATCATATGTCTCAATAATTTTAGGAACCTTCTATCTAAGAAGAAGATCCATGTGATTTTTTCCCATCCTAACATCAAAGAGTTCTTCCTGAATAAGGACATAAGTGGAAAGAGAGTAGGATGGATAATAAGTGTCATGAAATATGATGTGGAAATAAATGTGACTAAATTTATTGGAGGCAAAGGGTTGTGTGATAACTTTTCTCAAGATTTGTAGAAGAGAAAAGAGGTAGTTTTGGACTTGAATGATGAATATATTGCAGTCAATCATACAACTTTAGGAATCTAGTTTCAAAGTATGGTAAGGTACCTTCAAAGTGGTATGTATACTCCAAATTTGGGTGGTTCAAAGAAAAGGTAGTTTAGGATAAAATATATTCCTTTTATACCTTTTGATGGTGTATTGTTCAAAAATGTGTTAATATCATGTTGTTGAGATGCATAGAGCCAAGTTAAGTTGAAAGATTACTTAAATAATTTCATGATAGATGAGGTGGAGACCAATTTTCATCAAGTAAAACATCCCTAAAAATCATGAGGTATGTATATTATTAGCCAAACATATTCAAATATTCTCATGCTTGGGTAAGGAACTGCAAGAAGTGTGCATTGTTTTTAGGAAAGGAAAAACTTGTTGTTTTACCTCTTCAACCTATTTTAGTAGATCAACCCTTTATTCAATGGGGTTTGGAATTAATTGGTCCCATAAATACACCTTATATATTGGGTCATAAGTGGATAATTATAGTCATAAATTAATTTACTAGATGGATAGAAATAGTGGCTTCGAAAGAAGCAAAGAAATCTAGTGTCATGGATTTCTATGAAGGTTTGCTCACAAGGTTTTGTGTTCCTTATACTGTCATTTTATATAATGCTATGCAATTTTTATGAGATGAAATTTTTCCATGAGCTATCTAAAATGGTGTGTATCTATGTACTTCTTCCAATTATTATCCACAAGTTAATCAACTTGTTGAGTCTACTAACAAGAACTTCTTGAAGATCATTAGGAAAACCATTAAAGAAAATAAATGGACCTGGTATTTAAAGTTAAAATAGAAATGTTGGTATGATAAGATCACCTTAAATATTTCTAATACTAATTTACCATACAATATATTATATAAGAGAGAAGCTAGATTACCAATCTCACTTGAGGTCCCTGCTTTGGAGCTAATGCTCTAGATGGAATTGTTAGAGAGTGAGCCTATAGAAGTGAGATATGATAAACTTATGGAGTTAGAGGAACTCAGAAATTATTCAATGTTAGTTATGTAAATGCATCAATCATAATCAAAGAAAAAATTGGTAGAAGAGAATATTCAAGGAGCTTCAAGGAAGGTGACTTGGTTATCAAATGGGATGAGGATAGAGAAAAACCAATAATACACATAAATTTTGATTCAATTTTTAGTGGTAATTACATGATCTCAAGATGAAATCCTCAAAACACCATACAACTAGCCAATATGGATGGTAAATAGCTCCCAATCCCAATAAATGGGATTTATCTTAAGCATTATTACTAAATATAGGTTCTTATTTATTCATAGTAGTATTATATTTAATTTTTATCCAAGTTTCATTATTCACATGTTATGCTATTTGTTTATTTTTAAATTTCCTCTAATTTCTATCTTGAACATTTTTAAATTGGTAGTTGTTATAGCTTTTAGTTCAATAAGTGATTATACATAAGTGTTTTAGTTGCTTGAGAAAATTTTATATTTTATATTTGGTGGTATTTAATGATTATATATCCCTATATATATATATATATATATATATATATATATATATATATATATATATATATATATATATATATATATATATAATTTTTTTGAGTGTTTAATAGGCAAACATCCCAACAAAGTCGCTAAGAATGTTGACAATTTTACCACCATTGGTCAAAGTTGCTTGTGTGTAAGTTTTACATAAGAATAAATTCATGCAGTGAAGAATAAAAAAATGTATAAAAAAGTAATAAAATATTAATCAAGACATAACAATTATCAATAATAACTCATAGGCCAAAATGTTGACAAATGTTTCTTTTATTCCTCTAACTAGCTAGTTATAAGCTAGTGAAGGTAATTTCTGAATGCTTGGTACATGAAAGAGAATAAGATTTGGTGATAATTGTATTATTGAGATTAATTTAGACATATTAAATCAATATTACATTAATGTTTTGAATATTATAGGGGCTTAACTTTATTAACAATCATTAATAAGAAAAGGTGCTTTACAACCCTTCTTAAACCCCAATCGCTCAGTTTTAGGTAGTATATTTGCATTTTTGAATTATTTGATACAAATTAAAAGTGGTGTGAGATATTAATATGAATAAATTAAATTTATAAACTGGAATAAATCAAAATTTTAATGTAAATAATGGATAAACGTAAAGATATAAGGTACATGATTTTAAGCAAGCAATAGAGATAGTCATAAAAGACACATTTTGAGAGGTTTAAGAGATTGGTTGAGCACATAAAATGGTTATAATTATTATATGGGTTATTATAGGTACCAATTAAAAAATAATTATGTATTTATCACTCATAAAACTTAATAAAATGGCAAAAATTATAGCTATAGGCATTCAAAAATGAAATTGTGTAAACCAAGAATCACAAAAAAATGTATATTTTGAGTTTTATTGAATGAAATATCTTGAAATATGACATGGATTTATTTTTGTATATAATTAAATGTTTAATTTTTTTTTATGGTATGTATATTACCTTATGAGATATAAAATATCAAAACATGTCTATTCATGAAGGAAATCAAGGGTTTTTCACTATTTTCTCACAAATTGAGTTAGCAAAGAGTGTTTCAGATCCTTTCAAGCAAAAAAATGAATTTATATGATTTATAATTAATTTAAATATTTTAATATATGATAATTCAATTAAAAATAATTAAAAATAGGTTAATTTCATTAAAAACATCTTTAAGTCACCCTATGGGCAATAAGCATGCACTTTTTGTGAGTTTTTAATGGGAGTTTAGTGAAGAGTTTTGGAGATTTTGAAAATTTTATAGGTATTATACATTTATACATATCCAATTATAATATTATGAGTTTATGGTAAAAATAATAACTCATTTTAGACCCCCTAACCAAAATAAGGGGTTTTTTAAGCTTGGAGAGTACAAAATTGCATTCTTTGGAGTTGTATGTGGAGTTTAGAGCTAAAAAATTATTTTAAGGTCTATGAAACCATGTTTTTTTATGTTAAAATCATATTTACACTCCTTATATGTTTAGAAAAATCAAAATTCATCAATTTCTAGGTTCTCATGGTGTATTCAAGAAGCTTGACAAAACCATAGAAGATGGGTATATCAAGAAGAACCAGTATGGAGAGTTGTGGTTGTCAACATAAAGCGCACTATTATCAAAGATGTTTCATTAATAATTAAGAAAATCAAACATTATATATATATATATATATATATATATATATATATGTATACATACATATACATACATATATACACATATATATACATATACATATATATGTACATATATATGTATATGTATATATATATATATATATATATATGTATATGTATATATATATATATATACATACATATATATATGTATATGTATATATATATATATACATACATATATATATATGTATATGTATATATATACATATACATATATATATGTATATATATATATACATATATATATATATGTATATATATATATCTGTATATATCTATATATACATATATATATTTATATATGTATATACATATATATATGTGTGTGTCTGTGTACACACACACACACACACATATATATGTATATACATACATACATATATATATATATACATATACATATATACATAAACATATACATATACATATATATATATTATATATATATATATCCTAATGCACCTCCCTTTGAGATATATTTTAAAAATATAAATTCAATAGGAAGAGGCTTCAAGGATCCCTATAAAGGTGAAGTTTGAAACATGCAAGAGTGAAGAATTTGAGTTTAAGTCTTAGTTAAGATTTTAGGCCCTATTTTCATGTAAGAGTATCCTTTTATAGTAAACATGTAATTTCTCTCCTGCTACACCCCCCTTGGGCTAATTTTATAAAATTCAAGAAGTCAAACATGCATGCAAGATGCATGTCACGAAGCTCAAGCCAAACTCTAATTTAAAAGTCAAGCTAAGTCAATTCAAACTCTAAGATTAAATAAAGGTAGCTAAATTTAAACTTTAATATGCATGCAAGATCAAAAGGAGTTAATTGATTGAATTTCATGATCTCTTCGATTTGAAGACCATTCAATCATGCATAATACCTTTAAATGTTCAACAACATTCAAACATGCAAGAACAGACTCTCTCTCTCTCTCTCTCTCTCTCTCTCTCTCTCTCTCTCTCTCTCTCTCTCTCTCTCTCTCTCTCTCTCTCTCTCTCTCTCTCTCTCTCTACAAAACATTCCAAGAAATAATTTTTAAAATCCAAAAGTGATACATTTAAATTTGGTTATTGGTGTTTAAATTTAAGGTTGACTTAGAATTGGTTGAAGTAAGAGTGAGCTGGAGTTAACATGAAGACTCATCTCTAGTTTTTTAATCCTCTCTCCTTGCTTCTATTTTATATATGTATATTAATTTTTGAGAGATCAAGATGAGATTATTCTTTTGGATTATATATAATCAGCCAAAATTTATACTACCTCAGCTTTGAAGCAATATAGAGATGAATTTTCCTACATTTTTAGGCTATTCATGAAGTTTATGTCTTGTGTTCCTTGATGTAACTGAGTAAATGACTATTTTTCCTATGTTTATGTCTTGAATTTTCACCTTTATACATTAAATAATATCTCTTTAATGCCATATAAATTTTCTAATTATGGTTTTTACCTAATCTAAAATTGAACTTTAGCATTGTTCTTTCCTTCCAAGCTAGTGTGAGTGTTAGTCAAGACCTTTGTGTGAAATATTGATGCAAAAGTCATTGTATGAGAATGAAGTGAATGTGTGAAAGTTATTTACCTTCCAAATTGTGTTAATTTAATTCCACATCTATGCATCACCTTAAATTTTTAGTTTTATAATCAATTTCAACTCTAGCATTACTCCTTCTACCCTTTTTACAGTCAAGAAAGCACATAATTAGAGAATTTAAAGAGAAGTGGGTGAGTGTATAAAGGGAACCAGACCTTAATATAAAATATCTCAAACATAATTTAACACATACCTTGGAGAGTTTCCATTGTATCAATAGGAGTGAGAATAAGAACACATTCTTGTAAGGGTACACTTTTGAGTGATAACATTTACGAGGGACAAAAAATAATTTATAAATTTTACATACTAGAAAATAGTAATAAATGCACATTTATTAATTAAATAAAATAAATAGGATAATATAATATAAAAAATATAATTTTAGAAGGATCAATTTGAGATAACCTAAATTATTAAGGATATATAGTAATTGGGGAAATAAATTGGGATGAGACAAAATTAACTAGAGTAAAACTATAAGATTATTCCATTCAAATCAAATTATGAAGATATTTCCCTTAAATAATAATTAAAATTAGCCACCTTAGATATATATTTGGCCAAATTCAATGATACAAATTTTTTGGAGAAACTTATAGAACTCAAGGGTTTAACAATAAAGTGGTTGCGAAAGGAGATCTGATCCAAGAAATAAAGATGGATAGGTTCTAAAGTAGTATAAATGGGTGGACCTAAATTTTTAACTATTATAGAATAAAATAGATTTTTATCCAAGGGAATACAACAAAAAAAATTTTGGGTGATGTTGGCCCCTAATTTTATAAAATTTTAGGTACACACCATTCTATGTAGACTTCAAAGCACATGTAAAATGCATGTTTTTTGTAAACTAGAGCTAGATATGACATGCCAATCATAAAAAGGAATATTAATATTTATGATTAAGTCAAACACATTTTTAATTAAGTCAATAATAAAATGATAATTTGGTACAATTTTAATTGAATACCCAAGAGTTTTTAATAAAAGATTAACCAACTCATGGGTTTCACTCTATAAGGCAAACTGGTCAACATGAAACAAAGAACGCTAAGATCAAGAAGGAGGTTGTGTGTACTTTGGAGAAAAATTAAAAGAGATAAAAATAAATAATAAAATATTGATTCAATAGGAAGATTCATTAAGATAAATAACCTTAAGCATATATATCATGTTATAGCATAGATCTTGGAGATAGTCTATTTTAGAACATTGAATGTAAAATAGTTAAGGTTAATATTTATAGAATGTTGTTGTGCATATTTAGGAGAACACAATATTAATTATTTGTAACCAAAATGTTTGTGATTTGGTATTGTAAAATTAAATTTTACTTCATTAATATTATAGAGGATAAAGTGTTAATGATATTCTACTAGAATGGTAAATAATGATACTTAAGATATTGCATCATCTTGTATACCACATTGATAATTATATACTTATTATTGAAATAGTATAGGAATGGAAAATGAATTTATATCTGTATGAAACCAATCTAATTTAATTTTATGAATAGGTAGTACAATGAAACTAGGAGTGATTCAAGTATTACCATGTTTATTTATTGTACTATGTAATTAGTACTAAATATATGCTCATAACCAACCCTCAACTTGACATTATTTTTGTCCACATCTTGTGTGAGTTGCTAAAATATAACATGATATGATAGTTTGGTGTAGTAACTAACATTTATGTAAATTATAGTGGTGCATAACTCATGAAGTGTGCAAGTTATTTCCCCAATATAACAAATAAGATACAATAGTGAATGGGTCATTATAGTAGAAAGGCATATTGACTCCTCAAAATAAAATAAGGTAATAATCTATGTAATTTTTTTAAATAGGTGGTCTAATTTATAATATTATTTTTATTGTAAACCAATTTTAGATACCCTATATGAATTAGAGTGTAAATGTATTGCATAATAAGATCTAATGAACACAAATCTAAATTATAGAATTGACCACTATGATCAATTCACCAAATATACCATCATTAAAAATATTATCCAAGTATACCTATAGTTTAGATAAATATTGTAGTATATGGATGTGAATAATGATATTTATATATTTTATACTTAGTATTTAAAATTTTATATGCAAAGATGAAGTTGTGTTAAAAAATATAAACTCAAGTGCATGATAATGGAGACCTCTATGGAATATGTAAGTTGAAAGATATCATAAAAAAATATGAAACGGTATATGAAAATGTGATATATCAAAATTGATTAGTTCCTTTTTTCCATTTGGACATGTAGTTTTATTAGGGATCAAATGAACATACCAATTAAAATTGAAAAGGATGAAAAAAATTACAATTTTTTTGAAAATTATTTCATAATTCAAATAGATAGAGTGGAAACCTACATATAGGATTTATTATTTTTAAAAATAATGCATTTCATACCATTAATAAAATATCAATGATAATATTGGATAAAATAATTACACATCACATCACTAGAACTATACAAGGTTTCTTATAATTCCACTAATTGATAAGATTACACGTTAGGCCTCATATATTAGTGACCAAGTGAAAATTGAGAACATTAATTAGTTTAAATAATTTTATTATATTTATAAAAATACACCACTAATTTAATTGCATGAATCTCTCACTAATAGGGACACAAAACCTAGACAGACTACAACCTTAGAGACCAGAATTTTTCTCCATGGCCATAAGTCTAAGATGAAGGAAACCTTCATAAATTTATAAATTTTTCCTATAAAAAAATCTCGTGTACATTTAAATCAGATTTATAAGATTGAATATATGTTTTAATAATAACAATCCATCACATTCACAACTAATCAATGTTCTTCATTGTTGAATAAAAAATTAATCAAATAGCTCCATAAGGCATCTAGTGGTGAGTGGCCATAGATCTCAAGTTCATGAAAGAATAATTCACTTTATTAAGTTAAAAAATATAATTTCACAAAATTAGTGGTCACTATAAAAATGACCAAATGTTAATCAAATTGTAGACATATATTTTAGCAAACAAATATGAATAAAGATATCCATTACTAGAAGCTATGATAATTTATGCATACACAAAACATGTGATATAAATCATGACTCTAAATTTATAACAATAGATGCCTCTACATAATGTTGGAGATTAATATTTATTTTGATATATTAAATACCAAAATTATGCATTTTCTTATTATGTGAATTAAATATTCACATATTTCATAGTTATGAGGTGTCACACCTCTTTTATCCCTTTCAAAGGGAATCTTGGAGTTTAATGTCACATGTAACTCTATATACACTTTTCACACACTCCCCCATCATTTTATGGGGATTAGTGACACTAGACACACAATAAAAATATTGTACAAGTCTATGATGGATTTTATTAGTAACTTCACTTGCCTTCTAGCTCTATGTAATGAACTCTCTCCTCTCTCTCATTATAATCAAGGCCATCTTGAGACACTTGATTATGGATGGAAACCATTTCATCTTTTTCATTTTATTTTCTTATACAAATTTTATAATTTGATAATATTGTTTTTTAATCCTTCTTAATGCACTTAGGGTTTTATTATGTTGATTCAATTTCTCCATTTAATAACTTGGGTCTCACATTATCTTAGTTGATTTTTAGGTGACATATTTATTTTATGCATTTATTTACTTAATTTTAACAATTATTTTCTTAATATCTTGTTTATTACTCTAGAATGGTATCAGAGCATGTTAATCATTATATTAACTTTTAAGATTTTGTGCAAGTTTCATGGATGAGAAATAAGCGTTTTTTCCACTTGACCCATTGGTTTGGAATTTTCATGTTAGCTTTGATACTAGAATTTGAATGCATTCTTATTATTTTTATTTTATTAGGCTTGAATGTTATTTATCATTGATTTTGAAAACTAATAGTTGGCATTCTATTTTTTTAATTTTTCTATTATAGTGAGGTGTTTCATTTTGATTTGAGTTATTGGTTTTGACTTTAGCTCTTTTTTTGTTCACATTTTCTTGGAGTGGAATCTTATTTAATGTTATCACATAAAACTTGGAATCCTCATTAAAGGTAATGTGTTGTCTTTGATAAATTTTCTTCTCAAGGAATTACATTTTGGTGTTATGCATGTTCCTATTGTAATTTTTCTTGATTGGTGTGGCATTTTTACACTTTAGTTTGGAATTTTTTGTTTGGGTAGTATAATTCAATTCTTGGTTAATATAACACATTTATTTTTAAAATTTGTCCTCTTGTTCTCATTTGGCATTCTTAATTTTGCCTTTTTTCTCCCATTCACAGTTGAACAATATCACATCCTCCACATGGCACATTTATGTTCATTTTGATAATATTTCACAATCTATAACATTCTCTTTATATTTATTTATTTCTACATTTTTCTTTTTTTCAATCTTTGTTTTATAATCTTTTCCCAAGTGGAAGTGTCCTCAATGTGGTGTTCTCTTTAAAGTAATTTAGTTTTGAAATTTCATTCCTTGTATGGCACATAGAAAATAGTTCTAACTAAAATTTAAACTTTGATTTCCTTCATCTTGTCAATCCACCTTGTCATGTGGCACTAAAGGCATACTTGTGCACTCTTATAAGAGTTTTTAACATCATCTTTATCATGCGTAAATTTCAATTTGATTTTTCACATTCACTCAAATAAAAAATAAACACAGTATTACTTGTGATGTGTTATTTTTTATCTTTATGTAATTTGTCAATAAGTTACATTTATAAACATTTAAAAGGATAATTTTTTACCAATCAAGTTAATTCTATTTTGTACCTAAAATCAGCCTTAATTTTTAAACCATTGCTAATCTTATCAAACAAATGCAAAATAATTTTCTTTCTTTGTCATGTTTGAATTGATCAAGATTGAAGCTTGGTTTAAGATTTTTATCCATTGGTAAAACATTTAATGCCAAGTTTGGATTTTTAAATTCTTTGTCAATTTATGTACTACTCTTTTTTAAACCCATACAAAGTTAATAACATATTTTTTAAATCAAGTTTGCTTGTGACTCTTTGGTAAGTTTGGAAAACATTATTTTGTTTACTTTGGTTGTAGTCCATATAGCATTGGTTATACTTTGATTCAACATAGAATTTTGTATAACACATTTATGATAAAAAATTATTTAAATCATTAAAATAAGTTTAAAACTTCTTATTTATATTCACTCATATTTTGCAATTACTACTAATCTATGGATTTTAAATTGACTTTATTTTTAGTTATTAAAATGCTATACAATAAATTTATTTCAAATCTAGTGAAATACATTATATTAATTATCAAGTTTATTTTAATAAATAACTCTTAATTATTTTCAAACCTCATTTAATGTGAAATTGGAGGATATGCAAAATTTAGTTGGCAAGCTTAATATGAAAAATTATTCTTTTGAATAGAATAAGTCCTCTATTTTTTATTTAAAATGTGATATTTATTCATTAAAAAGTTGTCTTATTTTGAAACATAATATTTTCAACCATAGTTCAAAAATTATTCAATCAATGGGTTATTCTGGAGGTGGTCTTGGTAAGTGTGAAAATGGCATTGTTAAGCCCCTTTTGTTTTTCACTGATAGATTCTTTTTTTATTATTGATAAATGGTTTTAAAAGGGACCATACCCAATATAAAAAAGCTCAAAATATAGATAGAATAGAGGATAATTCAAAAATAAAAGCTAGCCAACACCCAACTATAGGAAAGAAACAACAAGAATAAAAAACAAGAAAGAACAACAATAGGGAGAACCCTGATAAAAAGTAGAACCAAGGATGTAAAACAATAGCTACATCACAACATCAGAAAAAGAAAAACTTCACTTGTTGAACTTACTGAAACTATTCTTGAGCCCCTCCAAAGCATTACAAAGATTCAGGGTAGTTGTTTGAGAAGGGTCTATCATGTCAGTTATGGTAAGGGCATTAGTTTTCTCAGTGCCACCCTTCCACAATCTTGAATGCAAGTTGTTGAGGGTGTAAAATTACCTAGCTTGGAACTCCAAAAACTCCAAAATGGCTTGTTGCATGGCCAAATGGTCATTATACCTACCTTTAACATGATTCACAGTGTCTTCTAGGGCTTTCAATCTTTTAGAAATATCTCCAATCTTAATCCTAAAAAGGGAGAGATTATCCACCTAATTTTTACCCTTATCAAAATTCTTTTTAAGTTGTATAAAATCTTTTTTAAAATCCTTAGTCCTATCCTCCAGCTGCATAACTTGGGATTTTATATCAAGTTATTTTGGATGAGAAGGATTATAACCCCTAGTAACATGCCCAATATCAAGTAGACTCTTATCAATGCCAATTTCCTTTCCCTTGAGTGAATTAGAAATTGAAGCCTTACCTTTATCACTACTCCTAATAACCCTCTTTGGGGGAGGAGGAGGTGAGGTAATATAACTCATGGTCTAAACCTTCCTCTGGGTAGGAATTTTAGGTGGGGTATGGGGGGAAATAGAGTGATCCATAAAGTTAGCTGAGACAGTATGATAGTGTTGATGTAAAAGAAGGATAACCCCTTCATGAAGAGGTAGGGCACACTTATGAGAATGAAAATCTAGAATAGAGGCTTCCATGAATTGCAAAAAATGATAAGGGAGACTAACCCTAGGACCCTTGTCGAAGTGGTTTAGAGGAATAAGATGGTGAAAAGGTAGAGTTTTTTACCTACCCTTCAAAGTCACATATCTCACTAGCATAATAACCACTCCATCAAAAGGGGCAGGGAAAGAGGAGCAAACAATATCGGCTTTGACAAAATTCAAAGCATCAACCATGGAGCCCTTAAGAAGTATTTTCTCCTCTAGAACCTTATCAAATTTATTTTTATAAAACTTTAAACCATCCTTGCTTAAATTGATGACAAAATCAATGAGATCTTTGGTAATGGAGATTATCTTACCTTTATAGATGATAACCCTATTTCTATAGTTGTTAGCAAAAAAGATAGAGATATGATTGTCATGTCCTTTAATTTTATGCATGAAGCATATGAATCCTCCCACATGTAGATTTTGTAATGCTTTATTTTAATTATTTTAATGAAAATATGAAGTAATATTTGCCCCTCATTTAAATATATTAAACCATAATGATTTTCAATATAATAAGATTTATTTTAGTTATAAGACTTATTTTTCTCATACATCGAATAAAAATGGTAAAATTTGTTAGCATTATGGTAAACATGGGAATGATACTACTAAGTTTTGGAATTTTCATCCATGAAAGGTAAAATAAATCATGACATTTTTTATTATTAGAAAACCACTAAAATACCTCATTGTAAACTTAACCAACTTTGGATTCCTATAGTTCTTGTAAAAAATGATGTGCCTTCTTTTTATAAGTTTAAAACTTAAAAAAAAAAAATTTATTTTTTTTTGTTTCTTAATTTTTCTTGTAAGTTGTTAAATAACTATGTATTTGAGCTAATTTCATTTTTTTAATAACTTATTTTGACCACACAAGATTCCACACTTTGTGAAGGAAGTTATATTTTTGATCTTTAGGTATACTTTTATCAAATTATTTGTATGCAGATCATATTATGTCATCTTGTTTACTTATCCTAAATGTTAGTTTCAGTATCTATTTTATAGGTCCAGTGGTTCTTTTCTTGCCATTTCCTTTCTTGGTGGTTTTTATTCTCAAGTGGATTAATTTTTTTTTGTCCCAAGTGGATTATTGTATATTTTTTATGATCACACCTTCACCTTTGAAATATTATTAGTGATACCTTCTCTTCTACTATGTTCTCTCAAACCATAGTAATCATTGTAATTCCTCTCAAAGGAAATTTCCATCAATGGGGAGTATTATGTAATGTAAAATCCATTTTTTATAGGGTTTCCATTATTTTTTAACCCCAAAATAAAGATTAAGGGGGATTTTTGGGGATTAATATTTATTTTGGTATATTAAATACCAAAGTTGTGAATTTTACTATTATGTAAATAAATATTCATATATTTTGGGTGTATGAGGTGTCACACACCTTTTATCCCTTTTCAATGGAATCTTGGAGTTTCATGTTACATGTAACTTCATCTAGAATTGTCACACACTTCCCCCTCACCTTATGGGGATTAGTATCACTAATAACACACTAATAAGGTTGTGCAAGACTATGACAGAATTTTATAAGTAACTCATATTGCTTTGTATCTCTATTTAATGAGTTATCTCCTCTCTCATTCTACATAAGAACATATTGAGACACTTAATTATAGATTAAGTCCCATTCCTTTTTATAATTCTATTTTCTTCTACTATGTTTGTAAATGGATAATATTATTGTAAGCCTTATTAATACATTTGGGGTTTTATTCCATTTATTCTTTTTCCCCACTTAAAAATTTGTGTCTCATATGTTCTTGGTGTTTTTATTTTGAGGTGACATATTTCATTTAATGCATTTATTCTATTACTATAAACATTAATTGTTTAAGATCTTGTTGATTATTCTAACACATAATTTTAATGGAAAAGAAAGGATATCTTAAAGGAAAAATTGTTAAAAGGGTATATAAAAGGGTTATTTAATCAACTATGATAAGTATTATGATTAGTGAATTATTTATATTTAGATATTATTTCTTAGATATTTAATGAATATATTGGTGATAACCCAATGAAACATAACAAGCTACCTATATAATGTGAATATTTCATAACTTAAATACACAATAAGATGACGTACATAGAGATATCATTATTTATTTTAATACATAGAGATATCATTATTTATTAGAATAGTATGTCAAATATCAATAAGACCAAATAAATAAATAAAACATAGTTACGATTATAATTTAGACAATTATTGTAAATCCACTCATAACTTTAGACACATAACAATAAATCATACATTGAGATCTTATTTTTTGTCACAATGAATTAAGACATACCATTAGAAATAAAATAAATTATAACAACACAACGTCTTCTATAATTCCAATAACTATAACTATTACACATTAAGCCTCATAGCTTCATAACAAAGTCACACTTTCAATACTTATTAAATTTAACTAGTTGATAAACTTTGTTTGACTTTATAAAAATAACACATCACTCCTTGATTAATGTGAGGTTGTCACTAATATAACACTAAGTGTAGATATAATTAGATCTTAAGACCATAATATCATTACACACCCACCAATAAAATATATAAAATATTTAGATGAATAAAGACTTTATCTACCAATAAAATTACCCCTTTTCACTAAATAACATTCTAGATAAATTATCATCATGGGTGAATGGAGTGAATAATTATTTTAATAATAATTCCTCAAATACTTAAACAATCATAAATATTCATTTTTAAAGAACATTTTAGTAAAAATAATCATGGGGAATCAAGTGATAAGTGGAAATATATCTCAAGTTCATCAAAGGAAAGGCCACCTATGATCTCATATAATTAGATAAAACAAAAAAAATTCCTAATAAAAATCCATTCATAGTGTAATTTTTTTTCCTAAAAGAAAAAAATCCCATGTTGATAGCTAATATAATTCACAATAGAAGCATGTACAATATCATGAAATTATGAGGATGTGGAAAGGAGATCCCTTGTAGTGGCATTTAGAATAAGATCATAATTCTTATCATGGTAACTAATCATTAGAGACCTCTTCAATGAAAAAAATGAGGCTTAATATAGATCTAAATAACTCAAGTTATGAGAAAAAGTTGATTCCATGTAATTATAATTGGCATAACCTATGGCTTATTTTACCTTATATCATGTCAAATTAAGTTGAGACACATGAACTCTTCCCCTTAGATATCCACAATGGATTTCACGATGATATTTAAGCTCGTAAATGTTTTTCAAGTCACATTATAAATGCATGACAATTTTAATTTAATTTATGTTTCAATGGGTTCATGTATTTATTCACTTTAGATATACTATGGAAAAGTGAATAATTTGACCCAATATGCCTTCATATAATTCCAAATATTCCTTTTCTTTGTGACATTTTCTTCACATATTCAAAGTGACACATTAAAACTTTTGATTGGTCACACATGGAAACCCATGATTTGTCATGTTGTCATTGATCTCTAGAATCACTTTGATTTTTTTATTTCACTTGCTCTTCCATGGCAAATGTGAGCGAAAGACATGGAGGCCTCAAATTAGCCATGTTGTTATAGAGTTTATGTAGATACCTTTTAACTTTTAACTAATTTTCACAACCATGTATATCCATAATTTTATCTTTTTTTATTGAATGTTTCTTTGTAATTTTCACCCTTTACTTTGTATTGATATCATATACATGGAAAAATTATGTTAATATAATTCTTATAGGATCTACACCATCCTTGAATTTGACCCTTACCACAACATGGAAAAAATTATTGGTATATTTGGTAGATATTGATTCATCACACATGACAACATGGGATTGTGATAGGAATTAAGCATTGGAAATTTCTAATTTTTATAGGTGTGAAACATATCATTTATATTGACTAGTCTAAGAGAATGACACATGGAAACATTTGTATAAAACACATGGAGGTATCTAATGAAATTGTGGTAATGAACTCAAAATATTCACTTTGATATTTTAGATAACCTTAACTTGTAAACCATGGACCCATGGATTTATCCATTTCATATTATTTTCCATTAATTAAGTGGCTTAGTTTGACCATTTTGATCCTTGTACACCTTTACACTTACCTTTTCCTATGTTATTTTTCATGTTCACATTTGATGTGGCCAAATGGAAACATCACATTTTCTCTAAGTCACAGAGTCATAGAGTAGTCCCTCTTATTGACTTTTCAAGTCTCATTGATCTCTTATCACCTCACTTTTGATAAACTAGACTTATAGGACAAAACCAACTAATCAAGAGCTCTTGTGTCTTCATGATTGACCTCCTTATGATAAAATAAGGAATTCATGAAATATTTTGGGTGCCTAAAGGGTGTAATGAGATTATAAAGTCATGTTAGCCCTTGTCAAGACCTATTTGATGACTATAGACATAAAAGGTGTTTTTAATGTGAAAGTAGATAAAAAAGTATTATATAAATTCATTAAACAATGAAAAAGGGTTAAAACACTCAAAAAAAGGCATAAATGTCATAAAGATACTTGAAAATCTTTCACAAATATTATAAATTCATAAATATTTTTTAATGTATCTTTGAATTTGTTTTCCCCCTTCTTTTATGCCTCCTTATGGATTGTTTCAATCCTTCAACATGGGAAAACTTAGTTGAGGCCATGATTAGGAATGTTTCACCTCTCCAATCTCTCACTAAATAATATCTAAGAAGTTTTTTTTTTAATTCTAAGGGGTTTCAATGAATGTTTTAGGAAGGTTTATTTAGTATTTACTCTCTTTGACATCCAAAATATCCATATCAAGCTTCAAGATGGGATCCAAGTATGGATATGAGTCCATTTAAGTGAGTTTCCATGCCATGCATCATGAGGATGAGTAGTATAAAAATATTTGAGAAGTGTCAATGTTTCTCATGAGATATATTATGTCAAAATAGAGTTTCAATCATGTTTCTAAGGTTATCTTCAAATTTGAGTTTTCATGAGAGAAAAACTAGATTTACAGCTATGTATAAAAATTTTAGAGCATGTAAAGAGTTAAATAAAAATAAATAAGGATTGAGAATGTTGGAAAGGAAAAAATAAATGTTAAGAACCAGTTTTTAGAACCACAAGTTCTATATAATGTATAAAATGAGGTCTACATGCTATGAAACAAGCCAAAACCTAGATTTGTAGAACCTTGTCAATGATAAAGAGTGAGAAACAATGGTTTGAAAGGTTAGATATGTTATAAAGATTAATAAACATTATTTTATGGTATTTAAGAAATTTAATATCAAGTTTTTAAGCCAAAAAATTTTTATAGAGTGTTTTTACAAGGAAAACTAGTCACATTCTTTTATTATTCTCCTAATGCATGGTAAGGATAAAGTTTTAGAGAACTCTTAGTAAGTGTTGACACATCATTTAGTGGTCTTAAAATTTAATAATAATGTATAAAGTATTCAAATATTAAAAACATTTTAAACATTGTCATCATTACAAAATAACATAAAACCCTAAACCCATAATGGTACATTTCATAAACTATTTGAAGGCCTGAAGAGATAAGGAATAAGGTTGTAGACTTCCTCAAGTCACAAGATAAGGGTTTTTAATTATCAATATCTTCATATATATTTATAGATAAATTTAATTTTTTTTATGGTTTTATGCTAAGACAAGGGATTTAGGGTATGAAGGTCTTGCTAACAAGATAAGAAGAGTTTTCAAGCTCTTTTAAAACATAGACTACAAGAATGTATGTAGATTACAAAATATCATGATCTATAAATACCTAAATGCAAGTTTCTAGACATATTTATTACATTCTTATTATTATTTATGGTGAAAATAAGGTTTAGAGCATAATCTAATCCACTAATAGGCATGTAGTATAGTTTACAAGGTTTTTTTACCCATATAAGGAAAAATAAATTTTTTAAAGCATGTTGTAGGTTTGTAAGTGGTCTATAAATTATTTAAGGATAAAAATGTATGAAAATAAGGTTGATAATATAAAATGGGTTTTATAGATCATCAATGGTCAGTTTACAGGCCCTTAAGAAAATTAAAAATGGTTATAAACAAAGTTAAGGTTTATATGAAGTTTGCAGGGTTTGTATATTGATCCAACAAGTAGGAAACTTATTTTAAAGGGTTAGGTAGGTATTAAGGACCATTAAGGTAATTTTAATGTATTTAAGGAGACAAAAACACTATGTTTCAAAGGATTTACAAGAAAAACCAATAATTTTATTTCATTTTTTCTCATGCATGGTATGAAGGAAGTCTTGAAGGACTCTTAGTAGGCCATAATGTATCTCTTAGTGATATTTATACGTTTCAAGAAGGTGAAAATTATGTGGATCCACTAAAAAATCTTCAAGCTCCAAACCCTATATGAAACCAATGTCGATTTTAAACCTAAACCTATGATAGCATATTTTAACAATTTTTAAAGCTTTTTGACACAATAAACCCTATTTTATACCCCTTCATACACAAGACAAAGTTTTTATAAAAAAATGTAGGTCTCCAAGCATGTTCTCATTGTTTCATAAGGTTTTTAGGCCTGTGAGCAAGATCTTGAGCATCAAACATGAAATTTGTAGGACTATGGGGTAAGAAACAAGGATTTCAAGTACGTTTATAGATCTATAAATAAGGTATAGCTATAAATATGAGGTTTCAAGTTTGTTAAATGATAAAATATAGATTATAAGATCTTAGTACCTTAATAAAAGTATGTAGGCATAGAAGAAAATGTATTCATAAAGATGCAATGCCAAAAAGGGGCTTGAGAAGATTGGGCAAAGTCCAAACAAGAATAAAATAATATTTTCAAGTCTATTGAAGGTATATAAGGTCATGACAAAGGTTTTTGAGTGATAACATAGTCTTATAAACCTCCTTAAGGTATAAGACAAAGTTTCCAAGGCATAAAACACGAGTTTTTAAGCCTATGAGTTAAAGATACTAGAAAAAAATATGAGATTGTAGGTTTGTAGAGTAAAATACAAGGTTTCAAGCATCCTCTATGAGCACTCATAATCTTGAAACAAATTTTAGAAGGTTTCCAATGATTATATAATGTTGATGAAGAGTTTTTTAAGATCATAAAAATTAGCTATAGGTCTACAACTAATATTTTCAATAGTACAAACAATATCTAACCAATTCAATATGTTTAAAGCAAGGTTTTCAAGGTTTTTATGACCTTGTAAGATCAAACCAAGGTGTTAGATATTATAGGACCTAGCATACAAGATCATATTTGAGAAAGAAGGTCTCAAAAATCATTCAAGAGCACATATAGGTTTTTAATTGAGTTTCAAAGGTCTCTTAATGAGTATAATGTAGACACAGGTTTTCAATAAGATCTAAACACATTTACAATTCTACAAATAGAGTTTTAAGGTTTTGGTGAGATGAAAAAGGTATCTAAAGATGTTTTCAAGCATATAAAAGCATTAAAACACCCTAATAATGTCTCCAAGGACTAAAAAAAAAATTCTTTAGACTAATTAATGGTTCAAGTTGCTAGAGAGGGTGAAAATAACATGGAAGGCAATTTGAAACATGCTCTTAGAGAAGCAAAACCTCATAAATGTAGTTGGCATGTATGTCAAACATGTGAAAAGGCTCTAGGTGTGTTTGTTATGCCATATTGAGGCCTATTTTGGTGTAGGATACTTATCAAGGAATCAAATCACTAACAACAAGTCAAGAATAAATGCCTTCTTTCCAATCATCACATGTTAAAGGGTAAAGTGGCAAGTTTAGAGCCTTTTTAGGAGTTTCTCAAATTAAAACACCATGTCATAAACCAAGGAGCATAAAAATAAATTGTTATAAGATAAAAATGGAGTGAAGGTATGGTGTTTTTATCCTCCACCATGCCAAGAATCCAACTAATCCCTATGGAACATGGCCAAGTAATTGAAGGATCTTAATGCATTCAACTTCTTGGTCTCCTTATCTTACACATGCCTTGATTAATGGAGGTAGTTTGGAAAGTATATGACTTAAAAATGGATTTTAGGACCCCCCTACTTTGTTGGAACAAAATTTTACTCATTTTAAGATTGTAACATAGGCTTTAACATTAATGTTAATAAAAAACTAATTTGCCTTTGTTTAAATTTATTGCATGTTGTGTATTTCATTGGGGTTGTTGATCTTTGATAGTGTATTTAAGGTTTTTCCCTTGTATTATTGTCCAATCATTCTTACTTTCATGTAGAATGATATTACTTTTTTAAAATATTGTATGTTGTGTATAATCAAGTTCATGTATAATTAGTTGTGGATTCTCACCATTTTAGACTTTTCAAGGTAAGTTGTAGTCCCTCTTGATGTTTTTTTAGACTTATTACCTTTATGAGAAATAATTATGTGATATAGGTGCGAGTTGAAGATTGGATAGAGTAGTTATCAATTTTAAAAGTTATTTTTTGCTGATTAAAACAAGTCGAGGAGTTGTTTAAGATTTGATGCATCACCATTTTTATTTTTAGTTTACCTATATCCCCTTTTCCATGACAAGTGTAGTTTTAAATATAAATAAGTATTTATAGTGGTGTTTTAGGTCTTTATGTTGATCTTACATTAGGTGAACTTAGTTTAGGTAGGAGCTGACCTTCTCTAGAGGTTCATCCTAGTGAACCAAGGTCCCACACCTTAAGGATATCACCATTGTTGCAATGTATCATTTTAATAATAAATTATGTGAAATATTCATGTGATAACACTTGATTACTTTTATTTACATTTATCCTCACGTCTTTCCACATGGTGGTCACATAGACTCATTTATTCATGTAGTCTCGAAGTGGAATTTTGTTAACAAAGTCACCATAGTGAAGTTTGTAGATGTATTGAAACTTTAAGTTCACTCTATGATCTCTAGATACCACTTTAATTACACATAATCAAAAAATTCCATTCTCACATCTCTATAAAAGGCAATATTTATTTAAAAACCCATGATATCAAGAGAACATGTGAAACTCAAGGTATGATCATGGGGATTTTAAGATCAAAATCTAATTTAAAACATGTAGACAAAATGAATACACATGGTGGCCTCATTAACTCATGGAGTAATGGAATTTACAATAAAGGATATTTTTGTTAATGTTGGAATATATAAATTTGTTTACATTGTCAACACGTCATGTCATTGTAAATATCATAAGTGACATAAAAAAGTAAACTTAGAACTTAAGGAAAGGAATGTGGCCATACATAAAATTTATTAAATCAAAACTATGATTGATATTATTAGAATGGCCATGAATAAAATTAAATAATTTAAACCTAAATTTAGTGGCCAAAAATAAATTTTAATAAAATAATTTGAGATTATACCAATGCATATTAGGGTGGGTATGGGTACACTTTAGAGTTTTCAAGGGTTATTATGCTTAATTTTAAATAAATTTAAGACATGGATGGTTATAATGTGGTGGGACTTGGGAATGAAATAGATATAAAAATTAAACCAAAAGGGATTTTTTTTTTATTGTGGCTAAGGGAGAAAAGATAACCTTTGAGATACGGGATTTAGAAAGCCTATCTTAGAGCCCAAAAACACATGATGAAAATAACAAGAAACTTTATAGGAGTGGCTAAAAAAAATTAGTAGAATCTCAAAGCCCTGCATATATTTGCATATTTCACACAAGAATCCTAAAATATCATGGGCCATTTAGGTTTTAATAAATTCTTCAAATCATTTTTGGTAGAGATTATGATTTTTTATTAGATATTTTAATATTTTAAAGTATATTTTCTGTTGAACCTAACACACCCCCTTTTCCCATCAGGAAATAGGGACCCAATTTTTTTAGAATATGGTATTTAATTTGATCCCCCTTTTCTATATGTTTATGCAAAATTTTAGGAAAGGACTAATTATTTGCCTTCATACTTTAACAAAATAACATTGGTATATTATGTTTTTATTGACTAAGGCTTGAATTTTTTTGGGACTTATGTAATTTGACTTTTCAGACTTATTCTTGTGTACTTATCTTCATTGGATAAATTATTTAGTCTTATCTTTATTAGATAAATTATTATACACATTTTGTCCAAAAAAATTCCTCCAATGGAATTAGTCTATGGGATTTTTGTTGTGAGCATTTTGCTTGACAAAATAGACTCATCCTTTAGCCTTTTTAAGATTTCCCTTCGACATTTATGAAGTGTATCCTTGGGAGTTTTGTCATAGATGAATGCCTTATGAAGTAGACACTTAAAATTATTTCTAAATAGAAATTATCCTTTGACATTTTGAAATTTCCCTTCAAAAGTTTTGAAATGCCCTTCAGCCCCTCTGCACCTATCCTTCAGGACTTTTGTATTGTGCCTTTGCCTTTTTGAAACATTTATTCAGAAATTTTGTTTGAGACATTTCCCTCAAGTGATCCAAGAAATTTTTCCTAAGTGAACCTAACCTTTAGGATTTATGCAATCTACCCTTCAGGACTTTTGTCTCAAATATTTTCTTGATAGAATGAACCTTCAAGACTTTTGAAATGACCCTTTGCCTTACTGACCTGCCTTTCATTATTTTTTTCATGGGCCCTCTTTGCCCTAAAATTTAGATCCTTTGATCTCTTTGCCCTATGAAGTAGACCCTTTAAGAATTTTTCATGGGCCCTTTCCCCTCCAAGATTTTCCCTTCAAGACTTTTGTCCTAGGCCCCTTTGCCCTTCACACCAACCTTTCAAGACTTCTATCCTCAGACTTTGTCCTTTGGCCAATTCTTTTAGACATTCTCCCCAAAGATTTCACACTTCAACCCCTTTAGACATTTTTTCAAATAGACTTTTCCCTTTTCACATGACCTTAAGACTTTTTACATGGGAAATTTAGCCTATGAGCATACCCTTCATAACTTTTGTCCTAGGCCCTTTCTTCTCTTTGACCAATTCCTTTGGACATTTTGTCTAAAACATCATGTGCTTCAGCCTTTTTGAGACCATCCCTTTGAACATTCCTTTTGAACTTTGTCTAAGAGAATTAGGTCTTTAGGAGAATTATTATAGGCATTTTTCTTGAAATAATTCCCCCACATAGAATTTCCAAAACAATTCCCCTAAAACAATTTCCTTGAGACTAATACCATACCGCCAAGTGGCACACTTGTTTAGAGAGAATTTTCATTATGTTTTGAGCTTAATTTAAGATTATTTTAGCCCAGGTATAAATCATATTTTATTAATACTAAAACCTTAGGATAGAATATTCATGTAGGGTCCTTTATACATATTTTAAAAAAGTATTATACTAAGTTTTCTTTTTGTTTATACTTGCAAGATCAAGGAGTCTCGAGAAAATGACAAGTGTTAAACTTATGAGATTAAATTTGATAGTCATGTAGACATCATTGATGGTATTGAGGACATCATTTGATAGTCATGAAAAAATCAAATTTTACCTCAGTAATGGATAAATTATAAAATTAAATTTGACAGTCACATGGATATCATTGATGGTCATGAGGACATCAGTTGATGATCACACAAATGTCAAATTTATCCTCATAAATTACTTGTTTGGATTAAACTGCTAAGTGGACCCAAAAAATTGATGGTTTAAATTGATCCATATTATTGTTTCAATGGTGCAAGATTGATGGAGACTTTTTAAAGGTTAAAAATTAAGTAAAGAGTTACCAAGAGGCATACATGCATGATCAAAGTACAAGCTAAAAGGTCTAATCCAAGATTCTATGACACACATCCACTCAGGCCCATTTGATTGATTGACATAAGAGTGAGTTGAAATTTCAAATTTTCACAAGAGTGACAAGTGTCACCATCATGAGAGCATATTACACAAATCCAATGACCCATAAGAAGAAGTAGGGAGCCTAGTACATAGAGCTCAAAAGCCTTAAGTAGCTAACAAGTATCACACATATGAAGCATAGAAAAATAGGGAATGAGAAGTGTCAAGCACATAGGAGTCAATGAGCCAAAGGCATTAAAATCCAATGAACCATGTTAAAATAATACATAAGGATCAACTGTGTAAGATCAACATGGACTTTTCAAAGGTACCAAAACTAGGAAAGACTTTCCAAGTGGCATAAAAGAATTCAAAACACATAGAGACCCCTTGAAGCTACCAAGTTGCATAATAAAATTCCATAATATAAAGGATCAAAGGTGTAAATCCTAGTTATACTTTTCAAAGATCTTGGACTCAATTAGGTGCTGACACATGTCACATTTTGAAAGCTAGAAGGGCATTATGGATAGAATACGTAGATCTTTAGACACTTGAGCTATATCTATAAATAGACATTGGGTATCACAATTAAGCTAGAGTATGAACATGCATGTCGTAATATAAATAGTGAATTTAAAAGTGAAGATATAGATTCTATAAAAGGCATGGGTGAGCATGTAAATACCCAGTTTAAATTAGTCATAGTTAACAATAGTGCCACTTATTCTAAAATAGTGGTAAAGTGATTTTGGTTCTTCATGCATATGTCAGAGTTCCATTTGAAGGTAAATAAGTTGAAAGATCAATAATTTTTTCTCATAACCTATAAAAGGAGGCATGTGTAGTTTTTGTAAACAACACATATTCTAAAGTCTGTTATAGTTTAAGCTAAAATTGTAAAAATAGATTTTATCTTTATACACATGTACATGTTGCATAGCTTTGGGAAAGGATAATTTAAATTTTTAAACTATAAGTAGAATCTTATATGGTTCTAGACCATAGTTAGAACTCATGTTCTAACTATCACATATAAGGATGAGGTGACCCCTTCCCCAAATCTATATAAATAATTATAAATCAACTTAGATTTTTGGTCATATAATTTTTGAATACATGAGAAAATTCAATTTTGATCATCAATGAATGTATTTGTGTATTTTATTTTCAATTTTTATGTAATTAGTTATTACTTTCCTTGGTTGTATGTTTGAATAATATTTAGTGTGTAAGAGATATGAATAGATTCTTTGTTATACTAACTAATGCACTAATATATAGATGTGAAATAGCTATTGAAGGATTGAAAAATATATTGATTAGAATAATTAAGTTCAAATTGATTCATAATTTTGATTTTGCATGAGTGCTTTCTTAGATGTAGTTTTTTGTGTGTGTGCAATAACTACCTCAGATGCTTCACTAACTTGAGCCATAATCTCTTAATTAAGGGTGTGCAAAATCTACCCTAAAAGGAGAAACTTTTATTTGATTCTTGTGATTTTCTTTCATCTTTATCTCCTTATACTTCTTAATCATGTCTGAATATGTGTCTAAAATTGTTTCTAGTAATAGACATATGTTCTAAGGGCACTTGTCCTTTTAACAACTATCCAAGGAAGTTATGCCTAGAAACCATAGAAGATCTATGTTATTCCTTACCCTTTCCTCATTTTTTGAGTTTGTTTTGAGATCTACCCACTCTATATTAGCAACAATCTACCCATCTAACTCATGTAGATATTCACTACCCTTATTAGTAACCACACCTCCATCCAAAAACCTTGTCAATAACCTACATGCCCTACCTGCTATTCCATCTATAGGTTGTACCAGATCGCATACCTTCAACTCATGCCTTAGAGTGGAATTTACTTCTATTGAGATCCTAAAATGTTAAAGGCTACCTCATTAAGGATATGGTTTACATAAAACGTGCATCAACAGTCTAAAATAGTGTTATAAGGAGGGCCACACCCTTGATAGTAGTAGTTATCCTTTGCATAGAGTTTCACTAGAGTCACCTAGAAAAGTGACCAGATCTAATTCCTAGGTTGGTTTATTAGTCTCACCCATGACAAATCATAGGAAAACTAGAACTATGTTAATAGTCCTAGTTCAAAACAATCCACCTCTTTTAGTAGGGAACCCCTCACTTGTGAGGAACCTATTACATGTTAATTAGCCAATGGCTCAACAACATCCCAATTTAGTTAGATCTTCTATCACCATCCTAAGGAATGTGCATTATTTACTTAGAATACCAAAAAGTACTTGTCATCCTTTTCTCCTTCATTAACAAGGACAATAGAGAAGCATATCAAATTAGTTAAAGATACTTTAAGACTAATGAATTTCATAGATGAAGATGTTTCATGAAGATTATTTACTTTTACTTTGATGGATACTACTTATAATTAGTATTTAAATCTAATGGAAAATTTTATTGCCTCTTGGGATGAATGTCAAAAATCATTTCTTGCATAGTTTGGATAGGTCACCAATCCTAGTTTAGTATACTAACACTTCACTATCATGAAGAGGAACCTAATGAGCCCATTTGTGCTTTCAATGCAAGATGGTATAAGATGTATAATTGGCTAACCTTAAGATATAAATTAGAGGTGGCATTATTGTTGGAAATGTACAAGAATGCCTTAGACCCAATCACTATCATGTTATTAAGAAGATCAATTGTGGATAACACTTTGGTGTTAGCATTCAAATAATCTATCAACATAGATAAACAACTCAAACCTTAGACACCTAGAGCCCTGAATGTTAACAATAGTTTTATAGCACTAAATCTGATCTCACATGTAAGGCATAATGTTTTGGCACTCAATTAGAACTAATTATATGCATTGCCTCCCATGATATAGATAACATATCCAAATTTTGGCTAATTGAAAAACCATGTGATGGGAAATGGTTATCAGTAGAAATGGTAAGAGGATACACTCCCCACTACTATTTTATAAGGTACCAATTTTAGAAAGGTAAAATTTTATGTTATTTAGAAGATGCTTTGAAAGATGAGCAATGATTTATTAAATATGCAAAGAAAGATGGGCAATATAAATGGACCAACTAATAATCATAAAACTAGATTATAGAGATATAATATATTTTTCAATAGGCCTAAGTAGCCTAAAAAGCTTCTATAATGAGGAGGTAAAGTATGAGTCACCCAACCTTGGTATTTATACTTCTACTAACTAGAATCTAGTATAGAATCTAAAACCTAAAGGTTATAATTAGTTGTGGACTCTAAACTTTGATGGTACTAGATCCAAATTAGGAGTAGGCATGGGGATCAAGCTAATTGATCCATGAGGTAAAAACTTATTGGTAGCATACATGTTGTAATTTATGTGTACTAATAATAGAGATGAGTATGAGACTTTAGTTTTGGGACTATGGTTTACACTCAATAATAAATTTAAGCAAATATCAATATTTGGCAACTTAGAGTTGGTGGTTAATCAAGTCAAAAATAAATACCAATTAAATATGTCTTATTTGAAGAGATACAATCATAGATCATGGGACTTGATTGAAATATTTGAATCTTTCAACATAGTATCACTTCCTAAAGAGAAGAATTAGACCACTGATTCATTAGCTACTATTGCTAATTTAGAGCCACTATGATAATCTAAGGTTAAAAATTTCTCAATTAAATTAGTACCATGCCCATCTATTCTAGATAATGTGTAAATTTTTTAAGTATTTGATGATGACCAATAGATTATCTAGTTTTTAGCCAATTTAGAAGAATTAAAATCTTAAATCATCAATGAAAAGGACATTAATTACTTCTCCCAAGAGGAATCAGATAAAGAGGGCATTCTTCAACTCAAGGAGAATCAAATTCTAGCTGGCTTGGTCTCCTTGGAAAGACCATTCAACTTAGATACTCAGGCATAATAGCTAAGACAACCAAAGGTCAATGAATCAAACTTTAAAAAGGAAAATATAGGAGATTAACACAACCCATGCTATGTTAATATTGGTATCAACTACACCCCATAAGAAATACAATGGGTAAGGGATTTAATCAATCGATATAGGAATGTCATAGCCTAGACATATCAAGACTTGAAAGTATATGTCCCTTAAGTAATCACTCATATGATTCCCTTAAAGCTAGATCATGAGCCATTTCAACAGAGGCAAAGACTAGTCAATCTTATTTTACAGCCTCTCATGTAGAGAGAAGTGGAAAATCTTTTGAGTGCAAAAATCATCTTCTTAGTCTGACATTCTACCTGGGTGGCCAATTTAGTCCTATTATGAAAGAATAATGGTGAGATCAGATTATGTGTGTGTTGGAAATATTGTCATTGTTGTCAAAGGTCTAGCATTATTGGTGATAAAGGCCCCATTACATTTAATGTTGTTTGTAATAAATATATCTTGGCTAATATGAGTTAATATTTATTTAATATTAACGAATACATTTTTAGTTGAAAAAGTTGAGAAAAAGAAAAACATCATAAATGATAAGGTTATTAAGTAAAAAAGGTTAGACATGCTTAAACATATTCTAAAATAAAAACACAAGAAGATCAAGGAAGAAATAGAGGAGATGTGGGAATCTCCTGAGATTTATTTCTAGAACCCTATTGTGTGGGGTGTCTCTTCTAGGCTTCAAGAAGACACTTTTAAAAATTGAAGCATAGTGGATGATATTGGGTCTTGGATATGTTGCATGACAAGAAGGTGAGTTGATAGATTAATTTGTATATCTTTTTGAGTGAATGTATTTTTGAAGAATGCACCAGTGTTAAGGTTGAGGCTATTAGAATGATTCTTGCATATGCAGTGTTTAAAAGTTTTAAAGTGTTTCAAATGATTATGGTCACAAGAAATTAGAATGTTGAAAAAGAGCTAACAGTTTAACAAAGAAGGAAAAGGATACTCATGCAGATTTCATCAAGAAAAAGGATCCGAGTTTCAAAGCTCCATTCATCAGGAAGAAGGTTTAAACATGTTCATGGCAGAAGAAACAACTTGAAGATTCTATGTTGGTTCAAACAGCTTTGCATTTAAGAAATAAAGATTAGCCATGGTTCATTGATAGTGGATGTTTGAGGCATATGATAGGAGATAAGAATAAAGAAGATCAATGGTGGCATAGTGAAATTTGAAGATAAAACCACTACCAAGATAGCCAAAAAAGGTATTTTAAGTAGAACCAAAGATAAGAATGTTTTGTAAGAATAATCTTGAGTGTAAGTTAAATATGTGTTCAAGGATACACCTTAAAGTTTCATGTGGAAGGTTGTTATATTAGAAGGAAATATTCAAATGAGTTGATTACGATTCTCAAAGGATAGGTAATGTTTTAATCAGATGTCTTCTCAAAGATCGGTGAGAAGATTTGGGAGTGATTTTTATTACTTCTTGCCATTGATGTTCAGCATTAGTTGAGGGAGAGCTAAGTGTTAGCTCCAGGTAGGCCCTTTGCCATTGATGTCAAATGGGGAGAATAATAGGTATAGGTACAGGTGTAGAAAATAGGTGCAAGGAATAGGTATAGGTTGCTACAGTAAGGGGGAGTTATTATATGTTTTTAGATGATGGTATGTGCAGGTGACAAGATGTGGCAGTTTTAGGATTGAGGTTGCCATTAATGACAAAGGGGGAGATCATTGGAAATATTGTCATTGATGTCAAAGGTCTAGCATTATTGGTGATAAAGGCCCCATTGCATTTAATGTTGTTTGTAATAAATATATCTTGGCTAATATGAGTTAATATTTATTTAATATTAACGAATATATTTTTGGTTGCATATGAGATAAAAGAAGGGCCCATGGAGAAGTTGAAGAGCCATGGGGTAAAGACAAAAGAAGGATGGGACGCATTTTCCCATGAAGAGTCATCTTGGGGAATACCAAGAGTCACCAAGTGAAGATAAAAGAGTAAGGGTGTAATTTCTCATAAAGGGACACTTTGAGGAATATGAAAAGTCACCAAAGATAAGGACACAAGTGGGAAGGCCGTTTTTGGTCATGAAGGGTCACCACATGACTTTTCAAAGGCTTGAATATGAATGGTCATCCAAGATTGGTGCCATTTTCCATGAGGATTGAAGGGTCACAAAGGGGGAAGACTAAAGGTCATTTGGAAAGCTATAAATAAAGGCTTGAGAAGCCATTTGTAAATATGAGAGAGAGAGGTTGATTTGATATTGTAATATCTAGCTTAGAAGATCAATTGTGAGAGATGAATATGATTTGTATTTGTTATATCTAGCTTAGAAGAGCAAAGGTGAGAGAGAGGAAGGAGATGTGTATTGATCTATCATTTGTTAAACATAGCAACATTGAGAGATAGGTGTGTGGTATACACAAAGGGGTTGGTGCTCTTGTGGGTTGGTGCTCATGGATTGTTGATGAGTTGGTGCTCGGCAAAGGGGTTGGTGCTCTTATGGGTTGGTGCTCATGAATAGGTGCTGGGATGGTGCTCAGCAAAGGGGTTTAAAGCTCTTGTGGGTTGATGCTCATGAATTATAGCTGAGGTTTGTAATTGAAAAAGGGGTATGGTGCTCTTGTGGGTTTGTTCTCACGAATATTGAGTGCAAAAATCATATTCTCAGTCTGACATTCTACATGGGTGGCCAATTTAGTCCTAGTATGAAAGAATAATGGTGAGATCAGATTATGTGTGGACTTCAAAAATTTGAATAAGGCTTCTGAAAAGGAAAATTATCCTCTACCTTCTCTGGATGAGGTGATAAAACTAATAAGTGTTTCTAAAATCATTTCCTTTTTTGATGGATTTTTAGGATACAATTAGGTACTGGTGCAATCTAAGGACAAAATGAAGATGATGTTCACTATGAAGTGGGGAACTTATGCATATAAGAGGATGCCTTTTGGCCTAATAAGTATAGGAGCTACCTTTAAATGTTCCATGGATCATGAATTTAAAGGATTAATAGGAAAATGCATAATCATCTACATGGATGATCTTATGGTATTTTCAAAGAATAAGAAAGACCACATAAGTCACCTATAACCTATATTCAAAAGATGTAGAAGCTTCAGTATTTATTTTTTTAGATCAATGCTAGAGATTTTAATGGGTCCCTAACCCATATAACATATTATTTCAAAAACAAAAATAAGCCTAGATTAACATTAAATATCATTAAGGCATATAGTTACCAAAAGAGCCACTTACTAGAAGTAAAAATTACTTCAGCTAAAGAACCATATTGATCAAACTAAATATCCACAATTACTTTATTCATCCTTCATAATTCCTTTGGTTAGAGAGTTAGGAATTAGACATTCTTTTTTATTGCTTTTTACCATATTTCATTCATCATCATCCCCCAATTTGATATAATTCAAACTCGAAAATCCATTTTTTTATTTTTAGTACTAACAATTTCATTCTTATTAATAGTATCATCAATAGAATCAAATTTTTGAGTTGTTTTTACCAAAGAGTTTACCTTCTATTTTTTTTCTTTATCAACTACTCTAAAGCCACTAAATTATATTAAACACTAGAACTTATAACCATTCATTATTAGCCTCCTTTCCCTAAGTCAATTCACACTTTCGCTTAACTTTTGGGCAAGATTCAAAAATATTCCCTACTTAAAAGAAATTGACATTTGAAGGGGATTCCTTCAAAATTGAAGGTCTGAAACTAGCTCCTATTTTACACTTTCAACTCAATACTTTTAGGTAGATCCTATGAAATATCTAGAGAAGCCAAAATTCTTTCAAAGGTAGTTCAAAGAATATTCCACAAATATTCAACTTTTAACAAAACACCTAATGTAGAGCCAATAACTAAAAAACCCATCTTAAACCAAAACTAAAGTGAAAGATATGGCAATCTAACCCATAGCTTGTAGTGAAATATTTTTAGTCAAAGGATTAAAATCAAGAGACCAGTGTTTCATAAGTAATATTAGATTATCAAAGCTCTAAATTTTATCCTAAAAAATCTTATTTTGATTAGTAATTGAATCAAAAGTAATAATAAAAAACCTTTGGCACATGGAGAAATTTCCATATTCACTTCCAATAGAGATATCTAAGTATCTAAAATCCATTTATGTAGGGAGGAAAGGGATGGCTAAAACCTATCAAACTGGTAGATGAAACCCCTCTCCAAAATCCATTCTTATCCCTCCAAAACATCCTCTAGGTCTTGATTTTAAAAAATGATAGTAATAGATTTAATAGAAGAAACCCTACCCTGATCCACTAAGGATATCATAGGTGCTTCAAAAGCCTAAGATGAGTGGTTAAATAGATAATTTGAAGAGGATTGAAGCTTGGAATCCTTAAATTTAATCTCACTTAAATTTTCCAAAGTTTTTCCATTCTTTTGCTTAAACTATGACCTCCTATCTACCTTCAGTGTCAACTTCCCCTGTAACCCCACACTTATAGGGATTTAAGGTATTAGAAGCCCTAGTGAAAACCATCAACATAGGAAATAATGGGATCACCAAAAACATCCTTCCCACTTTTGTCCTTATCTAAATATGTTCTTAAACCCAAATAATAACATATTTAGAGTGAATAAAGGTAAGATTTTGGGGCACATCATCACCAATGATGAGATCACCATTGATCCAAATAGAATTCAAGTCATTTCAAAAATTTAGCCACCAAATAACAAGAAAGATCTCAAATCATTCTTCAAAAATATTAAATTCATAAAGAAGTTTATCTCAAGATTTGTAAAGATCATCAGACCTTTGAACACCATGCTCAAGTAAGATGCTAAAATAAAATAAACAACTAAAGCCCAAAATTACTTATAGGACATTAAAGATGCAATATCATAGGCTCAATTATTAATTAGTCTAGATTTTAATAAACATTTCTACCTACACTCATTCACTTCAAAGCATATGATTATTGTTTTCATCATGTAGAAGAAGGATGAGACCAAGCATCCAATTACATTCATGATCCTGAATCTAAATTATGCATAGCTCTAGTATTCCATGATTGACAAAAAGATGTTTTCCCTTGTCAAATCAATGAATAAGTTTCAACATTACATATTGAGGAATAAAGTCATTACCATCATACCTAACCTTATGGTCAATCTCACCCTATCACAGAATAAGCTAGGAGAATAGTGAGGGAAATGGATGGCCAAGCTATAAGAATTTGACATAGAGATCAATATTTCAAAGATCATTCGAGAGCAAGATGTTGTTTAGATTATTACTAAATTAGAACCATCTATCATAGTTAAAGAGGTATGTGAATCTCAAGTATCTAAAAGAGAATGGTATACTAATATAATATAGTATTTACCTACAAGAACTTGTTCCCCCAAGATCAATAGAGAGAGGAAGGGATATTTGAGGCTCAAAGATGCTCATTGCATGATCAAGAAGGGAGTCCTTTATAGGAAACATTATGAATATATCTATCTCAAGTGTGTATCTATAGAGGAAGCTAAAGAAATCTTAGATAACTTGCATCAGAAGATAGGTAGTGGTCATCCTTCTAGGAATACCTCTTCCTATAATATTTTAAGAATTGGTTACTACTATTTAATAGTTTTCAAAGATGATCACACTCATGTGAGAACATGCCATAAGTGCCAAGCTCTATCCAAGAGAAAAGTACATGCAACAATGCCTTTACATCTAGTTGTTAAAGGAAGGCCATTCACCTAATGGGGTTTAGACTTTGTTAGTATCATCAACCTAAATTCCTCAACATGCCATTAATCATATTTACTACTATAGATTATTGTACTAGATAGACCAAAGCCATAACAACAAAGAATTACATAGCACAAGATGTGATTTGATTCTTGGAGGATCACATAACAACCATATTTGACACACTTATTTATCTGGTTTGTGATAATGGACCCGATTTAATATTTGTAGAATCTATAGAGTGGGTACATGAAACTAGATTATTATTAGGTTAGCTTCTAACCATTACCCTTAGGGAAATGGGCTAGTAGAATCAATGAACAAGAATATGATTGATATAATTAAGAAAATATCTAGAGACAAGCCTAGGGACTAGTATAATTTATTAAAGTATTCTCTTTGGGAAGATCATACTAGACATAAGATATACCTTAAATCTTCATCCTATCTATTAGTATATGGATGCAATTTTATATTCCAAATTATATTGAAGTTACCCACTTATCAATTTATGTAGGACTATATGGAATAGAGGGATAAAATAGAATCAAGGTTGTTGGACATAATAGAAATGGAAGATTCAAGAAATGAGGCCTTATAGACATTAATCAAACACTAGGTCATGGTCAAGAGATGGTTTGATAAGAGAGTGAATTTTCAAACATTTAGGATTTCATATCTAGTGTTACTTTGGGATAAAGCCCATGAGAAAAAAGGAAAACATGACAAGTTTTCCCCACTATGGATTAGACCATAAAATATTTTAGAGATCATAGGTAATAATGCATTTCATCTGAATGACCTCAAAGGTAAGGAGTTTACATATCTAGTCAATAGATAGTTCCTAAAGCACTTCTTCAGGGTTGTACCATTTGTTGATGTTACTAAGTAATAATGGATAGATGAATGTAGATGTAGGATTAGATTATATTTATTATTTTCTTATAATAGTTCCCTAATTTCATAGATTAGATTTCTTGCTTTCATAGACTACTTTCCTACTTTCTAGATTAATCTTTCTTGCTTTTAGTATTTTTATTTCATAGATTATATTTCATGTTTTCTAGATTAGATTTTAGTACTTACTTAGAATAGTTATTATTTGTTTTCTCTAACAATGAGAATTATGTTTGCTCTAACTATAACCAAGTTAAAATCCAAACCAACTGAGATTATGACTTATAGAAAAGATGAAAATTAAAATCTTGAATTATTTTGGGACTAGTTTATAGATTGGGTGTAGTTATATGTTTTTGAGTCTTTAAGATAAAGGTAATCATGAATTCTTATAAATAGTGTCACAATTAAATAATTTTACCAAGCATGTGGAATTTGCTCTCAAATTACTTCATATAAATTTAGAAAAAATTATTTTTTTATTGGATCAAATGAACTTATCACATTAAATACCTATTGGAAATGATAATTATGGGTATAGGTGTAGCCACCAGGGATGTTCTATTAATGATTTTTTTTATAATTATACCAACTCACTAGAGTTCTAGCTCTTCTCTTTTCCATTCAAGAAAAAAAGACGAGTGAAAGAAAAACAAAAGAGGAAACAACTAATGGATTCAAAAGAGCAAAATAAAATCTAAAAAAGGATCACATGATGAAATAATTTAAATATAAATTTCATCATCATCAAAATAATATAATGGAATGAGAATAGAAGGAACCCAAGGTATCTCTATTGGGGCTATGGATGCCTAGCTAGTAGTAGAGCAATCCTTGATCTTCCCTTTTTTTTGAGCTTTAATAGATACTAGAACGAAACCTACATCCCCATCAAAGGTTTATAAAAACTCATAATATCAAGGGTTAAATAAACTACATGTTTTGACACACACAAATCCAAGAAGTTAGAAGGTAATTATGTTTCTTGAATTAACTTACGAGTCTCTTTCATATGTCTAATTTAAGTATTCTTCTATGAACACTTCATTATTGATTTAGGATTGTAAACTAGAGTTACAGGTTCTTGAATACTTAGGAAGTATTCCCCCTGTAAGTCACCATTTGTTGAAGCTAACACACCCCCTTTTCCCATCAAGAAATGGGGACCCACATTTTTTATACTATGGTGTTGACTTTAAGCTCCATCTTCTATATTTTTATGCAAAATTATGGGAAAGGACTAATTATTAGCCTTCATACTTTTGAAAAATGGCATTGGTATATTGTGTTTTTATAGACTAATGATTGAATTTTTTTAGGACTTATGAAATTTGTATTTTATAACTAATTCTTGTGGACTTATATTTATCATATAAATTTTTACAGACTTATATTTATCAAAAAAATTATTACAAACCTTTTGTCCAAAACAATTCCTCTGATGGAATTGGTCTATGGGATTTTTTTCGTAGGCATTTTGCCTGATGAAATAGACTTATCCTTCATCCTTTTGGAGATTACCCTTTGAAATATATGAAGTAAATCCTTTGGTAATTTTTTCATGGATGATTTCCCTATGAATCAGACCTTTCATACTATTTTAGATTAAGGTAAAAATAGGTTTTGAAGGGACCCCAAAACCCTGAAACAAAGGAAGAAGGATATAACAATAACATCCACAGGAGAAACCTAAAACCAACTTCTAAGAAGTGTCAAAAATAGGTTTTACATGGACCTAAAACCACCATTCATGAACATCAAAAGATGGACCCCAGGTTTTATAGAGACTTGGAAACTCCAGCATGATAAGAAAACAAAAAACCAAAAAATGGAACCAGATATTACATCCAACTAAAAGAACTAGGACAATAAGAACTCAAAGGACATATTCTTCTAATTCCAAAATCATCTTCACCACTTCCTTACCAATCACAACAATGTCCTGTATGGCAATAGCCACCGACGTAACACCCTCTTACATTACTTTCTTTCTTGAGCTCTGTCTGGTTCTCTTACTTGGCCCCTCCAAGGATTTGATTTCCTCATTTGCTCATTTTCCAATGTTTACAGCAACTGCACATATGTTGGAAGTTACCTCCTCCATCTTCATTCTGCTTTCCTTAATGAGTTCCATAAGATTGTTCTCATAGTCTTTGAGTTTGATAGTAATATCCCTCATCTGCTTTTCCATATTATTGATTTTATTCCGGTCTGCTTCCTAGTTACGTTCCAATATTTCCATTTTCTTCTTGAGGCCCATTATTTCCTTGTGCATCCATGAGTCCAATTGAAGGATAGCATCTGATTTTCATTTGGCCAATCCCATAAGGGGGTAACTCCCATCATTCTATCTTATATCACTTAAATCTTTCATGTTATCTTTAGTATTGTCTTCATCCTTTTCCATATGATCCTCCCTTTCCATTCGTTCATGTTCCTTGGTTTCAACATGGCTTTCATTATGGATAATATCATCCTTTACTTGATCACCTATTTCCATTACTTGATTGGCATCTTGAACTAGATGTTCCTTCTCAATTTTCAAGGCAGGGTCCTCAAATAGAACATCCAAATCTTTTTTAGTTTCCCCAAGCACTTGCTAGTTTTCCTCAAGATCATAGTTATTGTTTTCAGTTTTTTCCTCTATAGTGACCCCTTCTTTCTTATTCTTCCCTTTATCTTCGTCTTCCTCACTGGAGCTAGATTCCCCACTTTCTGTTCCTTCCTCTTCCTCCATACTCTCCTCCTCAAAACTTTCAGTGCTTTCCCACTCTATTTCCTCATCAACAATCTATTTTTTGAAGCTGAAGGATTTGGATTTATCTTTTTCTTTCCCCTTTACTGTTTCATTCTTATTACTCTGAGAGTCCTTATTTTTATCTGAATAAGGATTAAGAACAATGGCCTTGTTTTTCTAGTGATCTTCAATTATTAGAATTAATCCCTCATGTAATATAGGATGAGTCTCCTTTCTCCTATGAGCAAACAAACTTTGGAGCAAAGAGAAGCACAAATAGAAAGGAAAGGAGATTCTTACTTTGTGTCTAAAATGATTAAGAAATACAAAGTGAAATTTATGGACTATTTTGCTTCTTCCATCAAGTATGAAATACTCACGGATGTAGCATAAGATGTCTCTCCAGATTCCTTTAATCTGCTCTAGGTCCAAAAAATCCCCACTCTTTTCTAACTATTGCTCCTCAAACCTTTCATATTGTTGCCAAATAGAAAGTACCCTTTAATATTTTGAAATTGTCCTTTAGAACTTTTGAAATGCCCTTTGGCCCCTCTACACCTATAATTCAAGAATTTTATCCTACACTTTTCCCATTTTGAAATATTTCTTCAGAAATTTCCCTCTATTCATCCAATAAATTCTCCCAAAGGAAGTGAACCTACCCTTCAATCTTTGTGCAATCTATCCTTCAAGACTTGTCTTAGATATTTGCCTGATAGAATGACCCTTCGAGACTTTTGAAATGACCCTTTGCCTTGTCAATCTACCCTTTGATAATTTTTTCATGGGCCCTCTTTTACCTAAAAATTATATCCTTTGATCTCTTTTCCCTATGAAGTATACCCTTTAGGACTTAATCTTGGGCCCTTTCCCTTCGAAGCCTTATCCTTTAGGACTTTTATCTCAGGCCCCTTTTCCCTTCACACCAATCTTTCAAGAATTTTATCTTGGGACTTTTTAATTTGAGTAATTATTTTGAATATTTTATCTAAGATATTTTTCCCTTCAACCCCTTCTTTTATACATTTTTTCTAAGAGACTTTACCATTCATACATACCCTTGGAGACTTTTGTCATGGGGATTTTACCCTACAAGCCTGCCCTTTAGGACTTTTATCCTAGGCCCTTTTTTCCCTTCAGACATTTTGTGCAAAACATCATGCCCTTTGAATTTTTTGAGACCATCATTTCAAACATTCCTTTAGACATTTTGTCTGAGAGAATTGGGTCTTCAAGAGAATTATTGCAAACATTTTTCCCAAAATAATTCCCCCACATAAAATTTATGAAATAATTCCCTCAGAACAATTATCTCAAGATCAATATCATATTGCCAAGTGGCACCCTTGCTTAGAGAACACTTTCATTATGTTTTGATCTTAATTTAAGATTATTTTAGCTGAGATCCAAATTATATTTTATTAATACTAAGACCTTAGGTTATAATATTCATATAGGGTCCTTTATACATATTTTCCATAATTATTATGCTAAGTCTTCTTTTCATTTATACTTCAAGGAGTAGGGAGTCCTGAGGAAATGACATGTGTCAAAATTATGAGATTAAATTTGACAGTCACATAGACATCATTGATGTTCATGAGGACGTCATTTGACGATCATGTGAAAGTCAAATTTAACCTTGGTAATGACTAAATTATGGAATTAAATTTGACATTTGTGTAGATGTCATTGATGATAATGAGGAAATCAGTTGAAATTCATGTGAATGTCAAATTTAACCTCATAAATTACCCATTTGGATTCAAATTCTAAGTGGACCCAGTAGATTGATGGTTCACATTGATCTATATGATTGATTCAATAATGAAAGATTGACAGAGACTTTTCAAAGGTCTCAAATTAATCATAGAGTTACCAAGTGGCATACCTATGTGATCAAAGTAAAAGTTAAAAGGTCTAATCTAAGATCTTATGACATGTATCAGCTCGAGCCCATTAGATCAAATTATGTAAGAGTGAGTTGAAATGTTAATGTTTCATAAGAGTGACAAGTGTCAACATCATGGGAGCCTAGTACATAGATTTAATGACCCATGGGAAGAAGTAAGGATCCAAATACATAGAGCTTAGAAGCCCTGAGTAGCTACCAAGTGGCACATATGAAGTATAGCTAAATAAGGAATGACAAGTGTCAAGCACATAGGAGTCAATGAGCTAAAAACACTAAAAGCCAATGAACTGCATTAAACTAATACATAAGGATCAATGGTTTGAGATCAACATGGACTTTTCAAAGGTCCCAGAACTAATGGATAACTACCAAGTGGCATAAAAGTGTTCAAAGCACATAAAACCCCCATAGAACTACCAAGTGGCATGCTCACATTCCATCATGCAAAGGATCGATGATGTGAGTCTTAGGCATAATTTTTAAATATCTTAGACTTAATTAGGTGTTGACACATGTTACATTTTGAAAGCTAGCAGGGCATTATGGATAAAATACATAAATCTTTGGACACTTGAGTTATATCTATTAATTGACATTGGGTCTCACAGTTAAGCTAGAGTATGAACACGTATGTCTTAATATGAATAGTGAATATAAAAGTGAAGATATAGATTCTATAAAAGGCACAAGAAAGAATGCAAATATATAGTTTAGATTAGTCAAACTAATAGTAGTTCTACTTTTTCTAAAACATTGGTAAAGCAATTTTGGTCCTCCATGCATATGTTAGAGTTATATTTGAAGGTGGCTAATTTGAAATATCAATAGGTTGTTCTCATAACATATAAAAAGAGGCATGTGTATTTTTGGTAAACAAAGCATATTATGAAGTTTGTATATAGTTCAAGCTAAAATTGTAAAAATAAACTTTATCTTTATACACATGCATGTGTTTCATAGCTTTGTCAAAGGCTAATTTAAATTGATAAACTATAAGTAGAATCTTATATGGTTTCAAACCATAGCTAGAACTCATGTTCTAAATATCACATTTAATGACCTTGTATGAATTAGAGGATGAGGCAACCCCTTCCCTAAGTCTATATAAACAATTGTAATCTAAATTGGATTTTTAGCCAGAGAATTTTTGAATACAAGAGCAGCATCACATTAAATCATCAATGAATGTATTTGTGTATTATGTTTCTAATTTATGTGTAATTAGTTATTAATTTCTTCAATTATATGTTTTAATAATATTTAGTCTACAAAATTTGCCAAAGGATTCTTAATTATACTAATTGATGTATTGATATATATATGTGCAACAGTTATTGAAGGATTGGTAAATATATTAAGTGGAATAATTAAGTTCAAATTGATTCATAATTTTTATTTTACAATAGTGCTTTGTTGGATGTAATTTTCTTTATGTATGCAATAGCTACCTCAGATATTTTACTAACCCAAGCCATAATCTCTTAATTAAGGGTGTGCAAAATCTACCATAAAAAGATCAACCTTTGTCTAAGGCTTGTTAATTTCCTACATTTTTATCTCCTTAGACTTCTTATCCATGTCTAAATATGTGTGTGCAATTATTGTTATCAATAGGCATAGGTTCTGAGAGCACTTGTCCTTTTAAAAACTAGCCAGGGAAGTAATTCCTAAAAACCATAGAAGCTCTCTTTTTTTCCTTACCCTTCCCTCTTTTTTTGAGTTTGTTTGTATGTCTACCCACTCTAGATTATCAACCAGCTACCCATATAACTCATGTAGAGATTCACTACCCTTATTTGGAACCACACCTCCATCCAAAAACTCGTCAACAACTTTCATGCCCTACCTGTTATTCCATCAACAAGTTGTAACAAACCACATACCTACAAATCATGCCATGGAGTGGATTTTACCTCTATTGAGATCCTAAAATGTTAGGGGATACCTTGTAAAGGCTATGGTGTACACAAAACCCACATAAAAAATTTGACTAGGAAAATTTTAAATGTAAAATAGGCCTCCCAATAAATCATATAAATATTAATTCATTTTTTATTTAAAAAAATATTTAAATATAAATATAAATAAATCACTTAACTATATGGGTTAAATGGGGCCACATATTTATATAACGATTCATAAAAATAATTGTTCATTATGCTTTCTATATTTTTTAAGATAGTATATTAGCTTATTATTTATGAAAATTCAAACTTAATCTTAGGTTTCTAAAATTTACATAATCTAATTTTCTTTTTTTTTGAAAAACAACATTACATTTTTTTTTCATTAAATGTAAAAAACAAAAGATCTTTGAACTTGTTATTGAAAAGGAAGAGATGGGATTTTAAAAATATGGTTATCTTAACTTAAGTAATTTAATTTATAGGATTTATTAGATTTTATATAATAAATACAAATTATTATATTTTTATTTTATGTGATGTCAACATAAAGTATGATGTCATATTTTAAATCTTTTTAATTATTTTCATGTCATATTCCATATTTTAGGGATTTCATTTGCAGGATTATTTTTATTTATAATTTCCCCTAATGAGTTCTACTTTTGGAATGTCGATCCCATTATCTGTTGCCAACTATTTTATGGGAAAGTGGTTTTACATAAACATTTAATCTATTAACACATAAAAAATTATAGATAATCCTAATCATATATAAACAAAAAAATTATGTTCACTTCCATGAAATAATATTTATGATAGTGAAGAGAAGGTCCATATAACAAGGTGAAAAAATCCTAGAAAAAAATACAAACAAAGAAATATCTCAAAAATTGTCTATAAATTTTTGGAAGATTAGTTTCAATTTTAGAACCATGATGCCACACTAGTTTAACTAAAAATTCATGAGTTTTAGGGCTCCAAAAATCTTGCTTTCTTTTTCTAAACTCCACATAGATGCTTGGGAAATTGAATTCCTTATCCAAAACCAAAATAAAACAAAATAATTGAATTAAATGGGGATGTCTTTAAGTGCCAATTTTATACCTAAATTATTTTTATGCCCATAAGGTGTTTATAAAAATCTATAAGTTTCCACTCTAAGTATATTTCATGTTTAACAATTAATCTAGTGAATGCAATATCTAGTCCTCTAAGTGCATGGCACATAAATAAATTCTTTATGTTTTTTTGAAATATGCTCTAAATTAATGAGTTAAATTTTCTTCACTTTAAAAATTAATTTGTATATTGACAAACTTGTATCTTTCTCAAACATATCATGTCTTATATGTACTTGTTCATCTTTGTATTTATAGACCTATTGAGTTAAAATCTTGATCCTATTGGTGCACAATCCAACACACAACACATTAAAAATATAAAAAATTAGAACCAACCAACATGATTCAATGTAAAAATGAACCAAAGAATTGACCTCCATATAACTATACATTATATGATTTTAACACCCCAATATTTTATGCTATAAATTTTGGGTAAAAAACAAAAATGGAAAAGTAGAAATTGTTGAAAAGAAAAATAAAAGATTTTATATCAAGATTTGAAGTATTTATTTCATTATTCAAATTATTCATGCTATCATGAGACATCATATATTATTAGGGATTGCATTCATGCATTTGTTACTAAAATTCATCTAGTGTTATCTTCTTAATTTTTTTTGGAAAAAATCCCTAATAAAAATGGAGGTATAATACCAACCCCTAACTCATTTCCCTAATTTTAAAATGTATGTGATGAGTTTTTAGTCTTATGTTTAAGGATATAGATTTTTTTTAAGGATATGTGTGGAATTAATACTAAATTTATTTTAATTTGTGCCTTAGTTAAGGTTGAACATATGTTGAAAAATGATGATTTTGGGGGTTTATTTCTCATAAATTTCAATATTTTTTTTATAATGTTTTGTGTTGAAAAATCAATACAATGTTGACACCATTCAACATTTTTTTACATTGACATTTTATCCTATTTATGCCTACATTGCATTGTCAATTCTAAAAAATGAAATGATGTAGAGTTAATAAAATTTTAATAATCACTCACACACATACACTATTGTTATTGTTATAGTTATTGTTATTGTTATTGTTATTGTTATTGATATTGTTATTGTTATTGTTATTGTTATTGCTATTTCTATTGCTATTGCTATTGTTATTGTTATTGTTATTGTTATTGTTATTGTTATTGTTATTTTTATTGTTATTGTTATTGTTATTGTTATTGTTATTGTTATTGTTATTGTTATTGTTATTGTTATTGTTATTGTTATTGTCATTGTTATTGTTATTGTTATTGTTATTGTTATTGTTGTTGTTATGTTATTGTTATTATTATTGTTATTATTATTGGTATTGTTATTGTTATTATTATTTTTATTGTTATTTTTATTATTATCAGTCAAGTTATTGTTGAGGTCAAATGTTTCTTTCTCTCTTGTTCTTTCACTATCTCTCACATCTTCTGTGAAGGAAATAAAGTGGCATACACCTTGGAAAACATTGGAGTAATCAACATAGATCCAACCACATGGATATGACCCCACAAATTATCCTCCCCCCCCCAAACTTCCCTTATCTAACCCTTATTTAATTATGATGTAAATACACTAAAGTCATAGGTTGGAGATAGAGAAACACATAGTAACTCTAATCATGATTAGAAAATGGCTTAATTTCACTTTGTGTCATGATAATGACATAAATTTTGAACTAAAAGGTGTGATACATCATTTCAAAAAGGCATATACCAATTATATGGGAATTAAAAAAAACATTGAAATTTTGTCTTGATACTTCACCCATGACAACCCTAAGCACAGTTGTAGAAATAAAATCAACTTCATGGGGGGAGACAGGGACCGTTGTAAACCAATATCATGTATAGAAGTCAAGTCTAACCATAAATTTTGGAAGAAGCTATGAAAGGGTGGCCTAACATAGTTCATGTTAAGGATCAAAGGGAATAATTATATTCTTTCCAAAGATTTCACAAGAGGATGGAAGCAAAGGTAGATGGCCTTCAAGGTGGCCATGGTGGATGTTTTCAAGGGTCTCATAAGGGAGGTAACTAGTATTTAATGTGATGTAATGAATCCCTTCAAGGATAAATGGCACAAGTAGGAGTTGATGCAAGATTTATTCTAGACTGATACAATATTCCACATAAAAAATAAGGGTTTCCCTCTGGTCAACCTTCCATAAAGATGGCCTAAAATCTACCTATAGATAATGTGGTATCTTATTATTGAATGTAAATTCACCCATATCATCTCACATCACTCTTTACTATTAAATCACTTCAAAGGCAATAAGATTTTCCTCCCATAATATTTACTCATGTTTCTTAAATCTAAAATCCTAACCTTTTAGGAAAAACCCTCATATGATATAATCCACCAAGGGTTAATACTTATTCTCACTAAATAGGCAACCCCTATAAGAAGTTAGGAAATCCACTTGCTAGAAAGTAGAAGAGATAAAATATCTAACAAGGGATTTACTATTAAAGGTAGAATAATCAATTCCTACCCTTCCACCCACCTATCTCTATGGGAGGGTGGGAAGAAGGAAAAGATAAAGGCTCATGATCCCTCTCCCCCATAGAAGATATCTAATAAAAAGGTCAATATGATCCTTCAATTTAAATAGGATATATATAATCATAATTTTGAACTCTGTGAGCTCAAGGCATTTAATGTTTGGAGGATGGAAAATAAACTTGTTAAATTCTTAGAGGGCATCTGGTAGAAGCTGATGGAGTTACATGAAAACTTATAGAGGCTAGGTAGATATATGGTTTCATAGAAGGATCAATGGAATAAACTAAAAAAATAGATTGATTATTTGAGGGAGGGAATTTTGGAATAGTAGATGAAAGGTGGGGCTAATATCTAGGGTACCCCCAAAAGTAAGGAGGTTAGCACCAACACCTTGGGGAATCACAACACTAGGAAAGACAAAGCTTTGGTGTAAAATATCAGAGGCACAATAAGACAAAATAAAACCATTGTGGTAGGATATAAGACTAAAATTAGAGTAACATCAAGAAGTAATGGAAATAAACTAGTGGGTGGTAGACAGAAGAAAAATTAGTCTAAGGAAATTTAGCATTGTTATGTTTAGTTATTTGTCTTAGTCTCTTTTTGTTGAGTTTTTATTATAAGTCTGTGTTCATCGGGATATGTAGGCTTTGTTTCTTCTTGTCTCATTTGTTTTCCTATATTGAACTTGGTTTTTAGGTCCTCATAAAACCTGAGCTTAACTATATATTACATTTTATATTTGATTACATTTTAGGTTTAAAATATATTACATTTTATATTTGATTATTATTATTTATTTACTATTTATAACTATATATTATATTATTATATGCATATAAATATTATATAAATATTTAAATATATTTTGTGTATTTTTAGATTTAAATTATTATGAATTTGAATAGTCAATTTTTAAAAAAAAAATTTATAAAAAAATATTAACTTTTATATGTAAAAACATCATATGTAACAAATTAATGGTTTTTTCACTCATGATATCTTTGATCAAATGAAGGATTTTGTTTTATTTTCTAATATTTATCTTCTATCAAATATTATAAACTCCACATCAGGGATGAAGATGTGCACACAATAAAATTTCAAACAAGGTATGGTCATTATGAGTTCAAGGTCATACCCTTTGACTTGACAATGCACCTATTCCATTTTTGAACTTTATGTTCATATATTTCTTGAATTTTATGATAATATTATTTGATGATATTATTTTTTATTCTAATAATGAATATGAACATGAAAAACATATACACTTAGTCTTGGAAAGATGAAAGCAATGTAAGCTTTATGATAAGTTTTATAAGTGCTACTTTTTCCAAGTTAAGATTCATTATTTGGGGAGCATAATATTCATTGAATTAATTTTTGTTGATATTTAAAAGATAAGATCCATTAAGGATGGAGCTAATCATATGAATGTGCATGAATTAAAAAAAATTATGGGTCTAGTTGATTATTATGGAAGATTTGTTGAAAATGTCTCTAGAATTGTTAACCTTGTCACTTCATTGTAAAGAAATGGAAATATGTTTTCTTGGAATCCTTAATGTGAGGAAACATTCAAAAATTTGAAATAACTATTAACTTATACCCATATTATTTTTATTCATGATCCTAATGGTAATTTTAATATTTTAGTAGATGCTTGTGTTGTTGGAATTGGGGTTGTTTTGACTTAAGATGATAAGGTTGTTTCCTATGAATCTCATAAATGAAAGGTAAATTATCATAACTACCCAACTTAGGATATTTAGTTACTAACTATAGTGAATGCACTCAAACAATGCAATAATGTATTTCTTGGTAAGTATTTTGAAGTAAATTCTTGTCATTATAGCATTGTACACTTATTTTCTTAAGAATAAAAAAATGAAAGCAAACATAGATGGTTATAATTCATCAATAATTTTGACACTAACATTGATTATGTCAAAGGATAATAAAATAGGGTTACTAATGCCATTAATAAAATAACTTATGTTGTTGCACTTTCTATTTTACAATTCAATTTTAGAACTTATGTTTTAGGATAGTAGCTAGTAGATGTTGTTTGCACTAAAATTTGTATAGATTTGACTAAGGGAGTAGTACTTAAGTATTTTTATGATTATTCCTTAGGCTCAGACATAACTCATAAGTATGAAAATGTTATTTTCTTTCTAAATTTTATAAATTTAGGGTACAAACATCAAAATAAGTGCATACTACACCTCATTTTTATCACCAAGCTGTCACAAAGATGAAATATGAACTCAGAAGTTTCTAGTTTTGGCATACACTAAATAAGGATATGGTTATTTTTATGGAAAAATGGTTGGATTGTCAATATGTAAAGGCTAAACATTTTAATCTAGGTGGTTTTTCATATCTAGATTTAGTCCAAGAGAAAAATGGGTTGAAATTTAGAGGATTTTATTTTGATACTTTCTAAGTCTCTAGGGAACCATGATAAAATATTGGTTTTTATTGATAAGTTTACTAAGTTTTCTATTTTTATTTCAAGTAATATGACTAATTATTCTCCCACTTTTACCACTACTTTTTTTAAGGTTGTTGTTCACCTTCATGGTGTGACTAAATTCATTATCTCAAATAGAGAGAAGATATTTACTTAAAGGTTTTTGTATATTTTAGACATTGAATCTTGGATAGGATTGAATTTTATTTTTTATTATTATTAAAAAATAAATAGCCAAATAGAAAGGCTAGACCAAGATGTATAATACATGATAAGAAGCCATGTCATGTATCAATAGTATAAGCTAGAATACTTTCTCCATGTGGTGGATTTTTCCTATAACAACATTTATCACTTCATGAAGAAAATGGATCCTTTCAAATCCTCGTATGGTTGAAATTTGCATGCCAAAATTAGAGGGGATATATTAGAAAATAGAGTGTGGACATGACCTAATTTTTTATAGGAGTATGATAGCTAAATGTCTCTTATTAAATAGAGGTTAAAAGTTACCTCTAATTTGCATAAGATTTATGTTGATATATCCAAGACAATTCAAATTCATGGATAAATTGTTTTTGATATTTATACCAAAAAACTATCCATAATTTTGGCAAGGCATACAACTAGATATATTATTTGTATGTCCATTTGACATTATGGAAAATAATAGACATGTTTCCCTTTACCTAGCTCTCCATTTTATTTATTAAATTCATGATATGTTTCATGTTTATTATGTTCATGAATCATATCATTTTAGGTATTGGAATAAAATCTAGGTGGTATAAGATGAAGTGATCCATCTGGAGCCAATCCAAATCCTATATCATTATAGTGTCAAACTATGAAGCATAGACTTTCAGTAAGTGATAGTCTAATGGGACCAATTGAGTGAGAAAAGTTGTACTTGGGAAGATAATCATATTATTAGGTAGATCTATTCTCACATTTTTGTATAGGCCTCATAATGATGCATATTTTTATGTAGATTGGATTTCATGTCCCACCTTTTTGATACCTAGTATACACTTACAAAACTTTGTAACAACATAATATGATGATTTATTTAATTTATGGTTTTGTTTCATATTTATATGGATTCTTACATTGAAGTTTAATTTTGAGTATTATCTCTTTGATATAGATGTTTCTAATGTTATTTTCATGGACGTAGGTATATTTAAAGGATAAACTAGGCCTGAGGGTGGAAGAGTTTAGAAAATTGATGCAACAATGGTATATAGGTATAAAAAAGGGTAAGTGAAAGAAAGCATTTTTAAATTCCACCATTACCTTATTTATGATATTTTGTACATTACATACCCATAATGTGCATAGCTTTTATTCTTTTTTATTCTAAATTATCATCATTACCATGGAGCCAATTTCTCTCTTTATTTTGATCATGGAATATGGAGTGGTTCAAGTTGTTTATTTAAGTCACTAGAGTGGTTAGTTATAAAAAAAGTTACAAGGACTAGGGTACTTGGTTTTGAAATTTTAATAATTCAACTATGACTTTTGTTGTGGTATTATTAAGTCATTATTTAATCTGAGAAAATTATTATTTATTTTGAAAAATCATTGACTAAGGCCATGGTAATAATTATTATAATTATGATTATGAAACATTGATTGTATAAAATTAAATGGGTTGAAATTTTATTATAGATTTAAACATAATGAGTTTTGGGCTCAAGTAACTGACCTTGACTTCATTATAAATAAATAAAGCTAGAGTAGAGTAGGTAAAGAGGTTGAAAATAATGTGAAGGAAAGTTATGGGCTACATAGACCCATTGCTATAAGCATTATCATTAATATTTTTTTGGCATCCATGATGCCATAGCCATGATATATTCTTCATAAGGGAATACTTATTCTGTTTAAAATCGGCTATTGGAGTTTTCCAAAACATACATAGAGAATCAAGGAAGCATATAGGTTTTGGGAAAAAAAATAAGAATAAGCTTTAGTAAAAGGTTGTGGTCTTTATATGTAGTGTATTTTATTAAAGTAAGTATAGTTGTAATTTTATTCTCCTTAGTTTGCTTCCTTTGTCACATTGTAGGTGTGGTTTGAATTATTAATGGAAAGGGGGAAATCCTTAGGGAAAATGAGATGCTAGTTATGAAAAAACCTGGGTTTTTGCATGACCAACATCCCCCCTTATAGTTATCCTAAACAAAACCTTTATTATTTTAATGTGTTTATTGTTTTCTTCCCTTGGAAATTTAGGTAAAGTTATGAATATTTTTGGAAATGATATTCCTATTGATTGCTTTGTGAATCCCTACAAGTCACAAATTAGGGTTATCTTCACCTCTCCCATTGATGACATGATAATGAATCATTAAATTGAGGCTCTCAAATAGTATTGTTGGTAGTTTACTTATTAGGGTGAAACCATAATATTTATTATGTTGTTGGTTTCTATTTACACCTATGGTGGTTGTTTGTGTGTTTTACATATCAATATATTATTTGAATATTACTCTTCTTGAACATTACTCTTTTATGATTTTATATATGTGCCTATATTTGAATAAATATTTAATTCTCGATACCAATGGATGGGGTGGTAAGGTACATTATTTATCATACTCTCCATTTTCATTCTATGATTACATAATGGAGTATCAATTGCAATATCGATATTATTGATGGATTTATCATCATTTATTCATTTTATAATAAGTGGATCCATCAATTGGCTCACTCTTGTATAATGAGTGCCAATGAGATCACAAAACACAATAATAATAATTTTCACCCTTTACGTTTAGAAAATCATGCATTTGAAAGTATTATTAGCTTATAGGAATTTTTTGTATATGTTTGGTTTTATCCATTTGGCATGAATATAAAAAATATGGCACATAAGATTACCCTTGTCCCCTAGTTCTAAGTTTATAGAATGCTTGTTATTAAATTTTGTTTGAGATATGTGTTAACCATAGTAATTATATATTTTATGAATTAAATTATTTTATTAAGTCTTTTTTTGTATATTGAAGTAATGGTACTACTATTTAAATCATGTGATTGATTACTTTATCCTACAAAGATTTAAGTGTTGAGATTATTAGTGATTTAATATTGTATTTATTGTTTTTAATTGCATAGAGCATGGATGTAGGCCTATGTATGATAAAGTTTCATTATTTAATTTGAATAACTTTTAGTAATTTGAATCTTAATATGAATCAAATTATTAAATGAATCATAATGGTAATATTTTTTTTTCAAATAGAACACACTATTGTAAATTATCTATTTCATATAATTATATTGATCAAGTGAAGTTTATTTTTATATCCACCTTTATGAGTTAATTGACTATGTGATGAGGTATCAGGTTGGAATCTAGTGTATAAAATTCATAGGTATTATGAGGAATCTCTATTTAATGTTGTCTATGATTTGACTATTTAATTTCATACAAAAAAAATTCTTCCTTATATCTCAAATCCTATACTAATTCTAAACCCTTCACTTGAATTTAGTGATTACTTATCTAGTGATAAGTAACACATGCATTGTGTAATAATATAAAATTACACTTGAGTACTAAGAGTATTACTTGAGACAACCCATTCCTAGCTTATCCTTAAGAATATATTAGGGCCTATTTAGAAACTAATCCATCTTTTGTGTGGGACACATACATCCCTCAACATCTAAAAATCTATCCCATACCCTTCATTAGGCATCCATACCTCTAGTGCCTTAAATTCTACCATTGGATACTAAAGCCATAATTTCAAAATAGAACCACCATGTTATTATCCTATTTGGGTTTTATTTTACTTTTCCATATTTTGAGCTCTAATGGATATATTTTCAATTCTTTAAGCACCTATGATCGGCCTAGACCTATTTCAAACCATGCATAAGCAACAAATATATATATATATATATATATATATATATATATATATATATATATATATATGTATGTATGTATGTATGTATATAGATGAATTTTATCCCTTTATTCACTGTATGGAAATTAGATGCAAATACACATAAACATGCTTAAAATAAGATGTGCACAATCAATGTTATTAATCCATATTATGCCTTACTTATGCATAAGTCATTTACAACCTTCCTAGGCTCAGATTTATAGTCTCAAGCATCAATAAAAACACTCAAACTAAAATTCATACTAGCTTCACTTACACTTACACCACTACTTAGGTGGGAAGAACTACATCAAGATAATTTCTTCCTCAGAGTATAGGCATGTACGTAACTCTCATCATAGTGAGGTTTTGAGGATGTCCAACCTACCCAATTAATACTAAAAGTTTACTACTTATGCCAAGTTAAATACCTTAATCACATGGAGATCTAGGTTTTACATACAAGATTAGTCCCAATAGTTCATAGATAGTGAATTAGGGTTTATATGCACAATAATAGGTTTTGAAGACTTAGACATAATTTCTCTTAGAAGCTCAAAAAAGTTTATGTGTAGAGGGCACTCGAACCACAAATGGAAAATAACACCACACAATTATTATCTAAGTTAGCATGTTATTTTAGAGAAGGTTTGTTAACACTTGGATCCTATTTGTGACACTTAGACCAACTCCTATACCAATTTTAATCCTCTGAATCCTTAAGCATTGATAACTTTATATAATAAATCTATGGTCTTCCAATAAATATATTGTAATTAAGATCATTAAGCATGACTTGGTATGTTGTAGGTAGTGTTATAGGTCCCAATGATATATTTAGTGTGATTTGACCCAAAAATTTACATGGAATATTAGAAAACCCTCACATGTTCATATAATACATTAATTACAAAATATCTCAAAACATATCAGAAATAAATACAGTGGGCCTACAATAGCCATGTTCACAGTAGATAATTTGAAGTCAGTGATTTGGTTTTAAAATAAAATTTTGTAAATGTCAATGTAAAAGAAGAGAAATAAAGGAAACTTAAAACCATATTAGCTTGGCCCATACTTAGTCATATAAAATCTTAGCCCTAAAGTATACCATCTAGCTTCACTTGATGACAAGGCAATAAAAAACCCATTGAACATCATGCATCTAAGGAGATTTTATGTATAATTTTTTTATAATATACATGCACATAGTTTAATTCATTTTGATCATTGTATATATTATCGTTCTCATGTTTATTATACATAGCCTATATTTATAAAACAAAAAATAATATAATATGAAAAAACATAAAAGCATTCAAATATTTACTTAGAAAATACAAATTATAGATTGTAGGCATTTCCATATTTATACTTATTATATTTATAGGTACAACATATGATAGGTATCTTATTATAATGATTTTTATCACACATACATGCTTCACTTGTTCTTTTAAAGTGTTTGTAGATACTTACAAGACCTAGGTCCACTACAAAGATCCATATTTTATATTATCTACCTATTGGGGGTATGTACGTAGATTTAAAAACTCCTCATTTGATACATTCACCCATTTGAGGGCATCCTATACACAATTATAATTTCCAAGCTACATATTTATATCCTCTATATCATAACTTTAGCATTTTATATCTTGATATGGATCATCCTACACTTCTTAGATTTTTTTTACTACTACTCTAGACATAGTTTATGTACATCCTTGTTATTATATAGATTTTTAATATGTGTTCATGTATACTTTCATTTATATATTTACTATTTTAGACTTGATTATCCATATATGATTCTACATCTATTCTATGGCATTTGAATATGCCCTTGATCTATGGATTTATGCCATTTCTTTTTATTTTATGTATGCTTTGGACATGTGACCATGCCTTTGTATGTAGTTTATTGATTATGTATGTAGACATTTGAACATGTATTTGCATGTGGATATAAGCCAACTTGATTTTTGTTTGTGTATGTGAATATTTTAACATGTCCTTGGATTTATTGTTATTTAATATTTAGTGACATGTGCCCATGTCACTTATATTATGGCCCCTTGGCCTAATTTGTATGCTTCATGTCTTTTGTATACATGTTTTCATGTGTGCATAATGGCCATGACACTTTTTTCTTACTTTTTTACACACTCTAATTTTAGATTCCATCAGGGAATTCATGCATCTCCCCTTTCCTCACTAGGTATCATGCCCCATGACCCTAGGTAGTTACTTAGTTTATTACTCAAATTTTTTGTTCATACACATTCTTACATTGTTATATCTATCTCAACAACCTTTTGAATTCTAGATATAACATACATAGTACATTAAAAGCTTATTATCATATTATTTTACATTCCAATGTCGTGTGTGTGTGTGTGTGTGTGTGTGTGTGTGTGTGTGTGTGTGTGTGTGTGTGTGTGTGTGTGTGTGTGTGTGTGTGTGTGTGTGTGTGTAATTTTATTATGTAGATATCATATATGCTCAGGTGAACATAGATCATGCAAAGCTTTTTATTTTGAGGACAATTCTTGCATATGCTCAATAAATCCCCTCAAAATAGGGGAATTCAAAGAGGATTTTCATAGAGATCATGCATCTTAATGCACTCAAAGTATAGTTTCCATCACATAATAATATAATATATAGCTTAATTTTAGAAAAACATAGTGGAAATTAGTCAAAAAGAGATCAGATTTAGTCAGCATAAAACCAACATAGTAGGACACTAGTGCCAAAAATAGACACTAGAACTATAATTCTACTATCTAAGATATGGTGTTATTGTCCAATATCCCTAGAAGTATAAATATAATGATTTTCCATAAAGGCACAATAATTATAGTCTAGGTTTGCATGGATTCAATTATAGATTACCAGTGTTTGTTTTGTTTTACATAAAATCATACCAATTTACTTAGATTATGGGAATCATGCATGACATGAACACTCATATTTTATTTTTTGATACTTCGATACAAATTATTATAGATTAATATAGAATCCATATGCTCAGATATTAGATTTGGTGGAATGTGTGTGACACATTATTTTTGTATGCTCACTTATACACTAATTGATTATATTGAATGGCAAACTCCACATCATTCTCTACATTCTTAATCTAGACACCATTTTATAATATATTTTATTCCTCACTCTATCTATATTATTTAAAATTACTTTATAGTCCTTGATCTACATACCCAAGTGCATGAGGAGACCCCTAGGAAAATTTTCATTCTAGACTTCCTAAATGTCCACAAAGTAATTATATATAATTTCAGTTATTATCATATAGATTCAGTTATATTTCCAATTTAGTTAGAGATGAATCTAATACACATGGTAGGAAATGATGGATTTAGAGTCTATTTGAGTTCTTGATCCACCTACATAAGAAGGTTAGACAATCCATCAATCTAATCTAGGCTATTCATAGGTCATGCTCCATTAAGGGTGGGAAATGATGGAGTAAAAATTGGATTGAGTTATTAAGCCACACACACACATGGGGATTGATAAAACCATAATTTTAGTACAATCTATTTATCTATTGGTCACTATCTACATATGCACACATAGGATGTCACCATGTCTATGCATTGGTTCATGTACCCAGTGAGGTGTATTCATTCCTTTCCTCTTTATTATATATTTACTCAATTTTTTATTTTATTTTGGTATATCTTAATTAAGGACTGATTTATGCATGTTTCATTTGCATGACGTGAAATAAAACATGCTTCACATGCTTAGCTCCAAATTCAAGGACTTGGTCTCATACGTAAGCCTAGGTATGCTTATTTTTCCTTTATCCTAGTCATTTCACTTTAATGAATTTTTAAATTAAATGGGGAGGATGTAATCATATAAAAATTACACTTGAGTTCTAAGAGTGTTACTAGAGACCACCCATTCCTACCTTAGTCCTATACCTATATTAGGGCCTATTTAGAAACTTATCTAGCTTTTATGTGGGCCACACACATTCATAGTCATCTAAAAATTAGTCTCAAACCATTAATTAGGAATATAATCCCCTAGTTCCTTAAGTTATGCCACTATACACTATCACCATAAGTGGACAAAAGCACCACAACACTACTGTCTTATTTGGGCATTATTGTCATTTTCCTTTTTTTAAGTTCCAATAGATATCTTTTCATTTCCTAAAGAACCTAGGGTCATCCTAGACCTATTTCAAACCATGCACAAGCACTAGATTAGTATATATACATGAATTTTATCCCTTTATCCATTAGATGGACTTTAGATGCAAATACACATAAACAAGCTTAGAACAGTTTCATACAATCAAGGTTATTAATCCCCATTATACCCTACTTCTACATATAGTCATCTAAACCCTCCCTAAGCTCAAAATAATCTAATTTCCAATCTCAATCATCACTCAAATAACTCATAAAAAAATTCATACTAGATTCACTTGCACTTGCACTAGTAGTTAGGTGGGGAGAACTACATTAGTCTTGATACCCCCTCAGAGTATTAGTATGTAGGTAACTCTCATCAGAATAGGGTATTGAGGATGTCCAGGATACCCAAATAACATTACATGTTTAATAATTGTGCTAATTAAAATTCCTTAATCACATGGATCTCTAGGGTTTGTATACAAAATTAGTCACAATAGGCCATAAACAGTGAATCAAGGTTTGTCTACAAAGGAACATGCTTAGTAGAATCAGACAGAAGTTCTCTTAGAAGCTCAAAATAGTTCCTAAATAGAGGAAACTAGTGATATAAGTGTAAAATATCACCAAATAACTCCTATTCAGGGTAGGGTGATATGTTATAGGAGGTTTTTTGACCCTTGGATCTTATTTTCAACACTCAAACTATATCTTGTACTATTTTTTAGCCTTTGGATCCTTTATCTCAATTTGTTTCCAATTAAGTAATGATTTGTCTCATTAATTTATATTATTAAAAATATTATTTTATATTAGTTATTTCAAAAATTAGTGATTTTAATTATTGTATATTTATACCCTTATTTATTATACTCAAACCCTTTAACAACCTAAGGCTTACACTCCATAAACCCTAAAAAGTTAATTCACATTGAAACTTGTTTAGGAAAATATGAAATTATCATGTAGTATTTATGGAATTAATTAGTATTGGACTAAGTGAATTTTATTTATGATCTTATTTAATCCATCCTTTAGCTTTATTTTTTACACTTACGTTAGTTACCTGAATCTAGAAACTATCATTTATGAATTAGAAGATATAGGGTAAATGCCCTAATTTATGTTTTTAATACTATATAGTCTTGATTAATTTTGAAACCCATATTATTTTTATTTTTATCTTATAATAATTTTTAAATTTATATTAGAAGGATGGTAAACTCAAAATATGTTCCTTTAGATAGTTTTATGCCTCCTAATTATTTTAGTCACTTAAATCACTTAACATGGAGAATGGTGAAACCATACATTCAATTTAGGCCTTAGCTCATAGTAAATATATTTATTTTAAATATTTATATTTGGTTACTTTTTAATTCAGTTATTAGACTAAGTTATTTTTTTAAGAAATAATGCTACAACATTTTACTTGATAATGAAACTTTGAAATTGTTATTCCTTGGCATTCAATATTAAACATATTATATTTTAACTCACTAAAATAAAATATTGATACTTTTTGACATTAATAAATAGTTATTATTGAGGTTCACTTTAATAAATTCAATATTATAGAGATATAGCTTCCATAACTTTATGATTTTAGTTATGTTTTGTAATAGCCAAGTTTATTATTGAATTATTTCCAAATTGGCATGAAAAGGACCTTAGTCCCACTATTTTTATCAAGTATGAATTAATATTTTATTACCTAATTTTAATATATTTGTGCATTATAAATAATTATTCTCTAAGTTCCCTATTTATTTTATAGTTTTCATGGGTTAATTCCATTACTTATTAATATTTTCTTAGATTTTTAAGGGCCTAAGCCTATGCAACCTACAAGTGATCAATGGGAAATATATGGGTTGTAACTATATATAAAAAGGTGATATTTTAAGTCAACTTATTATTTTGATTTAGAACCAAGCCTTTAACATGTGTTTATAGTTGTATGTAATGTTTTAAATTATAAAGGAACCTCAAAATGAATAAAAAACAATATTTTATAGCTAATATGTCTTTGGAAACATATGAAAATTTGTTTAAGACCTACAAGAGTAAGTAATGAATATGGTCTATTAAATCCTTAAAGTATTTTGAATAAGTTCCTTTGCATTTTAAATACGCAAAAATTAAATTATAAACCCTAATTTGGGAATGATATAAACATATATCAAAGCATTTGTTTTGTAATATGAATTAAATCATCCTACTTAAGCTAATTTTGACATTAATACCTTATTCAAAATGGTCAAATTGTTAAAATATTTTTATTGTCTATTTTATCTTATAACATGGAATTTTCTATTATAATTATGGATTATGTTAGGAGTATATAAATACATTATATCCTTGAAATAAATAAAGTGGAACATGTTCATATTACATAAAGGGTGCTTGTTAAGTTAGATAAATGTTGGTTCCATCACTATGATATTATGTTTTTCTTAGATTAAATTCTAAAGTGAATCTTAGAGACTGCATAAAGGAAACATATAAATTTTGATAAAAGTAATGTCGTAACACAAGGGATACCTAATGAAATCTAATTTTTTTTATTAATATGATCTATATATTAAAATTACAATGAGGGAATGATTTCCTTTATTTTAAGATAAATATAAATTCATTCATTAAAATTTAAGAGATGAATTATCATTATTTAGACCCTAATTTTCTATCAGTAGACTATTTATAATAAGTATCTATTGTTTATGTTTATGTAGTTCTTAATCAGGAGGTATTTACACTATTTTATACTAACCCTATTTGATAGTGTAAGACTAAAACATGTTTTTCTATTCGTTAGATAAATATACAATGTGATTATGTAAGGTACAATTTTTAATTTTATTAAATCAATGATACTTTATGAAGTTAATCACTTGTTGGAAGAAGGTTCATAGTCTTGAAAATTTAAACTTTTCAAGTTTGGATTTTTGAAGTTGTGAAAAATTAAAGATATAAAATACTATTGTAATTTATTATGTTGAGATCAAGTTCAAATAATATTTTAATAGACTTGTATCAATTAATTCCATGCTACAGTTAGATTAATAAGATTTGATTTTATTTAAATTATTTATTGAGCAAGAAAGATAATTAATATTTAGTTCAACCAAGCCAAGCCCAAATCATATGGATTTGGTATTTTGATTCCCTATCTATTATCTACTTCATTTATATTGTGTGTAGATTTTTTTTTATTATATTTTTTTAAATGTGTGTACCTTTCAATTCAATAATGTTTAGAAAGCTTTAAAGATAATTGTATATTTTTTATTCAATTTACTTTCCTAAAAAATAATTTCTACAAGTGATTTTCCATTTATACAACCTTTAAGCGGATCAGACCTCAAAAGAGACTAGTGTCACATATACAGTGCCAACACCTTTTTGAATGCATGCCTTGTGTTGATAACTGGTGAAATTAGTAGTATCAATAAATTAAACAACTACTCCTTAGCTGACTCTGTCAGGTTGTAGGTGAGCCTTGCTACCTCAGGCTTAATTTATGGTTTTATTCTACTCATAATTTTAGCTAGATTTTGATTATGGGTGTCAATAATTACTATCCAATGAGGTTGAGTTATATTTATTAATTTGTACATTAATTTTTTTATTTCTAGATTAAAATTTAATACTTTATAGAATATATTTCTTTTCTACATAGGTATAATTTTAGAATCATAAGTTTACATCCTTAGTTTTAGTAAAAAACTTAGGAATCTCATACCATTGTTTTATCTCTACATGATATATCACTAATGAGGAAGATTTAAAAAAGAAAACAAAATAAATAACCCTGTACATCTGGTGAAGTAATGGCTAAGAAGAGGAAATTTGATTAAGTTTTAGTTGTAGATAGTGCAAATATGGTTTTCTTACATCAAGAGATATATGCCCTCATATACTATTTAAAAAGATAGATTAAAGAGATAATGGGTTAGATGCTCTAGCTAGACCAAAAGAGTGGGATGTATGGCATACTAATAAGGAAATCCATGCACATATACCTATATAAATTTTTCATGTTCATGTTGGATAAATAAAACCTGAAATAATTTCCCATGAACTTGTTAATGAATACTAATATGTAAAAATTAATTGTGTACCTACTGGTGAAAATTGTAGACACCTAGTTTTGGTCACTTTCATGCCTAAATGAGGATTCATTTCAAATTATATCACATAATATAATTTAAGCCTAAAAAATACCCTAAATTCCCAAATTCATCCACATAAGGGATTTAATTGCTCAAAAATATGACTAGGATTTCTTATTTGAGGTATTACCCTATTTGCACCAATAAGCTAATATGGTTTTAACCCTAATCAAATTATGATCAAGTAATTTGACACTTTTATCATGTATATCTATTAATTCAAAACATTTAAAATAGTTTCCAAAAGCCAAAAATTACTAAGCAATATTAATTACAAAGATAATATTAATTAACTTTCCTAAGTAAAAATTCCAAGTTAAATTAATGAATTTCATTTATCAAAAAATTAATTTTTAGACAAATATGATGTCAAAGGTTAAATGAGATAATTAAGTGATTTATTAATTCCTAAATATTCCAAAAATGTGAGTCACAACCTCAAATATCTAAGTGAGTTGTCATGCCTCATAAATATTTGAAATTGAGGTATCAAGATTTCATGAGTGCTTTAACCTAACTCAAGGTTATCCTAGCACAACTTGGGTTATTTTTAGACTCAACCAAAGTTATAATTTAACTTAAATTATATAGGGTTATAGTTATTTCTTAGAGATATAAATACAATTTCCTACACCATATGCCAAAAGTCTTTTATTTGTAAGGGTATTCTATAGAAATACCTTAAGTAAGCCACTGAGATTAGTCTTATAATGTCCATTTTAATGCCAAAATTCACACCAAGCTAGGCTAATAGAAAATTAAATCCACAAGTGAAAATTGAAGTGATACCAACATGGAGAGGCATTGACAAGAATCTCTAATGTCATAGACTGAGCATGAAAATATTTATGCCAAAAATGGAGGTCAAATTTGATAAAAGATGTAAATTACTTGTGTTGTTTTTATCTCTATTTTGTGATCCTATTCATTATTTTATTCTCCCCTAGTTCTTAGGCAAGAGTGTTTAGTTCTAGTGTATTATTATGCATGGATTTTTATCATTCTGACTAACAAGGAACTAATCAACATTTGTGTGCTCTTCAAAATCCTAAGATACATAATGTAGGTCAAATTAGTTCATGCTAAACATCCAACATCACTAAGAAGTACATGACTAAAATCATTATGCAAAATAATCGACCTTTTCATAATAAGTTAGATATTTTGAACCCAATTGATATGATGTGCCATTGTGTTATCCACACTTGGGACCATTTAGTGCATTTTTAAACTTATATATTTTTGTCAACCCCAAATACCATAGACTTTCTTTCCAAATATTAAGTTTTCTTCTCTCTAATATCATTCCATGTACCAATTCTTGAGTGATAGAAGGGGGCATAAAAAATCTACCTACACATGTTCTTTAATTTTTGGATTAACACTCAACTCCTTTATAGCATTGGTATATTAGTGGAAAATTTGGTAGAAGATATGTACATCCTTGTAAATTTTATGGATAGTTAGAGCCATTAATTTTATTTATATTTTCTTTTATTTACATGTGTGTTTTAGACTAAATTTGTTTGTTCATATTGTTAAGTTGAAACAAGTCCAAAGCCATAATGTTGGTTTCACACCACCTTAGCCTACGAAGTGTTATTCTACCCATTTTGTTTCAAACTTTTGCCTTTGATTTTTATTCAAAAATTACGTGTGGGTCACTTGTTTAAATCAGGAATCATTATGTTTCCTAATTTTTCTCCAACATTTGCATTTGAATTTTTAAGTCCAAAAACATTTGCATGTCATTTTTTTTAAGGATTATTGTTATGTTGCCTAATTTGTTCCAAAACATTTTTCATATTTGAAACCAAGTTCCAAAACATTGTTATACCTTTTATTTTAAACACATAGCTATGCTACCCATTTTGGTCTAGATTATTTGCCTCAAAACATCTGAGTCTTTTTGTATTAAATCTAAAATTCAATATTTCAAATTATAAATCCTAAACTAATCAGGTTTATGTCAAAGCCTCATCTGATTTGGGCTTAGGTTTTCTACCTTTTATGATTTGGATTATGCTACTTAGGTTGATTTCCTATTTGATTTAAAGACCCCTTGCCTAAAACCTAGTGGTGGTTTGTTTTCTTGTGCCTTTTTTTAGCATTCTTTGAGCCAAAGTTATTGTCATGTGCCTTGTTTGATGTTTGTTGTGTTGATTTTGAAATATCCTAGTTATATTATCAAATGGTCTCTTATGAACCAAGTACTAGGTCTTATTGAGCTAATTACTGAGTGTCACCCAAGCCAATTGCCTTAGCTTATATTGTTTTTAAATTATTAATTTAGATTGACCTTTCATTTTTGATTCTAGACTTTTTTTTCATGATAATTATTATAACTACCTTTGGGAAAATCATTGTTATACATTTGACATAATTCACAATTATTCTACCTTGTCTAGATATTTTTGTCACTGATTATAACTACCTTTGGGAAAAATAGTACCTTATCCATAGATGAGTTTTGAGATTTTGTGTTACCTTTACCACTTATTATAACTACTTTTGGGTAAATTAATACTATTTTTAGACTAAATTCAAGTTTATTTTATCTTTGCCATTACTTAGTTTAATTGTTTTATCCTTTGGGCCTCTTTGAATGGAGATAAAAAGTTATTTGTTTTTATACATCAATTATTTTCTACCTTTGATACCTTTTTTTCTCATGAAACTTATCCATAGATCTGAACATGCCTCATCACACATGTAGTGGGACTATGTATAATCCAAACTATGAGAACTTTGTGACTAGCAACCCTTTTGTTCAAGAGTCATATGGTGATGACATAGCCTATGAGATGGATCCATATCCATATTATAATATTAAATTTATTGAGCAAAGGTCAGATCCATTAGAATAGTATTTGGTGATAACACTTTCTTATCTGAGCCAATAACAAAAGCAAATGGCATAATACATTACTTAAATAATGCTTAACATTGAACAAAGCTAACAACAAGAGCCCTATTATGTTACAACACCAACATAGATAATGTATGATATATAAGTGTTTGATCATCATTTTTTAGAGAATAAATAGAAAATCTCATCAGCGAAGTTGAAGTAGGAGCCAAATTTATACCAAACATCCCACAAGAAAGTCTAAGTAGTTTGTTTATAAATTCTAGTAATGTGCCTCCTAACCAACAATTTTAATAGGAATAAACTAGTTATAGTTAAGATTTAGTCCAAATTACATAATAAAAAAAGTACACTTTTGAAAGGGAAAGGTCCTATAGATAATCAAATGGAATAGGTATATCAAGTGCACCAAAACTACCTGAATATAGCTCACAATTTTAATGCAATGGCTATATTTATCACACTACTTATTGAGATAATTCTATCAATGGGGTCATAAATATATGTTTTATAGTTATTCAAACCAAAACATATACCCATTTATCCAAAACACTCTAGTTCGTGAAATGTTTAATGTCCACATTTTGACAAAAGAGACTACCACTCAAATGAAATATCTCATTCAAAACATTGTGAATATCATGCAAGTGCACTCTAATTTAAACCAAAATGGGTAAAATTTAACACCAACCAACATAGAATAGACTCCTCCAACCATTTCCACATATAGATTACAATAATAAGGGATATGCATAACTATTTTCCAAAATCAAAAAGTAACCTTGAATCCTCAATCAATTACTTCCTCAAGTGTACAACAAGGGGTAATAAGCCAATAACAGACCAAATTACCATCTCAACAAGTGTAGAACATTAGACCACCGTAAAAGGTGATAAAAAATGTTCCACCATAATAATAATAAACTAATATACCTCAACAAACACATGTTTCTTAATCTATAACATGTTTCTTTTAGTTAAAAAGTGCCAGTTGGTCAACAACAATAAATTCCAAACCCCCAACAAGTACCTATATAATAATACATGTTCAAATAACAATTTTCCTATGTATAGTAGTTACTAGGCACTAGGAAATAGTTTCCTTTCACCTAATGGCTATCACATGTAAAATAAAGATTCAACTACTGACACCTTCAATAAAAGGGATCTATGTAGCATCCATGTTCTCTTTATACAATAGGGTTCAATTAGTAGGCAAAAATTTCCCTCTCAAACCCAACAATACCAACGCATACCACCAAGGCAGATTCCATCACCACAACTATGATTTTCTAGCCAAGGATTATCTAACCAATCTAAACCAAAATGTATTACAATAGCAGAGTATTGCATATCCATAATATAATAGCAATGCAAATATATGTATACCTGGTCATCTAACCAATTCGACTAGCATTCCATAATATTCCTACCCTATTCAAGGTAATCCATTATTAACCACACAACCCAAAAAATAATAGGCCACTCTATATGACTTCCTTGCCTAATAGTTTAATCAGATTTAAGGATGTAATTAAATCTATTTATACTATAAATCAAACAAAGAAATTCAATCTAGATTAAATATAGTCATATCCATTCAACATGGATTATCTATAAATACCATTTCTATCAGGTTATGATCTTCCTAAATTTGATAAATATAAGGGCAAAGTTGACCCTAAAGAGAATCTAAGAGAATTATTTGTTTTTTGACAGCCAATGGCATATAGAGACATATATTTTTTCTTCTCTTTTCAAGGAGTCTATCCATACAAGCCTTATAATAGCATTTGAAATTATTGAAGAATTTTATACCTAACTTTTATGATATTTTATATAAGGTTGTAGAACATTTTTCATATAATATCAAGCATAAGATTATAGTTATGGACTTGTTCCAAGCTAAATAGAAGAGTCATGAAATATTTTATACATATTTATAATGTTGGAGAGCACTAGAGAGTTAATTTACTCATAATTTTCCAAATAAATAGTTGGATGTGATATTTACTAGGAGCCTGCACATTAAGATATCCTACCATATTGATTTGAAATGTGCTATACATTTGAATAAGTTAGATAAAAATGAATATATATTGAGAAATACCTTATTAAAAAATGGATAATAAAACTATCTTCTTCTAACCAAAGTCAAAATCAACATTAAGGCCAATAGAACTAGAGCCAAAACCATAATCAGAACCCAATTCAAATACCCACTTCATTAATACCATATGATAACAATAATGATATACTAAAACCCTACAACTATAACAAGAATATTATTGGGAATGGTTTCACTAAATTTTTCCATGTTTAGATGGTGCAAACATCAAATGCACATTTACCTCTAACTTCTATACATTCAGCCAAGGCCTCCATAAAACTAACAAGCATAGAGTAAAAAATAAATGCAATCCCTTCCTCTAATGAGAATACCACCCATTTGTAAGAAATTTAGTGACCTTGGGTGATCCTATTTAATTTGTATTCTAAAAATTGGTTCATGAAAATATGATCAATGGCTGATACCAAAGCCATTTCTTGAAGGGGTTCCTATTCCTGATTAGTATAAAGAACATGGATTTTGTGAGTACTATCTTGTTAAAGGAAATTTTATATGCTGATGTGTTCAACTCAAGGATCTAGTTGAAAATATGTTGGAAAATGGTGAGATATAAATAAATACCCATGAGTACTTGAGCCAATTACTTGTTCCATGTGACATCATGTTAGATAAATTCCAAAATATGGTGGGACACTTGGCTAATGTCTTACCTTTAATCAAAGTGACATGTTATCCTTAGGATCTCTACATAATAACCTATTGTACATCAGGGATAGTATAAAAAACCATAAAGTTAAATGTGTCCTTTTAGATAATGGTTTGGGCCTCAACATTGTGTCTCTAAATTTGATCAAACATCTTGGATATTCAATAGTCTATTTGTACTATTTGTAACTAGATATCATTATTATCAAGGCCTATGATATTAAATAACAAGAATATTAAGGTACTATTAACTTGTTAGTGGTCATTGGGCCTTTAACTCATGGTAATTTTTTCAATGTTTTAGACTTGGAATTATCTTGTAATTTATTATTAGGCTAACCCTATATCCATGAAATTAGGGATATACTTTTCATGTTGCATTAGTATATAAAATTTCCCCTTTTAGGAATGGAAGTGACTATATCAAATGATCTCCATCCATATTAGTATTATAAACATTTTGAGGCCAAGTATAAGTATATATCTATCAATTTGGCATGAATCATATGCCTAAATCTGATTAAATAAAATCCAAAAAAGGGAAAATCACTGAATCAAGATCAATAGCCAATTGCATTTACCTAGACATCCTAGATTCTACCTCATCTATGCCTCCATCAGACATTATTAATCACTTATATATAAATGATAAAAGGTATCAAAGAATATAGAACTCATGACTCATTCCATAGTTCCAAATTAATACAAACTATTATGGAAGACCTAAGGTCAAAACCACTCACATAGAGTGGTGGATAAAAAGAAAATAATAGTTAAACAAACCTATTATTTTCAAACTAACCTCTAGCCTAAAATATGACCCTTAGCCAAAGATGATTCATTGCTTTACACTAATGAGTTATCTAAGTATTACAAAAGTACAAAGTATCATATCCCTAACTAGATTATATATCATCTTATTTATGAAGGTATAGGCCTCGAGCTAAATTATCAAGACATGATCGAGCCAATATTAATGACCAAGTATAAGAAAATTCATGGTATTGGATTTAAACTACATAAGGGTGACCCCCCATACCTTATCCACATTTTGACACCATCAAGCTAGTGAACATGATGTTGACATCAACTCAAGGTCCAATTATATCATCTATGATGACCTTACCAATATAAATTTGTTTAACCCCCATGTTGTTTATATCATTAAACCTATTTATCAACCTTCACAATTAACCCTTTATCACCCATAATTGATATATTAGGACCAACAAGTGTCAACAATGACATTAGATGATTTTGAAAATGATGAGTCCATATATAAATTTATGGTATTTAGGAATCACATTCCTCTTGGAGATCACAAGAAAGGATTCTCTACCAAATTAGATCCTACTACCTACTTCGAAGTGCAAGTGAACTTCCTATTGGCAATTTGGCCTCCCAACCAAAAATATTTCTTAAAAAACTATTCAAACCTACTCATAGTGATCTCCTACATGTTCATGTCCTTACTGATCTTATTTTGAGCCTTGGTAGCACTGTTAGAAGTATCATTGTGTGTTCTAGAGCATGTTTGTGAATCCATTGTGTCATGGCTACTTTGAGTCTTTTGGTGAGATGATAATGGTTATAATGATCTTGGAGTGATATATAATATTTTAAAGATTTTTTTTAAGGTTTAATGAGTGGGTTTATCCCTATTTGATGAGTTTAAGGATATTTTGACAACTTTAAGGTAATTTGGAGAAAATTAGGTTTTTAATCCTTATATTTTTAAATTATTCTAAGCCTTTTCAAGAAAGGAAAATTTTTCCAAAGGGATGTAAGGGTGTTTGAAATTTTTTTGATGTCATAATATTAATTTTAATAGTGTGTTTAAGTACATTATTCATTATATACTCATGCACGCCCAATTAAAACCTCCACTCACCCTTAAAAGCCATCAAATACCCTCAAAATGCCTCTCATAATCATGTTTGTCTTTTAAACCTTTAAATGGGGGAAGTGTTTTGAAAAATAACATTATAAATATCTTGAGGAGGTCTTATTATTATCAAATAACCACTATGAATAATTTCACATCATATAAAGTCCTTTTTAAGACCCATACCCACCTTCCACTCAACAAATGGACCCATACATGTCAAATATGTATATTGTAAACTCTTCCTAACATACCACTCAATTTTAAATGTTATTTAACCTTTTTTTTCCGTCCCTTCATCCTAAAATGTTAGTTCAAGGTAAAAACATGGAGAAAATAATGGAAAAAGAGAGTTTTAAAGTGTTTCCTATAGAATATATAGATTGGTATGGATAGTTCCATATAGAGGGGTGTAATATATTTTAGAGAATATTAGGATAGATATATATAAGAATATTTATGTCCAAAGGACACAATAATGACCCAAAATTGTTCATCCATCTTCATTGGGTTCCTTGGCATCCTAGGTAGACTTTTCATGTTTCAATTCATTCTATATAGGAGAGAGAATATCAGGGGTTGGTCTCTTAGATAGATAAAATGGGTACCTTGAAATTATTGTCTATGTAATTTTTATATAGGTTCATGGTCCCATATTTATTTTAAAATGTTAACAACTTATCCCCTATAATGACCTTCTTCATTTGTGTAAGGTTTAAAAAGTGTAATGGTTTTGGTACCTTTTTAAGGAGTTTTTATAAATAAATGATTGATTAATGTTGTATATGATCTCATATACCATCTCCCTTACCCTCTACTCTTTTTTCAAACATGTATGAGGTTGGAGCAACCCAAAATTCATGATTTCTTCATCTTGAAGATTGCATACATGTTTTCATATAGTATAAGGTATTTAAAGCCTGATAATGTAAGTAAATGATGGTTATGCATTGTGTAATAGCCCATTGTAATCCCATTGATCCTATATTTCCTTTAAAGAACCAAAATTATCCACCCTTAGTCTAAAATTATCACTCCAAGTCATTATCCACAACGTGACTGTCATAAGTATATTTTGTGGTCTCCTGACAAACATAAGCATGTGTTAATGTAGTAGATATAAAGGGTTTCAAGTCAAGTCCAAATAGATATCATTTATTTCATGTTTTATTATTTACTTGTATTTTTTCCCTAAAATACCATTACTATCCTATGTCCAATAATTCTCAATTTTCATCTTTGAAACGTGAACCCTCACAGGACCACCTACAGGCTATTATGCATACTACAAACTTCATGAAATGTTGACTAATCAGATAGAGTCTTGGATAAAATATAAAGGATTAAATAATATAATTGAAAATTAATATGTATGGTGTATAGGGTGAATAAGTTTCAACATATATCAATCCCTTATATTTAACCCATTATGCAAGGTAAACTTCTTACAATCATTACATACCTAAAGGAAACTAGTCAAAGGGAAGACTACTGAGATGAGACTTAGAAGGTGTGAAAGTACACTAAGAAGACTTTATTAAATAATATAGATATACAATACTTTATATATTATTTTAACATGGGTAGATAGGGCCCATTAATAACCACACACTATACTCACTTAAAGAGAAGGCAAGATTAGTTAAGGACCTCAAGGTACACACATGGTTACAGTGGTTGAAAGAGAGAAATATTGATGGTGAAGAAGTTTTGAATAATATTAAAGTGGTTATAAGATAAAATGAGGCCATTATCATACTGATATATTTTGAAGAGGTATCAAATCACCACTCAAGTAAGGTTTGCATAAGTCTAGGCCTATAGAACCACCTACAAGCCTGACTGTAAGTAAGGAGAGCCTAAACAAGGAACCCTATCTTTAGGGTAAATAATATGATAAGAATGTTTTGAACATAAATATTTAACTTATGATAATAACATAGTGTTCACAATCTATCCCTCAAATTCTCACACTCACAGTCTTGATAGGTAAGAAAGTCACCTATAGGTAGAGCTACTGGTAAGAAATGAATGTATAGAACCCTATATGGTGATCAAGAATAAAGTGAAAGGTGATAAGGATAATATAGGGATGAAAAAATTATTTTAATAATAATCATTATATTTTCATTAAATAGGTCCTTAAAAACAAGAGAAAGACCTAATGGCATATTTAGTCTTACTAGACCTAAAACTAAGACATATAGGCTTATACATTAGGGTAGATGGCATATATATATTTTAGGTGGTTATTGAAGATAATACCTAAAAATAATGTAATGAATATTCATAATAGTTTTATAATTATGAAAACCTCAATTTTAAAAGAGGGACACATAGCCAAACATCATGGTCTACTCAGGCCTATTAGGTCTAATGGGCCTAAGCAAACATGTATACATTAAACTAAAGACATTTATTATTGAAGTGATATAGATATACATAAATATAAATTAAGATACATTATATGGTTTTTATGTTTAAAATCTTCCAAATGTGTCATAGAGAGCATTAAAATCAAGCTTAAAGGTTTTACAAGTTGATTATACACTAACCCTAGACCTGACTATGTGAGTGCATGTAGAAAATAGAGTTAGGAGAAGTTTTAAATAGAGTTATGATAAAATTTAAGGAATGGTATATGAGTTCCAAAAATACATCCTCACTACACTAAAAAATTAAAATCATACTCAAATCCCATGCTACTATCAAGACTTTTAAGCATGGCAGTAAAAGTGACACTAAGGAAGAATCATAGAAGGATGGGTATTGAGATAGTAGATTTGGATGGATAAAGTAAGTAAAAATGTTGGGAAAATGTGGAATAGGTTTCCATAAGTATGTTGAGACCATAAAATCAACTTAAAGAGACTCAATTCCCCTACACCATTGATATACACTCAGACTGACAAAGAAAAATCTAAGCACACCCATGTGAGAGTTATAAATAGAATTAGAAGTCTAAGCATCTAAGGATAAATATATAGTTTTAGAGAATATGAGGAAGGTATTTTTGTGGTGATATTGAGTCCACAAATTCATCTATAGGTTGTATTTAAATATAAATTCATCATGTCTATAAATCAATCCTAACATGGAGAAGATAGATCATACCATAAACTTTTGATTGGGGATATATTTGTTAAGTAAGAACATGACCAATATGGGTATCCACTAGATCTAATTAGAATATATCTTACCATAATATAGTATGTTAGGAAGGGTTCCAAATCCTCTAGTCAAATAAAATCATATAATAACCCTAAGGAAGTCCTGTGTTTTAATATTTCACCAAACTAATAACAAGTAAAGTAAATCTAATCTAGTGCTCACCAAAGCTTGTGGCACAAAGTGGGGGTTAGAAACAATAAAATTAAACATAAATAAGAGACATATACTCATGTCAATTTATATGTAATATTAATTCATGGAATATAAGTATAAATTCATATCTATCTACTCTTACAAAGGAGGAACAAAGTTAGGAATACTTACCTTTGAAGATGAACCTGTTGAGCCTCAATCTTTCCCTTGGCCAAGGTGCTTCACAAGAGGTTGTTTTGGTATGTAAGGATGATAAATAAGAATAAAATATAGCATAAAAATCTTATTAATGTATCTAAAATACTTATCTATAAGATAAGATTTATATCTCTAAAGAAAGTATGAAACCCTAAGCTTGCTCCTCAAATAGAATAGTGGATAAGCAAATGCATAATAACTCTTAATTTTTCTCTTCTCTAAATAATGTTGAAATTATCTTTTATATGTAGTAAAATCTAACCCTAAACCCTCAAAAAAAATTATGGCTGATAGGGTTGACTCAATCGACCTAGTATTGTTTAACCCATGTTGAAAATGAACTATATTGACACTATTGGTTGATGACAAATAATATAGGGTTGACATTACCAACATAGTTATAAAAATACTAAAAGGGTATTTATTCTATTAAAATTTAAATTAAAGTGTAAAATTACTAGAGGAGGGTGCAATAGAGAGTAACAATCTTAGATAAAAGGTTTTTAAGAAACAAGTGTGTAGATAACAAGTGGTAAAATGGACAACAATCCTGAAAAGCACCAATGGTCTACCCACCCCTTTCCCAGTGTACCCCTTAAGGCATGCACTTAGAGAGATTGGTGATTGATGGGCTACTATAAGATACAAATTATTATTAATTGATAAAAACATTAAATTATTATGTCTATACATATGCCCCACTCAAAGATCATCACTTGTCAGGTGAGTACACCATAGGATGGTGCTTTAGGAATAAAACATGATAAACATAATGATGATGCTAAGTAAAATGTAGTAAGGACCAACTAACATAAATGAAAGGAAAAATTTGAAAAAAACATACATTTACTTACCTTTATCTTGTAGATAAATAAATATACTTTAAGAAAAGTGAAGGCATCTAATGTGAAGAACATTACATGAACCATAAAATTTAGTACAAAAAGTAGAAAATAATCAAAAGTATTGGAATATAGGCATATATTAGTGGAAATTATTTTATACATTGTCATTATTCCATAACATTCTATGGTTTGAAAAATGGAGTAGTAGAGACAAAGATATGGGTAAAACAAGGAATCAAAGTAATAACTAGGTAGAAATAACTAAGTCAACCCAGTCGACCTACTAGGCTAAAATTTTGCTAAGTCCATATTACCAACTTAGTAGGTGTGTGCTAACCTAGTGTGTTTTTAAGACTGCCTACTTAGTACATGATTTTTGACCTAGTAGAAAAATTGACTCTATTGACTTAGTAGTAAGAGGGAAAAAACTAAAGGGTTAACTTAGTTTGTTAAATCAACCTAGTCAAAATAAGGAAATTTTGCTCAACCTAGTGTTTTTAAGGTAACATTAAAATATTAAAGGAAAATGAATGAAAAAAACATGTAAAATGAATGATAAGTTATTGTAAAACATAGTAAATCATGTTGGAAAACATTTAAAACATAAATGGTAAAAAGAAATGTCAATGAAAGAAAAGTCTAGCAAAGATACATAAGCAAGTGAAAAGTAACCCCATGTAAAATAAGCATATTGAATAAAACATTATGAAAAACAATAGTGGCTAAAAAATTATATGTAATTCAAGATGTGAGATAAACATGAAGAAGTAATACATAAAGATGAACATGTAAGAATTCCAAATGTCATATATAAGATAAGTGAAGTCTATAAAAATCAAACAAGAAAATGATGGAGAAATGAAAATCAAAAATCTCTAAAGGATGAAAAAGCAAACTTAGTGTTTTTTATAAGATGCAATATAATAAAACACAACTAGATAATGACATGAATTAGTATGATAATGAGATAGTGTGGTAATAAAATGGTGTAAATGTGTTTGTAAGGAAGGCATGGCCCTATGCAAGGTCTTGCAATGCAACTCACAAGTTATAAACTAGGAGGCATAATAAGGTGGATGTGATCAAGGATATGATCATCTAAAATAAGTATCCATCAAGGTTAATACAATGAAAATATGATTAAAATAAGGAATGTGAGGCAACACATGGGTGATATGAACATCCTTAGCAAGAATGAGACACACTAGTCAAGTAAAAAAGGCCAAGAACTATAAAAACAAGGACTTAGGACATTTTGACTAATTAACACAAAGCTTGGGATAATAATTGAAGTATATATATCATCCCATGAAGGTTATAAGAATGGAAATTAAAATAGACCTAACTTCCCACAACATGTTCCTTGCTCCTCAGGACCCCTTATAGAGTTGTCTATTTAATGCAAAGATTGGGTAATTACGTGAGAAAGTAGGTAGCACTAAAATAATTTTTTTTATTATACTTTTATAATCTACTAGCCTACTACACCCCAATGGAGCTCATCTCTATTATGAGGCAAATTATGGAGTTTTATATTTGACTAGAAGAAGGAGATGTGCTTAGATCATGTTTTTTAGTGCAATTTGACTTTTGAAAATTTTAATGTTGCCTTTTCGATCAATACCTTTTGTTTGTATTTTATGATTTGGATCTTAACTTGTTTGATGTATATTTTATATTCCTCTTCCATATGGATTTTTAAAACCAAAAATCGGTGTTAAATATGACAAACACAAGAGGACTTTACACTTGGTCACTAGAGAAAAGGACCTAAATACCAAAGTGTCTAGAGACTCATAGACTTGCCCATAATTAAGTGTGCAATATCAAAATTTACTGATGTGAGCCTAAAATGAAAATAAATAAGGTAAATATGGGGATCATAATATATCCATGTAACAAGTGATACAATTATGTCTATGCTTGTAGCTAATCATAAGGAGGTAAAATAGTGTTATAAAAGGGATGAGGCTATGTGATGATAGTCATGTCACTAGATAATCCATGATAACCTATAATGGATCTAACTCTATCAATAATGAAAGTATTAGTCATCCCAAAAAGTGGTTTAAAGATATTTTAATGTGATAATTTATGAGGAAGGCTAGGTCCCATCTATGGTCTTAAATCAAAACATACAAAGTGAACACCAATGAGGTGAATGGTAAATAAGGGGGAAAATAATCATAAAGATACTAAGGCAAATAATGAAACAAAAAGAGAAAAATGAAAGAGATATATAAGAACCAAAATGAAAAAAAAATCCAAATTTAATGTTTAAGAAAACCAAAGAACCCAAAGGTGAAAATAATGATGCTAGTAAAGTGAAACTAAAATAGGTAAAGTGCATAAAAATAAAGAAAAATGAGATAAACATAACAAACAAGATATATGCTAACATTTGTATCAAATATGAGCATGTGAAATACATGTCTAAAAGTCATATAAGGTTTCTTGAAGTTGAATCTATTTGTTATTATGAATTTTAATATAATAATGGGCATTTCAAGATTCCCTAATGGGTAATTTTATGTAGGTATGGACATCACAAGATGCCCCAAAGTCTAAAGGGACATGTGGATGTGCATCACAATATGCCCCAACATGTGAGGTGGAGTGAGGTAACATTAAACCATGAAAATGATTTGCATTGGGTTAGTATGTGCATTTGGAGGTAGGTATATGTGTTAGTTTTTATATATTTTAAGGATGTTGAATTTGGCATATGATGTGTAGGATAGGTATGAATAGGTAAAGGAGGTAAAGGAGGATTGTGTATGATATTATTTTGAGTAGGCATTTGAACTGTGTACTCCTTTGGTTCATGCAACTTAAGAGGTTGAGGTTCAATGGATGCAATTATATGTTTTAAGTTGTTCATGTTAGCTATCATTTCCTTATTGGTATAAGAAGAAGGATTAACTATGGTTTGAACAAATTAGCAGATGAAGTGTAGGTACGTTATAATTATTGTTGATCATTATGTAGTTGATGTTGATGTGATTGTGGTTCTTGATATTTAATTTGAGAAGTTTAAATATAGTCTTGATAACATTTTTATATGAGAATAAATTAGTGAAGATCAGGAAATACTCATGAGAATGACCTATAGTAGCATGCCACCAACAAAACTTATCAGGATTGTACTATTTTAGAGGAGTTTTGGAAGGATCAAAGATCATGGATTTATAGGGTGGAAATTTATTCTTAAGTTTTTATAGACTCACATAAATAAAAGTTAAGTGGTCTCATCCTCTACTTAATTAGCTTAAACTAAATTTCATTGGGGTTAATAAAGGTAACCTAGGCTCAACAGGTGTAGGTGATGTCATCAAGGATTCTTTCAATAATATTAGGGTAGCCTATATGGGTCCCCTGGGAACCCAAATGAATCATGTTGTAGAATCACAAACAACTCTTTGGGGAATCAACCTCACTTTCCAACTGGGGATGAAATTTATTCTAATCAAAGGTGATTTGATGATCATCCTAAATTACCTAAAAAGTTTGAGTCACTCATCCTAGAATATTTTTGGTATAATAAACGATGTAAAAAATTTAATGTATCATTTAAAAGGGTTATCACACATGTACAAAGAAGGGAAAAAATGTGCTGATATGATGTCAAATATTGGGGTTCATTCAAAGTAATTTAACAGCTGGCATGGTAGTAGTTTTCCTACTAATGTCACTCCCCTTATTGAAATAGATATAAAAAAACCTACACAATGTAATGACAACCCCTCTAATGATGAATAAAATAGAGCCTAAATGATTAAAAGGTATTTCATGTAAAAATATCATTATCTTTCCCTCTCTTAAGATTTTTCATGCTCAAATTGACCTAGTGTCCCATGAAATTAATTTATTTGGTCTCAATTCTAACATGAATTACATGATAAAGGGTTTGAATAGGGAATTTTATGGCAAAATATTGTAGAAACAAATGAGGGTCAGGGATCATGATCACTTTGAGCCAATTTCCTATGAGGATGCCAAATTAGATGAATACATTTGGCATAAAATGGTGAAGGGTGGCTTATTGAACTTTATGGAATGACTAGTAGGGCATAACATAGGACTATCTAAGGACTTTACTAAAAGATGGAAAGAATGGGAGGTTCATATTCTTGCACTGAGAATCTTGATAATGAAATAACTCATTGGGGACATACTAGGAATGGACTACTCTAGGATCAAAGCATTCAAAGACAAGAAGAGGAAGGAGGAACTCATAACTATCTTCTTCAACAAAGAAAATAAAAAAATAAGGCATTGTCCCAAAAAGGGTTCATGAGGATATAACTACTGAGAAAGTGGCCTAAGGTTTTTCTTTAAATTGTGTAATATATTAACCTAGAGGGAAAATACAATGTGATATTATCCCATCACCTCCTTTTACTCAATAATTTCAGAGGGCACACCATCAGTCTCTCATTTTTTATACTAAAATCATTGGAAGATTTGGTGATTAAATTTAAGGGAAACATGTTATCATACATCATTAATCAAAGCCTAATTCTCCTACTAGTTAATAAAGGGGAAACATTGTGGTCTAAAATAATCTCAAAGATGAATAATATTCCAAGTGAGCTGGAGGAATCAAACAAAGATGAGGAATTCTTTAGCAAGTCTAATGTAAAAAAATATGTTTAAGAATAGGTTAAGGTGGATAGAAGTGAGTACTCCTAAGCGACTATAAATCTCAAGGCATTGATAGGGCCATTCTGGATTATGTGTCTCCTATTTGTAGTAGGGGTTAGGGGACCCCTAACCCCAAGAACAAGGAGGGTATTGAGAATTCAATGGATAAATTATTCATGAATATTTCAACGTAGAAGCTATTATATAATGATATTATGGAGGAATTTAAAAATATTAAAGGGATGTTGGGTCTTGAGCTAGCAAAAATGTAGGTTGTTAAAGAATAGGTAGGAATTGAGCAGCTCACCCAATAGAACAACACTTAGAGTGGCAGGGTGGAAGATAGTAGGGAGCTTGAGAAGGAGATAGAAAAAATGAAGTTGATCAGCCTAAAACATAAGAGGAATGGATAGGACAAATATTAGTTCATGGGGAACTACACTAGAGAAAAAGTAAACATTAAAGGTGAAATTTTGGTGCCCAAGAAATTAGTCATTTATTCTGAATCAGACTATTCAAACTCTTCTCTATATCTTATTATTTCCTTGGGACTTTTGGCTAAAGTTTAGTGTCTTTTTAGTAGAAGGGTGTTTTCTATTGTGTCTCTAATTTTTTCTCTAGGTCTTTTTTCTCAGTCACACCTATATTCTGGCTTATTTTGTATGAGAATAGGCCCCTATAACCTAATTTTAACCAATCTAATAATAAAAAAAGAGAGGGTGGGTTGGGTTAAAATTAGTTAAATTAGATGCTCCATTTTAAGGTTGGGGAGGCTTGGATGAATCAATGTTATGAGAAAATTATTGAAAAGGTTATTTATTAGTTGTTTGTGATGGTTCAAATTGAGTCATAATAAAGTTTTGTATTTTTACTTGGTCTAAGGCTTATTCTAAAGTTTTAGGTGAAAATATTTGAACTTTGTATTGAAGGGGAGGTTTAAGAGTAGTCACAATTAGTTTTAAAAGAGTATCATCATTCATGTTATGGTCCACTTTATGAGCAAGACATTTACATCATTTGATAAAAGTATGATCAGATTTATTAGGAATTTTTTTGACATTGATGAAATGGCTAAGGTAATTTTTTGGAAGGTCATCATGTTGGAATTCCTTCACTAGAGCATTGACTAAATCCTCTAATTGTGAGATGGAGTGGATAGGAATTTGGTTTTACCATTCAATTATATCACCAAAAAGGGTTTTGTGTAAGAGATTGGTGGTAGAAAAGGTGTTAGTTTTAACCCATTCCTTAAAGAGATTACCAAAGACTTAAGAAATATAGTAGGGTCCTTAGTCCCATTATATGTGATAGTTGGAGAAATGTTTCCAATATATATGGATGCAATGAATGGGGATAAAGGTTTGTTTCAAAGATTTTGAATCCTTTTTTTTATTCATTGGAGTCCCATTGGCATATCTAAATGGAGGAGGGAAAAAATTTGGATTTGTTTGAGACATGACAACTTGAGGTGGTTAACTAGTCATGTGTAGTAACTATTATTACATGTACATCATTTGAGAATGATTATTTTTTTGTGTGATATTCATTTATTGAACTATTTGAGAAATAATTTGAGTTATGTTGATTTAAAATTTTTAAGGTGGGGTATTAGTGTTGTTAGGAAGAGGATTTTTAGTGTTGGTGGGAGGAGGATTCTCTATAGGTGGAGGATTCCCAACATTAGTGTTAGTTGTCTTAAGTGTGGTAGAAGAAGGAAGCTTGGTAAAGCCACCATTCTTGGTAGGATTATAAATAGTATTATCATCAAGGTTTTTGAATAATTGGGAATCATCTAGGTTATAAATTTGATTGGTTTTAACCATGTTGATTTGGGAATTGATAAGGCTTTATGATATTGTTATGGGTGTAGTAAGAGGATTGTGAACATTGGTTGTAAGAGGTGGAACATAATGTGAGGTTCTAACATTTGATGTACATGGGTTTATGAATTTATGACTTCTAGGTTTAGAAGGTGTAAAAGTGGTATAATGTATATGATTGTCATGGTTTGGGATTTATCTAATAATATTATCTATATCTATTATATGGTATTAGATAGACTGATATTAATAAGATTTAAAACCATGTGATGAAGAGTTGAACCATAAAGATTGTCTATTATGGTGAACAACAAGGGTAAGAGAGAACAACCCATGTACATTCAGAATGGATTAAGACTATAAAAAAAATTGATAAGAGGATTTATGCTGCTAAGAAGGAGTGGATATTATAAAACTAAGAGAAAAAATAGGAACAAAATTTGCCAAAAAGAGGGACAGTGATAAATGATACTAAGTCAACACAATCGACCTAGTATATTAGTGAGATAGTTCAAAAAGATACTAAGTCAACACAATCAACTTAGTATGTTAAGGATATAGTTTTGAATGATATTAAGTCAACATAATTGACTTAGTATGCTTGGGAGATAGGTGAATTAGTCTATAAGAAACTATGTTGATAGAGATGACAGTATTATGAAAACAAGAAAAAAATTTCAATATAGTTTTGAAAGCAAGAAATGAAAGTAATCACACAATCAACTGGGTCAATGAGGTAGATCCAATTTAGGCACACAACAAAAAACCCTGTACCAATGTTGGCTAATGTAAGTTTTTACAATACAACATACAATAGAGAAAAGAGAAAGTAATCAACTTGGAAAGTAAAATCTAAGTGGTCATCCTAAATGTTGTTAGATTATTAGAATATGCTTTTAGATGTGATAAGAAGTTGGATGTAAGCAAGTAACTAGAAATCAATCTAAGGAGGGTTTCAAGATGTTTGGGCTGAAAGGGATCTATATTATCAATGGTACCATCTTGGTATTGGGGCTTACCCCTCACTTTATACACCACATTGATAAGGGTGTTAGGTGATTAGGCAAAATATACCATTAACCATGAGTTTATACTTGACCAAAAAACCAAGTCGGCTTCCCCATTGCTAATGAAATCCATGTAGGTTGGCCTTGGGTAGATAATTTTTAAAATGCATTTTAACATTTTATGGTTTGGTACTGTGTGCATAAAATAAAAAATAGTGTAACTAAACAATATATTGAAACCCACCTAATTAGATTATGTGATCTATTATTAGCATGAAATCAATAATAAATAGAAGTGTGAGTTAATTACTAGCATATAAGTGTTAATTCTAAAATTAAAACATAGTATAGTGTCAATTTTGAAGACAATGTATGCAATAAATATAGAATAAAGTCTTTAGTGGTGATTCTATACTATGGAATAAAGGGTCTAAACATGAACTACATCAATAGTGTCAACCTAGTTTTCTAGATAGAACATAAAATACAAAACTATGTCAATAATGTTGACCTAGTTGACTATATAGGGGTAGTTTTAAAGACTATAAATTGTGAAAAACAAACTATAACAAATTCTAGAAATGACAAAGAAGGATAGAAAGGAAGCTTGGTGGGTGGCAAGATGTTTAGAACTTTCAAAATTTCTATTTAAGCTACTTTAATTTCTACCAACTAAGTCAATTGGGTTGACCTACTTCTATAATACCCTACTCTTGAAGCCTATAAAAATAACTATGTCGATAGTGCTGACATAGTTTATTATCTAGATGCTGACCATAATACTAAGTCTATAGTGTAGACCTAGTTTGGTTTTTGAATGAATGATAATAAAATGATATAATTTTAAAAACATGAGATAAAAGTTGTAAGTGTTAAATTCACATTGGGTTAACTAGAATGTATGCAATCATAAATGCATCCTATATTTGAATCAATCCTAACTTAGAGAAGATATATCATACTATATGCTTTTGATTGGGGACACATTTGTTAAGAGATAACATGACTGATATGGGGATCTAATAGACCTGATTAGGGGATATCTTACCATAATACACTATGTTAGGGAAGGTTCTAAACCCTCCATTCAATCAAAACCATGAAATAACCCTAAGGGAGTCTTTTTTTTTTCATATCTCACTAAAATAATAACAAGTAAAATAAATTTATATAGTTATCACCAAAGCTTGTGGCACAAAGTGGGGGTTTGAAAAAATAAAAGTAAACACTCATAAGAGACATATACTCATGTCAATGTATACACAATCCTAATGCATGGAAGAAAAGTAAAAATGCATATATATCTACTCTTACAAAGGAGAAATAAAGTTAGGAATACTTACCTTTGAAGATGAACCCACTAAGCCTTAATCTCTCCCTTGGCCAAGGTGTTTTGCAAGAGGTTGTTGTGGTATCTAAGGATGATGAAGACAAATCAGCTCTAGTCTATATAACCTATCAATGCATCCAAAATACTTCTCCACAAGAAAATATCCATATAACCAATGAAATTATGAAACCCTAAGATTATTCCTCAAGTATAATGGTGGATAAGCAAATGCACAATAGATCTTGCTTCTTATTCTCTTCTCTAAATAATGGCAAAATGAACTTGTATATATAGGCAACTCTAACCCTAAACCCTTAAAAAAATTAAGGCTGATAAGGTTGACTCAATGGACCTAGTGTTGTTTAACCCATGATCAAAATGAACTACATCATCACTTTGGGTTGATGATAAAAAATATAGGGTTTAATTGAGTTACATAGTTATAAAATTATTGAAAGGGGATTTATACTAGGAAAAGGTAAATGGAAGTGTAAAATTACTAGAGGGTTCAATAGAGAAGAAAAATCTTAGGTAAAATTTTTTCAAGAGACAAGTGTGTAGATAACAAGAGGCAAAAAGGACAACAATCTTATGAAGCACCAATTGTTTACCCACCCCTTTCCTGGTGCACTCCTTAAGGCATAAACTTAGAGAGATTGAGAATCGATGGGTTCTTACAATATGAAAATTGTTCGTAATCAATAAACTTTTTAAAATATCATGTGTATATATATGTCACTTGGACCTCTAAAACTATGTGAAGGCAAACTAGGCATAAAAGCATGTTTAAGGCCTAAAGACCCCACAACACCATTATAGTATGCTCATACACCCATAATTAATTTTGACATCATGAAGGGGTATGAGAGGTTTTTTAATTTTTCAATAAAGATGTTTCAATTAGGAAAACCAAGTATGAGGTCTAGTTCAATCTAAAGAGCCCCTTTAAGCTACCATAGTCATATATAATTAGCTCAAGATGTACTTTAGATGCTCATATCTCTCACCACAAAGGGAATCAAGGTAAATGGTCCTAGGCTATTTTAGTCACCCCTATTTAATTTAAATACATAAAGGATAGGATTCATTTTAGGATCCCACCTATATGAGTACATGATAAGAATCCTGACAAGTCTATTAGGCTTACATGGAGTGCAAGGTCTACCATCTTACATTGATATCTCTCCATACCAACTGCATGGGAACCTAAGATTGTTAGATTTTTTAGGGGGGTATATGGAAAAAACATATATGGACATAAGTCTAGGATTGGAGGTCTCATATTTATGAACCATCATTAAGATGGTACCTCCAAAACCCTCCTTAAACCCTACTATAGATGAGTCTTGGAAAAAGTGAAGATTTTGAAAACCAAACACTCCTAAATGACCTATTTAACACTTAAAACATATAATACACTTAGAGGAGACCCTGGTCATGGTATTTGGTTATAAATCAGTTGTACATAATTATTATAAAATTATACTTTTCTAAGAAATTGAGTAAAACATAAGGTGAAAATATATTTTGAAAGATGTCAATAATTTGAAAATGAGGTTTTACACTTTTTACACATCATAAATTCATAATATGTCCAATAATATACCTATAATTTCCTCTAAAACTCACCTCCAAAGAGCCAATCTATAGATGTGAAGGAAAAGGTGACACAACCACCTAGTTTAGCAAGTTTGCAAGTGTGAGATACTCAAGAAGGCCCATGTCATGATATGATATATTTTTTTAGGCATTAATCTCACCTATTAATAGTATATCAAAGTCTCATACAAGTTTCTCATGGTTTGCAAACACATGCAGTCAAGCAAGTAGGCTTAATAGGCCTAACAGACCTACTTGGTTAACCAAGTTAAAAAATGGTGTAGAAAGGATATTGAGGGAGTTAATGTAGGTTTTCACCATGAAACATATTATAAGGATGATATATACACTCATCATATCCATTATTAATGAATTTATGTAGCTTCAAATCCAAGTCAACATGCACATGGAAGAATGGGCTACTCAACACCTCATAGAGGCTAGTTACACCCTAATCACATCATGTAACTACCTCAAGATAAGTAAATGACCCATTTTTGGTATGGTAATGATTTTTAGGAAATCAAAAAAGGTACTTACATCTTCCACCACCTCACCTCAATGCCAAAGGGGTCATTGAAGATCATTAACACATAGAGAGAATTGAAATAAGGACTACTTGTAACTAATGTAATTTCTATGTGAGTTTACTATGGTCATTTATGACCTATAATCTACACCTCCATGCCACCTTTATCCTTATATCTATTATGATATAATATATATTTAGGCCTTAAGGACTTGGTTTGTATCCCTCATCTAGGTGTAGCAAAGCTCTACCAAAATTGTACCTTGTACCTTGAATCAATAGAGAAAGATCAATTGAAAACTTTTATATGAGTTTTAATGTGTATCATGATGGTTGATTTGTATAATATATAATATTCTCCTTGTTTTATATGTCCTCTCTTTCACCTAATATCATAGTTTTAATCTATGCAGGTTACATGAAGTGTTAATAGGTAGTAGTGGGATTGAAGTGTTGATGGGATAATAGTGTCTTGTACAAACCTATATCCTTAGCCTTCAAGTTTTATACTTTCTACATGACCTTCATATGAAATATTTATGCCTAGGATTATATCAAGAGGTCTGATCAATTGTTTACTTTCATTGATTTTATAAGTGTGTTTAAAGGATATTTAAGAGAGGATAATTAAGTATTGGTACATCACCACTATTAGGGTATATTTTCTTTCTAAGTATCCATGTTTACCCTTTTCATCCCAATAGAAATAGGTCTTAGAAGGAGAAATCAAGTTGATACATTAGCAAAACTAGCACCATAAGCTAGATGTTTGACCTATAATACATATCCCACAACCTTTAGGTCAATACAATGTTAGTCCAAGTTTGAGGTGGATTTGAATAGTCTTCTTCAAGAGGGAAAAAATTGGGTTCCTAATAGTTATGGTATGCCCAGTGGGATAAGATTCAAGCATTGGAAAATCACTTGTAACCTTTAATTCATCTCAAAAAGTTTCAAGCACTTGGGAATTGGATGCAAATTTAGATTTCATGCTAAAAGACATTACAAATTTGTCATTAGAAGGGTAAGTAAGGTGATTTTTCATATTTCATGTTGTTTTACATAAGTCCCATGAAGAGTTATGGTTACATATGGGTTAAACTTATATTATACTTCTTATCAACATCCCTATCACCCATGTTAGCCTTATGATATTAACCACTAATAACCTCTTGAACTTAACCCCCTAATGAATCTTATTCACCTCTTTGTCAACCCTATTATCCTCCTAACCAATCATGTCACCAACATGTTATTCATTATTTCCAACATGTACAAAGAAATGGTGAGTTGAGCTTAGATATTGGGAAGATAAAAAAATAAAGTGATAGATTGAAAGAATATCTTAGGAATTATAAAGAGATTAAACACCAATCCCTTATACATCAGCAAAACACCCCTCCAAACCAAGAACAGCCAGCCAAGGTGATCACTCCATCTTATTTTCTCACCTCTCTGATCATTGAAGACTTTGTGGTCCATAATTACTTGTTTGATGATATGACAAACAATTTAGTAATCCCTAAGTTAGTGGTTGATAGTTTGAAGTTGGTGTATGAGCTTGCCTCTAACCTTGAATTGTAGTGCAATGGATATCCTATGAGGATATTTGGCCTTATAAAAAACCTACAACTTACCCTTCATGCTCACCCTAATATCTTAATTGCAAAAGACACCATTTTTGAGAACTTGTCATCTCATTTATCCCTATGTTTATCTAGTGATTTAATGGCCAAAATTAGGGGATTCTTGTCATTTGAATTATATCATATGCTTTTCAATCTTAGGTATGGTAGAAGAGTTAAAATTAGGTGTGAATCACTCTCCAAGTTTCACATTCAGCTTTACACACCAAACACTTCAATGGAAGATTTTAATCCACCTCCTACTCCTAATCAACATCTTTTAGTTCTTGATCCCCTTCAATATCCACCCATGCCTTTTCAAGAGCCTAAACTAACTTCATCTTGGAGGTCTTCATGGGATATAACTCCATACTATGTTATGCCTACCCTTGAAAGAGAGAGTCAAGAAGAGGAGAGATGTCTAGGAGGTGTCTCATGGTTTCCAAAGTCCCCATCGATCCTTCATGTTGTAGCCATTCATTAGAATAAAATTACATCGAATTTTGACAAAGCAATAAAATAATGGAAGAAGGAGAATCTAGTGCCTACATTTGATACTCATAAGGCCCCAAGCTAGAATAAAACCTTAATAACTATCAAACAAGATAATGAAGTGTATTTCTCTCCCACCCTCTCCTCTTGTTAAGAGGAACCAAATGCATCAAATTTATATTTTAAGCATCCAAGTGTGGGAAATAATATGTCAAGGTTAATCAATGAAGTGATAGTCCTTCAAGAAATTGATCATATTATAATTGCTCATGAATTTAAAGAACACTTTGAAGAGGACACCTCAAACATATATGAATAATAAATCATGAATGGAACCCCCATTCATCCTAATAGATCAGACTTATAGTATGAAAGGAAGTTTTATGGTGTGGAGTAGCCATAATGGTAAGAGGTTAAAGTTGATGAAGATGAGATACAAACAACTTCCCTCATGGAAGATAGTAATGGAATCAACATTCATGAATCTATTGTTGGAACTCAAAACATTCCAAGTGAGTTAGATGACCCTTAGTAGCACTTGTATCATGAATTCTTCAGTGAGATTTAATAACTTCGTATGACATATTTTAATGGTGGAGTAGCATAATAGATTGAGGTTTCAAATGAAGATACTACTAATGATTTAGAGCTTGAAGAAGATAATGTAGTTTTGGAAACACTAATACAAGTTGAGATGGATCTTGAGTACGTTGATGAGATGCCATTCTCCACTAAAGATGTAGATGATCAAGTTGTACCAAGTCAAGGGCCCTATTATGACTCTATTAAAGAGTTGGAGATACTTCATCATCATGATGCTTCATAAATAAATGATAAGATTGAGAAGTAACTCCATTTATTTCAAATTGATCATGAAATGATGGCCTTTTGGGAGGACTTAGAGAACTTTTTTTCGAGTTTGGATAATCCACCTCTACATCATGAAGATCTTGATAATCTTTTTATAAAGAACATTATGGTAGATGTTCATCTTGAGTCTCATATGCAAACTCAAGGAGAGACCAATGACATGTTCTAGTGATGATTGTACACCTATCAATAAGTTTAAGGCTTTGAAAAACCACCATTCCAAATAGATAATAATGGAAAAACTAACCAAGGCCTAACAGCTAAGTTGCCAAGACAATCATTGCATGAGAAATGAAAAACCATTAGTATCCCATGATTGAGGTAAAAATTATATTATTGTTTAAATATATATGGATTTGGGATTATTATGATTGGGTGCTTGACTCACCTAGATAATCTATGCACCTGAGAGTGGAGCAAGGAGGTCCAACTAGTTTCCTAAAAAGTCATGAACATGCCAATATCTTCATCTAGAAGTGGGATTATTCATATAATAAATAATGTCTAATTAGACTCAAATCAAAACATGCCAACCAAAATTCATGCTATCATAGTGACCAAACAAGTTTTCAATTTGATCTTAGAGGAAGGAAGTAATCTTAGGTTAGTTGTTTATAGCATTGTTTCTTATTTCAATAAGTGGTCAACACAAGTTTATAGTTTAGTCTTGTTTAATTATTATTTTGGTGTCTTTCCTTGTTTTTTATTAGGTTTAGGCATGTTTTATTTTGTTGTCCTTATGTGTTTTATGGTTTTTTTTGTAGTCCTAAGAGGTGTCATAAAGTACTAAATCTTTTTGATAGTCTAACAAGGTATTCATCAAAGCCATGTTGTCATGTTTTAAGTACGTCATTATCATGAAAAGTCAGTGGGTTCTCTTGACCAGTAGGTTGGTCAACCCCTATGAGTCACCAAAAATGTTGGAAATTTGAAATCCTAAAGACAAATTCAAACCCCTATAACCAAAACCTTTTCTATGATAACTACTCAAACCTGTTCATAGTGATATCTTACATGGTCATGTCCTTATTGATCCTATTTTGAGCCTTGGTAGCATTGTTAGAAGTATCATTGTGTTCTCAAGCCTATTTTTGAATATATTATGTCATGGCTACCTTGAGTCTTTTGTTGAGGTGATAATGGTTATAATGATCTTGGAGTTAGAGAGGAGAGTTTCAAAATGTCTTGTAAGGTCCAATGAGTGGGTTTAGCCCTATTTGATGAGTTTAAGGATATTTTGACAAAATTAAAGTAATTTGGAGAAAATGAGGTTTCTAATACTTATAATTTTATATTGTTTTAAAAAAATTCAATGGGATATAAGGGTGTTTTTACATTCTTCTAGGTCATAATATGAAGTTCAATAGTGTTTTTAATGTCAATATTCATAATCTACTCATCCAAACCCAATTAGCACCTCAACTCACCCTAAGAAGCCATAAAATACCTTAAAAATGCCTCACATAATATTATTTGTATTGTAAGCCTTTGAAATGGGGAATATTTCAATAAGTGGTCAACACAAGTTTATAGTTTAGTCTTGTTTAATTATTATTTTGGTGTCTTTCCTTGTTTTTTATTAGGTTTAGGCATGTTTTATTTTGTTGTCCTTATGTGTTTTATGGTTTTTTTTGTAGTCCTAAGAGGTGTCATAAAGTACTAAATCTTTTTGATAGTCTAACAAGGTATTCATCAAAGCCATGTTGTCATGTTTTAAGTATGTCATTATCATGAAAAGTCAGTGGGTTCTCTTGACCAGTAGGTTGGTCAACCCCTATGAGTCACCAAAAATGTTGGAAATTTGAAATCCTAAAGACAAATTAAAACCCCTATAACCAAAACCTTTTCTATGATAACTACTCAAGCCTGTTCATAGTGATATCTTACATGGTCATGTCCTTATTGATCCTATTTTGAGCCTTGGTAACATTGTTAGAAGTATCATTGTGTTCTCAAGCCTATTTTTGAATATATTATGTCATGGCTACCTTGAGTCTTTTGTTGAGGTGACAATGGTTATAATGATCTTGGAGTTAGAGAGGAGAGTTTCAAAATGTCTTGTAAGGTCCAATGAGTGGGTTTAGCCCTATTTGATGAGTTTAAGGATATTTTGACAAAATTAAAGTAATTTGGAGAAAATGAGGTTTCTAATACTTATAATTTTATATTGTTTTAAAAAAATTCAATGGGATATAAGGGTGTTTTTACATTCTTCTAGGTCATAATATGAAGTTCAATAGTGTTTTTAATGTCAATATTCATAATATACTCATCCAAACCCAATTAGCACCTCAACTCACCCTAAGAAGCCATAAAATACCTTAAAAATGCCTCACATAATATTATTTGTATTGTAAGCCTTTGAAATGGGGAATATTTCAATAAGTGGTCAACACAAGTTTATAGTTTAGTCTTGTTTAATTATTATTTTGGTGTCTTTCCTTGTTTTTTATTAGGTTTAGCCATGTTTTATTTTGTTGTCCTTATGTGTTTTATGGTTTTTTTTGTAGTCCTAAGAGGTGTCATAAAGTACTAAATCTTTTTGATAGTCTAACAAGGTATTCATCAAAGCCATGTTGTCATGTTTTAAGTATGTCATTATCATGAAAAGTCAGTGGGTTCTCTTGACCAGTAGGTTGGTCAACCCCTATGAGTCACCAAAAATGTTGGAAATTTGAAATCCTAAAGACAAATTCAAACCCCTATAACCAAAACCTTTTCTATGATAACTACTCAAACCTGTTCATAGTGATTTCTTACATGGTCATGTCCTTATTGATCCTATTTTGAGCCTTGGTAGCATTGTTAGAAGTATCATTGTGTTCTCAAGCCTATTTTTGAATATATTATGTCATGGCTACCTTGAGTCTTTTGTTGAGGTGACAATGGTTATAATGATCTTGGAGTTAGAGAGGAGAGTTTCAAAATGTCTTGTAAGGTCCAATGAGTGGGTTTAGCCCTATTTGATGAGTTTAAGGATATTTTGACAAAATTAAAGTAATTTGGAGAAGATGAGGTTTCTAATACTTATAATTTTATATTGTTTTAAAAAAATTCAATGGGATATAAGGGTGTTTTTACATTCTTCTAGGTCATAATATGAAGTTCAATAGTGTTTTTAATGTCAATATTCATAATATACTCATCCAAACCCAATTAGCACCTCAACTCACCCTAAGAAGCCATAAAATACCTTAAAAATGCCTCACATAATATTATTTGTATTGTAAGCCTTTGAAATGGGGAATATTTCAATAAGTGGTCAACATAAGTTTATAGTTTAGTCTTGTTTAATTATTATTTTGGTGTCTTTCCTTGTTTTTTATTAGGTTTAGGCATGTTTTATTTTGTTGTCCTTATGTGTTTTATGGTTTTTTTTGTAGTCCTAAGAGGTGTCATAAAGTACTAAATCTTTTTGATAGTCTAACAAGGTATTCATCAAAGCCATGTTGTCATGTTTTAAGTATGTCATTATCATGAAAAGTCAGTGGGTTCTCTTGACCAGTAGGTTGGTTAACCCCTATGAGTCACCAAAAATGTCTGAAATTTGAAATCCTAAAGACAAATTGAAACCCCTATAACCAAAACCTTTTCTATGATAACTACTCAAGCCTATTCATAGTGATATCTTACATGGTCATGTCCTTATTGATCATATTTTGAGCCTTGGTAGCATTGTTAGAAGTATCATTGTGTTCTCAAGCCTATTTTTTAATATATTATGTCATGGCTACCTTGATTCTTTTGTTGAGGTGACAATGGTTATAATGATCTTGGAGTTAGAGAGGAAAGTTTCAAAATGTCTTGTAAGGTCCAATGAGTGGGTTTAGCCCTATTTGATGAGTTTAAGGATATTTTGACAAAATTAAAGTAATTTGGAGAAAATGAGGTTTCTAATACTTATAATTTTATATTGTTTTAAAAAAATTCAATGGGATATAAGGGTGTTTTTACATTCTTCTAGGTCATAATATGAAGTTAAATAGTGTTTTTAATGTCAATATTCATAATATACTCATCCAAACCCAATTAGCACCTCAACTCACCCTAAGAAGCCATCAAATACATTAAAAATGCCTCACATAATATTATTTGTATTTTAAGCCTTTGAAATGGGGAATATTTTGACAAAATAACATTATAAATACCTTGAGTAGGTCTCATTCTTATCACATAACCACTATTAAGCATTTCACATCTTATAAAACCCTTTTTAAGATCCATACCCACCTCCCACTTAACAAATAAACCCTATACATGTCAAATATGAATCCTTTGAACTCTTCCTACCATAACACTTAGTTTTAAATGTCATTTAACTTTTTTTCCCCTCAATTCATCCTCAAATGTCAATTCAAGGTCTAAAACATGGAGAAAATAATGGAAAAGAGAGTTTTAACTATTTCCTATAAATTGTAAGGATTGGTACAAATAGTTTCATATAGAGGTGGATAATATATTATAGAGGAGATTATAATAGATGTATGTAATAATTTTTAGGTTAAAAGGAATAAATAATGACCTAAAACCATTCCTCTCTCTTCATTGGGTTCCTTGGAAACCCAGACAAGCTTTTCAAGTTTCCATTCATTTTATATAGGATAGATAATATCAAGAGATAGGATATTAGATAGAGAAATTGGGTCCCTTTACCTTATTATCCATGTAATTTTTATATGGTTTAAAGGTCCTATATTTATGAACAAATGTGATCAACCTAGCCACTCTAATGGCCTTCTTCATTTATGCATGGTTTACAAAGTGCAATGGTTTTGGTAATGTTTAAAGACTTTATGATAATTATTTATTGATGAATGTTATAAAGGTTATAATAGCCCATGAAACTTACCCTCCACTCATATTTCACACATTTTGGAGGTGGGAGCAATTCAAACTTCATGCTTTCTTCATCTTGTAGATTGTAGACAACTTTTCATATATTATAGGGTATTTAAAGCCTAATAGTGTAAGTTAATGATGGTTATGGGTTGTGTAATAGTACATTACAATATTATTGAAACTATATGTCACAAAAATCACCAAAATAATCCATAATTAGTCCAAATTTATCATATTAAGTTACTATCCATAATGTGACTACCATAAGTACACTTTATGGTCTTCTAATAAACATAAGCTATGCCAATATAGTAACAATGAAGGGTTTTAAGTCAAGTAAAAATAGATATAAAATCCTTAATATTTTAATATTTTATTTTATTATCACCCTAAATCCCATAATTATACTATGGCCAAGCATTCGTAGTTTTTATCTTTGAAAAGTGAACCCTCACAAGACCACCTATAGGTTATTATGTAGACTAGAGACTTGATGAAATGCTAACTGATCAGATAGAGTATTAGATATAATATCAAGACTTAAATAATATTGTGACATATAAATAGTTATGGGATATATTTTTAATAAGGTTAAACATATATTAATCCCTTATATTCAACCCATTATGCAAGTCAAACTTCTTACTATCATTACAGACCTAAAGCAAACTAGTCAAAGGGAGGACTATCGAGTTGAAACTTAGAAGGTGTAGAGGTAGAATAAGAATAATTGAGTAAAAAATAGGGATATAAAACACATGATATATGATATTAATATGGGAATATATGTCCCATCCATAACCACACACTAGACTCACTGAAAGAGAAGGCAATATCATTCAAGGACCTCAAGGTACACATAGCGTTATAGTGGTAGAATGAGAGAAATGATGATGGTGAAGAAGTTTTCAATAATATTAAATATTTTATAGTATAAATTCAGGCCATTAACACACTAATATATTTAAAATAGGTATCAAATCACCACTCAATTAAGGTTTACATACAATCTAGGCCTACAGAACCACCTAAAGGCTTGACTATAGGTGAGGAGAACTTGAACAAGAAACCCTATATTGAGGGCAAATAAGATGAAAATAAGGTTCTAAAATAAATAATAAACTTGTGGAGAAAATATATTTTTCATATTCTATCCCTTAAATTTTCACACTCACAGTCCTAACATGCTGGAAAGTCATCTAGAGGCAGAACTATTGCTAAGAAATGAAAGTATGAAAACTTGCATGGTGATCAAGAAGAAAGTGAAGAGTGGTAAAGATAATTTATGTATTAAAAAATTATTTTAATTATAATAATTATATTTTCATTCACTAGGTCCTTGAAAATAATATTAAGGCCTAATGGCCTATTTAGTCTTACTAGACATAAAGCTGAGACATACAGGCGTGTGCACTAGGGTGGATGGCATCTATATATGTTAGGTGGTTATTGAAGATAAAATAAAATAAAATGAGGTAATAAATATTAAATATGTGCTTAATAATCATGAAAACATCAATTTTAATAGATGGACACTCAATCAAATGGCATGGTATACTCAAGCCTATTAGGCCTAATGGGCTAAATCAATCTTATATACATCAAACTAAAGACAATTGTGTTTAAAGTGATATAAAAATTTATACCATTGAATGAATATATATTATAGGTTTTTTAGGTGTAAAACCATCTAATTATATCATAGAGATAATTAAACTCAATCCTAAGGGATGCACAGGCCTGACTGTACACTAACCCTAGACCAGACTGGGTGAGTGCATGCAAACAACAGAGTTAAGAGAAGGTTTTAGGAAAGAGAGTGATGATAACCTTGAATTAATAGTATAAAATTAATAAAAACACATACTCACTTCACTAAACAATTAAAATCATAGTCAAACCCCATGTTACCATCAAGAGTTCTAAGCATGATAGTAAAAATGACACTAAGGTATAATCATAGAAGGATGGTGATTGAGACAGTAGATTTGTATGGATAAAGAAAGTAAAAAGTATGGGGAAAGGAATAATAGTTTTACATAAATATATTGAGACCATAAAATCAACTTTAGGAGACTCAATTCCCCTACACCACTAACAAACACTCAGATTGACAGTTAAAACCCTAAGCATACCCATAAGAGAGTTGGAAATAGAGTTAGAAGTCTAAGCATATAAGGATAGATATAGATGTTGAGAGCAGATAAGTAAATTATATTTGTGATGATATTGAGTCCACAAAACCATCTATAGGTCATTTATACCTCTAAAACTTAGTTAAGGCCAATTAGGCCTACAACCCTATTTAAGGCTTAGAGACCCCATAACACCATGTGAGTATGTTTAAACACCCCTAAAAAAGTTTGACATAATTAATGGGTATAAGAGGTTTCTTAAGGTAATAATAAAGATGTTTCAATTAGGAAAATAAATTATGAGGGCCAATTTAATCTTAAGAACCATATTGAGCTACCACAGTCATACATAATTAGCTCAAGTTGTACTTTAGATGCTCATATATCTCACCATAAAATGAATCAGGATAAATTCTCCAAGGGTATTTTGGGCTCCCTATGTACTTGAAATAAATATATCAGATATATGGTTTCAAGATCCTATCTCTATGAATAAATTCTAAGACTAATGAGAGGTCTAAAATGCTTGTAAGGAGTGCATGGTCTACAATCTTACATTCATTTCTCTCCAAACTAGTTGCATGAGAACGTAATCTTGTCAGAGGTCTTAGGGGGTATATGGATTAAACATCCATTTCCATAATTCTAGGATTGGAGGTATCATATTTATGAACTATCATTAAGATGGTAGACCTATAAAACCCTTCTTAAACCCTACTATAGACTAGTCTTAGAAAAAGTGAAGATTTTTTAAACCAAACACTCCTAAATGAATTGATGACCACCTATAACATATATTAAACTTAGAGGAGACCCTATTAATGGTATTTGGTTTTACTAAAGTTGTAAAAAATTGTCATAAAACTATACTTTTCCAAGAAATTAAGTAGAAAACATGTTGTAGAGCTATTTTTAAAGATTTTAACATTTCAGGAGTAGTTCTGACACTTTTTCCACCTTATCAAGTCATAATATGTCCAATAATCTACCTAAAAATGCCTCTATAACTCACTTCCAAATTACCAATCTATATATGTGAAGGAAAAGGTGACCCAATCACCTAGTTTGGAAAGTTTTCAAGTGTGAGCTACTCAAGAAGGCCTATGTCATGATATGGGACATTATTTAAGACATGAATCTCACCTATTCAGATTATCTTAATGTCTCATACAAGTTTCTCATGGCTACCAAATACATAGAGTTAAACAATTAGGCTTAATATGCATAATGGACATATTTAGTCAAGCAAGTTAAAAAATGATAGAGAAAGGATATTAAGGGATTTAATGTAGGGTTGTCATCATTAAACCTATTATAAGGATGAGATATACACTCCTCATAGCCATTATGAAGGAATGGACGTAGTTTCAAATCTAATTCAACATGCACATGGAAGAGTGGGTTTCTCAACACCTCAAAGAGGCTAATTACATCTTAATTGCATCATGTAACTTCCTCAAGAGAAGTAATTGACCCATTTTAGGTGTGTTCATGATCTATAAGAATCTGAAAAGGAATTTACAACCTCCACCACCTCACCTTAGTGCCAAAGGGGTCATTGAAGAGCATCAACTTATAGAAATATTTGAAAGGACTGTTTGTAACTAATTTAATTATTATATGAGTTGACTATGGTCATTTATGACCTATTATATAAACCTCCACAACACATTTATCCTTATCTCACTTATTATATGATATATATTTATGCCTTAAGTCCTTTGTTTGTATCCCTTACTTGGGTGTATAAAAGCTCTACCAAAATTGTACCTTGTACCTTGAGTCAATATTCAAAGATCACTTGCGTAGTATGAGTGTTAGTGTGTATCATGATGGTTGATTTGTATAATGTATGAGATTAACCTTATTTTGTAGGTCCTTTCTTTCACCTTATATCACAGTCTTAATATATGTAGGTTGTATGATGTGTTGATAGGTAGGAGTGGCCTTGAAGTGTTGATGGGCTAGTAATGTCTTATGTAGACATATATCCTTAGCATTCAATTTGTAGACTTTATAATTGACATTCATATGAAATATTAATTACTAGGATTATATCAAGGGGTTTGATCAATTGTTTAATTTCATTGAGTTCATAAGTGTGTTTAAGGGATAGCCAAGAGAGGATAATTAAGTATTACTGCATCACCACTCTTAGTGTAGGTTTTCTTTCTACATTTCCATATTTACCCTTTTCATCCCAATATAAATAGGTATTATAAGGAGAATTTAATTTTATAAATCAGGGAAGATATCCCCTTAAGATAAAGGTTTGACCTAGACTATACATATCCCATAACTTTTAGGTCAATCCCATGTTAGTCCAAGTTTGAGGTGAATTTGAACAATATTATTCAGGAGGGTGAAACTTTGGGTTCCTAATAATTTCATGGACAAAAATAAAAATAAAATCAAACATTGAGGTCCAAAATTGAAAACTTCTTTGAGGCACTTTCTGACTAGGGTAAAAGAAAATAAAATGCAATTCTCTTGGTAAAAATTGGTTTCTAGCATCATTAGATGGGTATGTTCACCTTGTTTTCTTAGTCAGTCCAATGCATATTTATGGATTTAAAATTAGTACTAAGGATAAGCAAGATTTTTCATAGATTGTTCAAGAGTGCCCGAAATTATTTATTTCATGTCCTTTACCAACATTAGGAGATTATGATTCATCCTACTTAGGAGAATTAGACATTCCAGTCAAACTAGAGGACTTTTCCATTACTAACCACTTTACCTCCTTGTCAATTATTTTATAATATTGTTCTACACTCCTTGTGGAGAAAAATTTAAAGGTTAATATTAGGATTCCATAGGACCCAAAGTGGATAAAATTATTCATGTCCCTCATTGAGTAGGAATGTGAAATTTTTATATCCCTTATGACATGCCAGGTTTGGACCTTGCCTTGGTTGTACACCATTTTGTTATACATATTGATGCCAATCCTATTAAGTAGAAATTACATAAAATTCATCCTCATATTATTTTACTACTCAATAAATATTTATAGAAACTCTTATATGTGTGTCGATGACATCCTAGGTAAATAAAAGACCTATGCTGATCATCCAACTATACTACAAAGAATTTTTGAGAGAATTTTTGAGTACAATGTCAAGCTTAAGCTAAATAAGTGTGTATTTGGTATAACTTCTAGCAAATTATTAGGCTTCATTGTCTCTCACAGGGGCATTGAAGTTGATCTTGCCAAACTTTGAGCCATTACTAAAATGCTACCACCATCTACCTTAAAGAAACTCTATAGTTTTTACGGTAAGATTTAGTTAATCTAATGCTTCATATAATAATTGGCCAATAAATGCCATCCATTTACACATTTGTTAAATAAGGTAATTACGTTATCTTAGAATAAAGAATGCTAAAAAACATTTGAACATCTTAAGGAATATTTGGCCAATTTACCTATTTTATTACCACCGATGCCAAATAGGCCATTGTTACTTTACCTGTTAGTGACTAAAAATGCCCTAGGGGCACTTTGGACACAACATGATGAATAGGGTAAAAGAGCATGTTATGTATTATCTGAGTTGAATATTGGTCACATATGAGCACAATTATACACTAATTGAAAAGGCTTGTTTAGCAATGGTATTCATAGCCGACAAGTTATGATATTACATGCTGAATAACAAGACCATTATCATTGCCAAAGTAGATCCACTCGAGTATCTACTTTCCAAAATAGCTTTATAAGTTTGTATGGTAAAATGGATCATGATTTTAAGCGAGTTTGAAATTAAATATGCCAATCAGAAGGCCATTAAGGGACAATAGTTGTAGATCAACTTGTATAAGCTCCTCTTACTAATACTCAACCCCTTACATTTATATCTATAGATGAAGCCATTATAACAATAGGATTAGAAGCATCTCTTAAGGTAGAACAATGGAAAATGTACTTTTACAATTCATTCATAGCTCATGGAGCACTAGACCAATGATGATAATTTGGTATTATATAAGTGTGTGGTCAACACTCTCAAGAAAAAAATTGTCAACATTCAGTTTGAAAGAACACCTTGAGCCAATAACATAACAAGTAATGTCATGGCCAATATTAGCTCCATGATTAAGATCATAGATAGATCAAGGGATTATCAATTTATTATCAAACATCTCTTATCACCATCACATGAATAATTATCCATCAAGATGGTTTATGATATTTTTGGGCCCACATCTCGATGGTACTCTAACATATATGCCTATCTCTATGACCAAATTATTACACTTGACCTATCATGTAAGAAATAAAATACTTCATTCACAAAGCCTCTTGTTATAACCTACCTAGACAAACCTTGTATCATATAAGCTATTATATAACTCTACTTCATTGTTTACCTTTGGAAAAATATGGATTATCATTAAGGGAAGTTCATGGAGTATATGGATCCCAAACCAGTGGGAAAATCTTATCCAAAAAATTACTACATATTGGTTATTACTGTAAGACTATGGAAATAGACATAGAAAGATATGTGAAGAGGTGTGTAATGTGTTATATTAATGTTAATATTATTCATGCTCCAACAAAGACCCTCAAACCATTAATAACACCATGGTCATTCTTAACATGGGGACTTGACCTTGTAGGTAAGATTAATCCTATATCCTCAAATGGACATAAATATGCCCTAATTGCTATCGAATATTTCATTAAGTGGACAGAAGCCATTCCTCTTGCTTACATCAATGGTAACTAGATATCCAAGTTTATATTCAACCATCTCATCTATCATTATGGTATCCCTTCCAAAATTATATCTGATAATGAAAAATCATTTAAAAATAAATATATGAAAGTACTTTATATCCAATACCGTATCAAACAACATTTCTCTACCTCCTACTACCAACAAGGTAATGACCAATCTGAGGATTCTAACAAAACCATTATCAATATTTTGAAGAATATTGTCAGTGATGCTAGTTGTAATTGGCATTTGTAGCTATTTAACACCATCTAGGCATACCATACCATATTTTATACTCTAATAATATCTACACACTACTCAATTATTTATGGTAATAGGGCCATTCTTCATGTCAAGGTTGATTTACCTTCTCTCTAAATTTCACTACATCACATCATCGATAATGAGGATTATAGAGTAGTTCACATGTAAGAGCTAAACTTACTTGATGGAAATTGTATAGCCACCTTGAATAATCATCAAGAATATCAGAATAGATTATGAGGCCAATATAATTAGTGCTTTAAGCATCATGAATTTGATCTTGGTGACCTCATTTTAACATAAAATCAAAATATTGTCAATGTTGAGACAAAGAAAAAAGGAAATTCCAACCAAACTAGTTAGAGATTTATGTAGTTATTTATAACTATTGTTTTTGAGCATAGAAATTTGTGACACCAAAAGGAAATGAAATTGATGAACCAATGAACATAATTCACCTCAAATGTTTTTATTCTTGAAGGAATCAAATTATTTTTAATATGGATCACTTAAGTTATGCCACATTATACTCATTCCTTGTACTGTACCCTATATTGTTCTACCATGCCATTAACCCATTGCTAGACAACCATTTTTTATTAAACCAACCATTCATGTTTGGGATTGATTATGATTCATTTATACTTCAGGTATGTTTAGCTTTTGATGATAGATTAATTTCCAATAGTTGTTTCAGATTAAACATTTGAATGTCAGTATATGAAAGTAGTATGATAATGGTCTTGGTAATTACATCCTTCATGTGTTGTTATTTTCTATTTTAGCCTCATCTTAATAATTATGACCACCTATGGGAAAATTAGTATCATTATCCATTTTAATTATTTCCAAATTATAGTTTCCTTTGGGAAAATTAGGAATAACACCTTTACCATGCATTGCCACATTACCTTGCCATCACTATTTCCATTTGCCTTACCATTTTCATGTACCTAAACTTGTTGGTACTTAGTCAAACACCTTTTGTGTAGGTATGACTATAGTGAGTTCAGATCCTTTAGGCCTATGTAACACTCAATTTGCATTAAATTCATCTTAGTCATCCCTTTGCCACACTCTCACTATTTTGATAGTATTTTATAAGTTATGATCTTGCCATTTTATGAGTTTGGACCCTGTTGTATCTCATAATTATTCATTGAGTTAAGATACTGAAAACATCAAAAACATTGGAAATGTTCCCCATATTTCACCACTATAGGAATAACTACAGTGGCTTGAGGCCCATTTATACTATGTAGGAATTGCTTAGTGTTTTTTGAGTTTAGCTCAACCACCCTTCTTTGAACTCTCTTTTCATGTTATGAGAAATTTAAGTCTAAATTCTCTCATAATTTTGTGAGAAACCTAAGCCACACTATTTCTATTTTTCATGTTAGACCATTTTTTATCTCATAATTCTTGATTGCATTGAGATGCCTATAAAATTTTAAATAGTTAGAAAACCCCAAAACATTAAAAAAGACCTACAAAAATTGTAAAAATTGTAAAATCATGAAATTTCCATATGAGATATAAAGACATAATTTATTTAAGGATGGACTATCTTACCTATTCAATTTCATTTCTAGGCTACTTGGATTTTTTCCTCCCATTTTTGGAAAAATTACATTGACCTAAGGTCTATATGGACTATGTAGGCAACACTTAGATACATGGGGTATCTTAGGTTAGCTTAGCCACTGCCTTACTTTCTTTTTTGACAACTTATTTTACTTTAAGGATTTTGGGACTCCTATCTATTTCAAAAGTAACCACTTCTCCTTTAGGTTACCTATCCTTATTGACCTTAGTCATATGCTCTCACCATTTCGTAAGTTGATGTTGTGAGTATTATGTGTTCAAAATTTTATGCACTAATGACCACTTGGATTTCTTACTCTTTTACCATTTTTTAAGTTATCTCTATTTTAATGCTTTTACCATTTTAGGATTAACCATTTCCAATTTTCTCTCCATTTTATGAGTTCAGTATCATTCCAAGCCATAGATATAGTAGACACTATGAATTGTCAATTTAGTTCATTAGTGGATATGCCCCTCTTGTCTTTAGTGTGTTTTTAGCCTAAACCATGCTCTCAAATTTGTGTTATTTGTTTGTATTGATGTCTTCATAGTTGTGAATATCATCCCCCTATATTTTTATGAACTTACCATTTTGTGAGACCATTCCTATTTTTATTTACAAGTCAATCATGTTTTCTTATCATCATTTTCATCTATCCCATATCCTGAGATAACTACATTTGGCTTGAATTTCACATTGGACCTAGTGTCCATGAAAATATGTAGGAAAAGTCGACTTGCCTAGTTCATCGAGAGTCAAGTTGGCTACCCCTTCCTATTAACCCCATTTTGTTTTTTATTTCATTATCTCCTATAACAAAGGGGAAATGGTTATACCATCCTTGTTTGTGTCATTCTTTCCCTACAACCTAGGAGTTACCTTATGTCATTTATTCATATTGTTTTACCTATATCATTACTACCTACCTTAGTGGTCACCCCATCACCAAGAGTAACACCTATATTACACATACACAAATAATTTGTATTTTGTTTATTACTAACATTGTAATTAACCATTATTTTTATATTTCCTTTGTGTGTTTAGAGTAGTTTGTTTATTGTATTTTTATTTTTTTAGATTATTCATTTGTTTTGATTATTTTGTTTTATTTGTTAATAGATTTATTTGTTTGTTTTATTCATATATTTATTTATTTTATCTGTCTTTATGTGTTTTGTCTTATTTAGATTATTTGTTTATTTATATTTGTTTGATTTTTTAGTTTTTTTCTATTTCTTTAGTTGTTTATTTATTTTTTAGTGTGTTGTTTGTTGTTTGTTTATTTATTAGTGTTTTGTTTATTGGTGTTTTGTTCTTTTATAATGGATTTTTTGTGTTTATTATTTTTTTATTGGTGTTTTTTTATTTGTTTAATTGTTTATTTTTATTTATTTTTATTTATTTTTATTATTTTTTATGGCCACATTTGTTATTTTATTTGTAAAGATGCTTTTGTTTTTTTTCTATTTTTATCTATTTGTTTTATTTATTTTATTTGTTTGTTTTTTGTTTTTATTTGCCCTTTTGTTTCTTGGTTGTTGAAGAGATATTCCATTTTTTTTACATTTAAGTCTTGATTATCCATATCATGTACTTTAGATGTGAATGTTTTTATACCTACACTTATATTCTTTGTTATATTTACATAGGGGGTTTGATTATTCATATCTTATTCCTAGGTTGTTTATATTTACATTTAAACTAAGTTTTCCATGCTCAGGGTATGTATTTACATTTTAGTTGTTTATAACTATGATGCATAATATCACAAGCTACAATAAAAACTATGCATAAAAATACTATTAGATCAATGCATTAGAAGTACTTCTCTGATATATCAAAACCATCCAAAATCCCAACAACATGCTTGAATCTATGAGTAATAAACAAAAGTAAAAATGATTTATTATTTTTTATAACATAGGTGCATTTCTAAATAAGCATATATATGAGTCATACAATAGAATCAAATGATAACCAATAGTATAAAATCTCATAAACATGGCATAAGTAATAAATAAACATAGCATACATGAGCATAAATATAAAGAATATTAAACATCCATAATGCTAATAATGATCAACATGAGATAAACAAGATAAAAACATGGCATTGTATAAATATCAAATAAATATCATATATATGTACATCAACCTCAAAAGACACAAAACTAAATGTTAATGTATCTCAACTATCATAATACATAGATGATATATACATATCACAATGTTATCTTGAAATACATTAATATGCCAATACAATAAGTACAATTCCATATGCCAAAATACTAAAATGACAAGATCCATGCACTCAACTCTCGCTCTATGTGTCTATTGGAAATATGGATAGAGATGGCTCTAATGGACCTGATGGTCCTAGTGGTAGTAGTCATGGATGATGGATGGACTGAATTGAGGCACCTGTAACATACATCCTTATATGAGACCAACTAGATCTTCTAAATACCCTCTTTGCATACCATAGCTGAAATCAAGCAACATGTTTATCATTAGATATGGTCATATCATAGGTTTGAAAGTAATAATAAGCCTCATCCTTAGTTTAAAGGCTCTCCAATGTCATTTATGAAATTATAGATTATGTAATGTCTCCTTGAGCTACATCTCACTCTCTCTTGAGCCTTCAATAGTGGTTAATACCTAATCTCTATTGTTAATGGTCTAATCCCTCTTAGTGATATGTCGGCCCTACACCTATACCATCTTATCTATCTTGGCCTTTAGCTAGGTGATATCTTACTAAAGCTAAGTCATATCATCATCCCTCATGTCTAGGGTGCTCTATAGATTGAGCACTTGCCATTGTAAGCCTACAGTCTCCCCTATTTTATCAATGATCTTTTCCTTTAGCATACATATATCCCTGTCTACTATTACTATTCCATAAGTCCCTACCTAACCTAGATCAACCTATCTAACTATAACCCATATCATGCTAGGATTAAGCACCATTATAGTCAGGTCATCATCTCCTTCATCATCACCATATCCATCTACATATCCCCACCATCTCTTACATTAAATAATTTTCATTGTCATCACCCACTTCACCTTCAATACTCTATCAGGTGCTTCTACTACCTCTATATGTCTCAACCTCCATCTCATCAATATACATCAACCTCTATCCCCTTGCCTATCTTGCCACTATTAGCCTCATAGGGCATACATGTACCCACCAATATATATAGGATGGAGTGATCCCTACTCTATAGCTCCTTCTTGTATACCCAAACAACATTTAGAACACTAAGGTAGCTTGTTATAACCTCTTCCCTATAGATAATAGGTTTATCCTAATTGATCTCTAAATTAATGTGTGCAAACCATTTAGGTCCCTTAATTACATCTTATGTGAACCTAAACTATCAAATTTCTTGATCATGAGAATAATCCTCAATACTATGGGACTATCTCCAAGGGAGAAAGCATTTGGTAATCATATAATCCATGTACCACCTATCTCTGAACCACTGTATCTTGTATGTAAGGTAAGGCCTCTAAGTGAAAAAATATGGGGTAAAATCATTGAGCATTCAATGATAGAAAGTAATATCCCCCATATTCCCATGCCTAGCTACTCATATTTGAGATTAGTCATATGCTAATGGATCTTATGAGTCATGTAACTAGTTATTCCCTACTAGTCACTTAATCTAAATGTGCTCCCAAACCTAGACCATAAAAAGAGTGGATTCCCTAATGTTATATCCACTAGGATATGTTATCATATTAATATCCTTGTAAAGTTATGCTAGGACATTTGGCCACAAGAAAAGTGTGTACACTTATCAACCATACTATACACTATACCTCCAAGTCTCATATGAAAGTACCAACCACTCTTGTCAAGTATCAAGATGCCATTGATAATGGCCATGAGGACAACTACCTCCCTGCCAATAAGAAATGGTGGTGATGGATCCCTAATAGGAAAATCATTGAGTCAAATATTTGTATATGTCAAAATAAGGTCTATATAGAACTTCCCTTGAAATATGGGGACACCCTAGTAACTAACCAAAAAATCAAGAATAAACTAATGGTATGTTGTTGGTGTTTAAAAATGTCTTCATACATGCATTGAAAACATGAGGAGATGCTAGCTATCCTCAAGTGTCATAATCACCTCTCTAGTAGGCAAGTAGAATGTAGATGTCTTGTTATGCTAACACAACCAATACACTCAAGTATACCTAGTTAGCTTAGATGAATAACATCCATACTACATCATCAAGGTTTATAGCCTATAAGACTCCAACCATTCCTTAAATATAGATCTAAAGGGTCTAATAATAGTTTGACTATCACTCTCAGCACATAAAGATAGTTAGTCACTCCTACAAACATAGATAGGTTATATTCATCCTAACTTTATGTTGATAATTGAGCTTAAGCTTAGCCTACTAAGCATAATTTATTCTCTTTAAGAGGATGGACCCCTATTAGGTCCTTAAACAAAATATTTTTGGCTTCTAAGGTGAATCTATCATTTTATTAAATGGCAAAGTCAATGTTTAGGTGAGTTTGAAATTTTTTAGGTGATATCACAATTTTCATTTTCATAAAAATGATGACTTCACCTAAAATGTTAAAAATCACCATTTCAATGATTTCCACCCAATTTTGGTGATTTTTTAATTCCTAGGAACAATGACATCACATGAAGTTACCATTTTATTTTGTAAAGCTATCATTTATCCTAAAACATAAATGACAAATTTGTAATTTTTGACACAAAACTATAATTAAATTCATAATAAAGGGATTAATGACCAATTTGAAGTTACTCACTAGTGGTTCATTGTGTGTTGTTTTCATGTGTTCTCTCATGCGCTATGAAACATGATGTTTAGCTCTTTTACAAGCCAATTTCTCAACTCATTGAACAAAAAACTAGATCTTAGAAAATCCAATAAGCTAGTGTAAAAATGAATTACTTTTCACCTTAAGGTGAATACATAGTAAAAATTTGAATTTTTATACTCAAGGATTATTTTTAAATTTGCATGGTCAAAGAAGTTTATTTGTCACATTTATGATCCATTTTATGTACCATTTGATCCTACATGCCTCATTTTCTATTGTATTATAGCTAGACCATGTTTTTAGGCCTCTTATGAGACCCATTTAACAACATTATATTTCTACCTATACCCCATGTTTATTCAAAATTACATCTTTGGGCTCACATTTTAGGCTATAAAAATGTTTTTATTTTATACCAACTCATCATAAATCCATTTTTTTTGTATTTTTCACATAAACTACCCTTGAAAATTTTCCTTAGTGTCACAAATCATTTTTCAATCAATCAACAATATATTATACCTTGTTGGTTATAATTCATTTTAAATAACATGATTCAAATGTGTGAACTATTATAAATGCCTTTTTTCAAATCATTCTTTTATGACCAATTTAATGATTATAACTACCTTTGGGAAAATCATTGTTTTTTCATCCCATGCTAATGATTATAGCCACCTTTGAAAAAATCATTATTTTCATGCTCCACCCACCCTACCAGGGTAAATGACTACATCATTGATTATAACCACCTTTGGGAAAATTATTTTTTCACAATCTATTATTAATTATCATCATGTTTAGGCAAATCATTGATCAACCCACCACCCTATAGGGATAAATGCATGTGCCACTACTTATAACCACCTTTGGGTAAACCAATGTCACACCCTTTTTTATTGATTAAAACTACCTTTGGGAAAATTAGTGACTATCCTAACATTACTATTTATAACCTCATTTTGTAAATTCAATAATTCTACCCCTATTTCCACTAGATCATGTCATTTTACTGATTTTAAGGGAAAGTTTAATGACTATATTTTGTCACCTACTCCCTCGAGGGGGAATCAAAGGATAATTGATCATCATTTTTGTAATGAACCATTTATATTAATTAATTTTTCATTATTTGAAAATACATTATTATTCTCATGTCTAAAAACACCTTATCAAATAAGGGCAAACTATAGACATTTAGTTTTGGCCACTTTCATGCCTAAACTAAGATTCAATTCAATGTCTAGCACATAATGCAATTTAATCCTAATAAATTACATGAATTCCCAAATTCATCCATGTAAGTGATTTAATTTCTTAAAAACATGGAAATTCTTGTTTATTTAGGGTATTACCTTATTTTCACCAATAACCTAGTTCAATTTAAACTCTAGTCAAATAATGACCTAGTGATTTGACTCTTTTGGCTTATTGAGATATTAGATCAAAACATTTAAAATAATTTCCAATATCCAAAAATAAATAATTAATATTAATTACAAATCAAATCTTAATTAACTTACCTAAGTAAATTTTCCAAGTTGAATCAATGAATTTCATTTTCACCAATAACCTAGTAAATTTTAGCCAAATATGAAGTAAAAGGTCAAAGGAGCTAATAAATTGATTTATTAATTACTAAATATTACAAAAAGGTGAGTCACAACTTCAAAAATATCTAAAGTGAGTTATCATGCCTAATTAATATCTAAAATTGAGGTATCAATATTTTATGTGTGTTTTTACCCAACCTAGGGTTAACCTGACTCAACTTGGATTATTTTTAGACTCAACCAAAGTTAGAATTTAATCTAACCTCTCGAATGTTAGAGTTAGTTCTTAAAGATATAAATATAATGACCCACACCAAATTCTAAAAATATTTTGTGTAAGGTTATTCTATAGGAATGTCTTCAAGAAGCCATTGTGAGTAGTGTTATAATGCCCATTTTATGCCAACATTCACACCAAGCCAAGACAATAGCAAATAAAAGCCATAAGTGACCATAAAAGAAGTGATAACACCATAAAGAAGCATTTACAAGAGTATATAATGTCATATATTGAGAATGAACATATTTATTCCAACTAGTGGACATTAAATTTGATAAATGAGGTAAATTACTTGTGTTGTTTTTATCTCTATTTTGTGATCTTGTTCATTATGTTATGCTCCCCCTAGTTCTTAGTCAGGATTTTTTAGTTCTAGTGTATTTTTATAAATGTATTTTCATCATTTTGACTAAAAATTAACTAATCAACATTTGTGTGCTCTTCAAAATCCTAAGATATAAAAACCAACCTATAGAAATTTCTCATGCACATGTTTTTAAAAACTAATCCATAGAAATTTCATGTGTACACACTGGTAAAAATAAAACCTACAATATTTTTCCTTTGATCTATTATAGCATACATGAAATATGTATTAGTTACTCTTATTCCTATTGTCATGAAATATTTATCGATGACAATGGGTTATACATCCATTAATGAAGAAAGACTATGCATAAATTATGGGGAAAATTAACATATATTAATGAAAATAAACATGCAAAAATTATGGTTATAATAGATCATACACTCCTTAATAAATAACAAATATGTGCATAAATTCATCATGCACCTACTTATGAGAAAAATCCATCAGCAATAATTTCTTGCATAAATGAGGAACCCATAAATGCGATGGGTGGAAGATATCATTGAAAAATAGATAAATTGGTTAATTTTAATGGCAATTCAAATACATCCAAATTTGGATAAAATTTATTTTTTCATTGAGTAATTTAATGTCTATATAGAGTAAAATATGGATACCCCTAAACCCAATGAGGACTATGCTCTTAAACCCTACTATAGGTTGTTATCTCCAAACCACTGCTCCTAATTTAAGATGCAAATAAAAATTTGTGGGGTTAATGTATCATCTAAAAGTGATGTATGTGTTAATCTTATACCTAAATAATGCATCTCAAATTTTTCTATTCCTCCAATAATAGTTTCACAACCATATATGGATGATAATTACAAAATTGATGCTAAATCACAATGTAGGATGTAATAAATGGATGGATCCTATTTTATAATTAATTACAAGAAATAATTTGTAATTTAATAGTAGAGTAGATGGTTCAAAATAAATTGGTAGAGGATATTTTATTGGTTATTGTATTTATTTGTATAAATAAAAAAATGAGTGTAGATGCCAAGCTATTTGGGAAATCGAGGACAACATAAGAAAATAAATAGAAGCTATAAAAAATGGAGATGAAAGTTAACAAGTCTTATTTATAGCTCAAATGAGACCTTGGCCATAAATGCAAGAAAAATCATGTATTCCTTGTAACCCTAGGTTATATAATTATTATATTTATAGATATATTTCCCATAGTTTTTATATAACTAATGCCAACATTCAAATATAATCACCATCTCAATACTAGCCAAAACTACAACCACAAATTCAATTAGAAAAATATCAAGGTTAGTCATGGTACCCACCACCTCAAAAATGAAAACCACTTGTGAAAGGTTGGGTTCAAAAAATAGGAAAAAACATAATTGGTATTTTTATCCAAAATATATAATAATGTGTCCCAAATTATCCCTTAATCACATAAATTTCATGCCTAACCTGCACATATACATAGTGATAAGTAGTCTTACCTAATATGTAATGATGAAATGATAAAATTTTCACCCCTTATATGTCATCCACATTCAAGGATAGTAGTAGGACCACACTAACATTACTCATAATAATGGAACCAATCCAAGGAGGTTTTTAAAATCACAATAAACACTCCATTACTAGTAAATTATCTAATACTTGAACCACATCCATTCATAATTAAGGTTATACCAATTTTTTTTACATTTTACCTTTCAAAAATGCTTTAATTATGTAAGGAAAAAACATTAATGAAAATTTCATTTATACATACACTAAAATAATCTAGTTATTAAATTCCATTATTTTATAATTATCAATAATTATCCACCTATACAATGGAGATAAAAATATATGCTTGATAAAACTATACACATGACAAACCATTTTCAAAGAATCTAAGTACTTAGACAACTTGTTGATCTATTTCTTAGAAACATGGTTTCAAATAATTTAGCTTAGTTTAAGATACACATATAGTTGGCATACATATCAAGCACATCTTTAAGATCAGCCATAACCAATGAAACAATGGAATAATCAAACATTTAGGTCCTTTACCATAAACTTTCTATCCTCAAGATGTTGGATAATCCAAGTATAAAACTTAGATGGGGATGGAGAGGGGTGTTGGTTATAAATATAATATCGTAAAAATGGATTTGTGGGAATAAACTATAGATTAAAAAATAATACACGTCAAATCCCACTTGGGGAGGCAACCAATAATATTATAGGTTCCTTGGTTTGCCACTTATGTGTCATTTATATAAATAATTTATTTTTCTATTAATCAATAATTTATACAACTATGATATTTTTTACTCATTAATATTTTTGTATCCATATTAAACCATTATAACATTGTTACAATTTATAGCTTATAGTAAGATTTTATAGTTTTGGTCATTTTATATTACTCATGTTTAATTTGTTAAGCATAAAGATGATAAACCATATAAATTATTATAATCCATCCCAGAGCAATTATTTTTGGATATCTATAGCAATTGTTGTAATTTATGTGTATAAAATATTTCAAGTTATGTGTATTAATTATTTTAGGTTATTGTAGAAATAATCATATATTTATAATATTTTTCTAAAAATTTGATACAATTAAGTTGAGGTGATACAAAAAATATAATAAGATTTAGTGGCTACAACTAACTCATACATGAGTTGTAGATATATTACAACATGTTCATTTCAAGATGAGAAAACACTAAAAATTAAGCGTTATGACCACATAACCCTTATTAGAGACAAAAATATATCTATGAATGATAATAATATTAATAAATGACCAATACTCTATTTAATGTATCCTCAAAATTAACATAGAAAAAACCAAACATAAACACATTCATATTTAACTATGTACATAACATACATAAACCAAATCACTCCAACAATAATTTTATCCAACATGTTGATTTTAATCATTAAAATATCATCCCAATTATATGATCTTCTGATCCTATTAGAGGGTTATTACTTCTAATCACCTCCTACCCTATCAATCATGCCTTTAGAAAATTTTAAACAAAAACACACTCCCTTATTATATTAATCAAGATTATTACAATCCATCATAGATGATCCATTAAAATTAATAGTTAGTAGATGTAAATAATCAGAAATGCATCATGTCTATAAATCAATACTAGCTTGGACAAGATAGAGCATACCTACACTTTTGATTGGGGATACATTTTTTAAGTAGGGGAATGACTAATATGGGGATATTTTATACTTTCTTAGGGGATAAATATCATAATACACCATTATAGGAAGGGTTCCAAAGCCTAAAATCTAACACAATCATGCCACAACCCTAAAAGAGTACTAGGTTTAATGTTCACTCTACTCTAATAAACAAGAAAGTAAATCTAATCTAGTGCACATCAAATCTTATGGCACAATATGAGGGGATAGTAAGGTAATCAAAACATTTATAATATAATATCAATTAATATAAGTATGATTAAGATCCTAATACATGGAAATATTAAGAGTAATATTATTCAATACAATACTTATGCTACTTATATCTACTAAAGAGAGGATAACAAAGTTAGAATATACTTACCTAAATGTGAATGAATCAAGACTCAATCTCTCCTTTGGCCAAAGGTGATTCAAAATAGGTTGTTATGGTTTTTAAGGATAATTAAGAAAGGCCAAAGCATCTAAGACTTATCCATAAGACTAGATTCTCTAAGTAGAAACCTTAAGCTAAGACTCCGCAAGTAGAATGGTGGAAGAGAAGATAGTAAAGAATCATAAGTGAATAATAAATCTTGATTAAATATTGAAATAATGATGAAATGATCTTATATTTATAGGAGGATATCACTCTAAATCCTTCTAAATATGTTAGCTATATGACATCGACACAATCGACCCTATATGTTTTTAAGAGATAAATCACTAAGTCTCGATCTAGTTTGATCAAAGGGATGATGAAAATCTCTAGTGAAAAATACCCTAAATAATACATGGTCAACCTATTCAACCTTGTACAATAATTAGAGGTTGAAAATTGTGTAGGTTCAACCTAGTTGACCTAGTATAATCAACTAGCTGAATGGGATCAAGGTGAGGAAAATAGGAATGGAAAGAGGAAAAAGACTAGATGAGTGTGAAAGGGTCGAATAATAGATTATGGAATGGTTTTAATAGCTTGTTGGATTATAAATAATGTGGTAATAAGGGGAAAAAATATTGTGAAGCACCAAAGGTCTACTCACCCCTTTCCCAATATACCCCTTAAGGCATGCATTTAGAGAGATTAACCCTTGATGGGTTCCTACAAGATGTAAATCATTAGTATTTGATAAAAGGTTGAAAATATTATGTGTATACATATGCCCTACTCAAATCCCATCACATGTAACTAAGGTCCAACAAGGGATGGTGCTTTGAGAAAGAACATAGTAACACATAACGTTGATGCTAAAACAAAGTTGTAGTATTTTAAAGAAAAAAGAACTTAAAGTAAATAACTAAAAATTAAATGAAATTTATACCTTAACTTACCTTTATTGTGATATGGTTATCTATTTTGTTTTTATTTTTGATTGTTTAGGGCACAAATACTACTTTTTATAAACCCAAGAATACAAAACTAAAGAGAAAAAACAAATAAAAGTAAGAAAATCCAAGATAGTTGGTTCTATGAGGATGGGACATACTTGGAAAATTTGACAAGATGGGGTGACAATTTCCATGTTAGACCAAATGACCAAGTCAAAAAATAAAATTAAATCAAGTAACTAAAAATCCAAGGCTACTAAGGATTTAAAAACTAAAACAAGCTATCCTTAAGTAAGAAAGGCAAACTCACCAAGTCAAACCAAGGATACATGTAAAACATGATAGTAATAAAATAAATCAATGGTAAAAGAAGAAATAAAAAGGCAAAACAATAGTGATGAGTGAGTAGTAACAATCCTTATCTCACTCAACAATGGAAAAAGGTGCATAAAAATGGAAAAGAACATTGTTAAGTGAGAAGTAAAAAAGCCAACTTCACTCAATAATATAAAAAGGGTACAAACTCAGGTGTCCATCACAGTATGATAATAAAAAAATGATAAATGGTGTAAATAAATAAAGTGTAGATATGTAAAATCATGGTGAAAAAGAAATATGAATCCATGGTTGCTCAAGCATGTTGTTTCTCTCTAAGGATAGTTAAAACTAAAATAAAGTAATGATAGCATGTTTTTAAGAGGTGAATAAGAAGGGAATAAAAAAGAAGGGAAAATAGATTTGGAATCATAATTTTCCTATCAAGGGGGGAAATGAAATGGGTGGAGGGGAAAATGAAGGAAAAACCAAGGTGAAGGAACTCTTTATCGAAGTCAAAACACTCAAATTAGGTTTGTTAAAATAAGAGGACTTTTGACCTTAAGGATTGTGAAGAACTTCTCTTAGCCACACAAATCTTAGGTCAAAAAATGAAGTATATAGATCATCCCATGAAGGTTATACACATTAAAATTAAAATGGACCTACCTCCCCACAATGTGTTTCCCACTCCTCAAAACCCCTTACAAAGTCATTAGTCTACTTTGAATAATGGGTACTTGTGTGAGAAAGTAGGTAGCACCATAGATTTTGTTTAATTCACATATTCCAATCTACTAGCCTACTACATATTAAAGGACATTGGATCTATGTGAGGCCAATTATAGAGTTTTAGATTTTATTGGAGATAGGATATGTGCTTGTAATCACATCTTTTGGTGTGAATTTAACTTTTGAGATTTGTATGTTTCCTTTTATAAATCATTGCCTTTTTTTAAAAAATGATTTGGCTTTTAACTTTTTTGATGGATTTTTATATTCCCCCTCCATAAAAATTTTGAAAGCCAAACATGGGTGCTAAATATGACTTTCATTTAAATACTTGGGACAAGGTTGCTAAGAGAAAGAAATTCAAAGAGCATGGGGTCTAAAAGTCTCATAAATCTAGGTGAAATACAAGTGTTATCTTGGCTTTGACCTTATTTTATCTAATATGGAGTGAAAGAAAGGGGAAATCATGAGAAGTGACACATGGAACAATTTTAACTACTTCAAATTGCGAAAAATATGACAAAGGGAAAAAAGTGATACCATGAAAGTAAAGTGTCATTACTTATCATAATAATGAGGAAAATGGATAAAAACATTGTAACATAGATTATTCTATAAATTCCATCTAAGAAAATAAGCAAAAGCTAAAGTTTGAAAACAAGGATCATAAAAATATGAAAAGATGGCAATTTTATGAGGAGGGTTGGGTCCTATCCACAATATTATACTAAAACTCACTAAAGAGAAACCCAAGGGGTGTAAACAAGCAAATAAAAAATAGCATAAGGGAGAAAAATGAGTAAAAAATGGTAATTTTGTGAGGAATTTTAGGTCCTATCCATGGTATTATGAAGTAACTCATAAAATAAAAACCCAAGGGGTGTCAAAAAGATAAAATGCAATAAGATAAAGAATACTATGGTACATCAAGAAACCAAAATAACAAAAGGGAGAACTAAAGGTTTGTGAAAAGAAATAACTTGCTAAAAAAGGAGAGACCCTTAGAAGTAACCTACAAAAAGTGTTATATCAATGTAGATAGAAAGCATGAAAATAAGGAAATGTTTAGGAAAATTAATTTTTAAGGAATTATGCATTGGTGGGCTCTATGAAAACATGGCCTTAATTAATTTGAAGGTGATAGGTGCTTATAGCAAGAATGTCTTTGATTAAATATGGGGCCCATCATTTTTTGGCATATTTACCTTCTTTAAAATGGGTTTAGTCTAATTTAACTACAAGATCACCAATATTAAATGTGTAGACTTTAACACATTTATTATGTTGTCAAGTAATACGAGCCTTGTATTGGTGATTATGTTGTAAATCAGAAAGATGATGTTCATCAAGTAGATAAAGGGCATGAAGACAATCTTCACATAAATCCATCAAGAATAATACCATGAAGAGATATATAAATAGAGGGAAGCTCAATTTATAAATGAATAACTGACTCATAACCATAGACTAGTGAGAATGGTGTTGCCTTAGTGGCAGTGCATATGCTAGTCCAATATGCCCAAAGTGTAGGGTAAATATGAAGATGCCAATATGTGTGGGGTTCATAAATTATCTTTTGAATGATTTTTTTGAGGATTTTCCTAATGACCTCAAATGGCTATTACATTGTAGATGATAAATCATGAAAAATTTGTGATTGATCTTGAATTTGTTACAAAGTTGTTTAACATGTTTGTTTTTGAAATTAACACCATTGTCTAAAATGATGGTACAGGGAACACCAAAGTGGAAAATGATCTGATTAAGAGTAAATTTTTAAATGGTAATACTGGTGACATTAACAAGGGTCATGGATTCTACTGACTTAGTAAAATATTTGGTAACAGTGATGATAAAAACATGCCCATCTTGGGAGTGAGGTAGTTTTCCAATGAGATAATATCCCCATGTGGAAAATGGAAAAGGATATTTGATAATTTGAAGTTCATCTAGAGGTGAATGGATTAGATCATTTTGAAACTATTGAAGATTAAACCTTTTAGCATATTTGATTCCATCTTTTTTAAGAGTAGGCCAAAAATAACCCACACACAGGCATTTATGTGTTATAGCATGTCTATTACAGTGGCCACCATAAATTCCCCCATGTGATTGTTAAGGAAGAGGAGGGACCTTGTCTTGTATAAAAAAATGGAGCAAGGTACCTTCAACATTGTAATAATAAAGGATGTTATGTTGAAATACATTAAAGATTTTTTATGAATATGTGTGTTTTCATGAGAGTCTAAATTAGGAGGATAAGTTTGATGTTCTAAGAATTGAATTATTTATTAGTAACATGGGCTTTGTCAAATGGTAATATCCTCAATATGATAGATAATCAAATTTTGTGGTTGAGTTGAAGATGGATTTTTTTTATTTGTGTAAGAAAAGTATGATCAGAAAGGACTTGGTGTGGATGAAATAGAGATGCTGAAGAGGTAAGAGAATCAGTAATGGAATTTTGATCTCTAAGAATAGGCTCAATAGTGAAAGAGATAAACTATTTAACAAGAGTGGTTTTAATTTGATGATATGTGATGGGATTCTCAGTTTTACATTGATAATCACCACTGACTTGGTAGTAAACAAGTTGATAATCACCTAAAGCATAAAGGTATTAAATATATAAGTCAAGAGAAGATCTCATGCCTAAAATGAGAGCTTCATACTTGGCCATATTGTTGGTGACATCAAATTTGAAATGAAGGGATAAAGGAATGATCTTCCAAAGAGGACTTGTAAGAATGCAACCTACCCTAGCTCCTTAAAGGCATTTAGCACCATTATAGTGAAGGATACAAGTATCCTCATTTAAGTTGACATTAATTTCAAGAAGATCTTTGATAAATACTTTTGGTTTAGTAATAATAGAGGGAGTAGTGGATTCATCAAGATTATGGGCTTAAATATCAATGGTAAATATATGAAAATAATATTTGAGAGATGTATCTTGATTAAGATATTCAATGTAAAGGATATTATCATCTTAAAGAGTATTTTGAAGAGAAGTGGCTGGAATTGGTGCTGTAGTAAGATGAATAACTATGATTTTCATTTTTAAATTTTTTTGAGTGATGATATAGAGATATAATTCCATAAAGAGGACCATCCATTTACTAATTCTATCTCCAAGAAGAAATGCTTTGGAGAAGAAATGATGAAGGGGCTTGGAATAGAAAATTACACAAGTAGTTTGGTAAATCATATAATGCCAAAGATTTACAACTACAACATAGATAACAAATTAATCATGCTTAATTTTGGTATAATGTGTTTCATAATCAATGAGGCCTTAGCTAATGTTTAGTATTCTCTCTTCCCATATTGCCCCAACTAAAATAGGTGTGGAAGAAGTATATATAATCAAATGTTTATCAATATAAGGAGGGTGAAGTTTAAGTGGATGAAGCAATGAATCTTTCATATTATCAAAGGCTTTTTTACATGCATCCATATATTATAAATTAGTACCTTTCTTTATAAGGGAATTAACAGAGTGAATTTGATATGCCATTTTAGTGATGAATCATCTAATTACCCCAAGTTTTCCTAAATAAGTATGAATGTTGGGAATAGTATGAGGAATAGGCATGTTGATGATAGCACTAATTTTAGTAGGGTCAACATCGATGCCATGGAGAGAGACTAAGAATCCTAATAATTTTCTAGATGTCATTCCAAAGATAGATTTATAATGATTAAGTCTAACTTTATATTTAAGGAGACAATCAAATATGATAGCAAGATCAGAAAGATGATTCTTATAATTTTTGAATTTAGAAATGAGATCATCCACATAGGTTTCAACATTTTTTTTGGATGAGATCATGAAAGATGCGAGTCATTTCTCATTGGTAAGTGGCTCTGACATTTTTTACGCTTAAGGTTATTTTGACATATCAATAGGTTCCATATTCCATGGTTAAAGTAGTCTTATGTTGGTCCTCATGAGTGATATGAATCTAATTGTATCTTCAAAAGCCATCTATAAGAGATAACATTTTGTAACCTATTGTGGAATCAATAATGGCATCTATTTAAGGTAAAGGGAATTTATCCTTAGGAAAATTAAGATTAATATTAAAGAAATCAATACAAATGTAAATGACCTAGTGACCTTAATCTTAATAGGGATAATGTTGGAAACCCATTTAGAATAATCCACTAGTTTAATAAATTTAGCATCAAGTAGTTTGATGATTTCCTTATGACATAAAGTGGAAACTTTAGGTAGAAATTTTCTTTATTTTTTACACATAAGCTTTTCATTAGGATAAGTAATGATGTTATATACCATAATGATAGGGTTAATGCTAGGTATGTCCTTGTAGGACTTAGTAAAAGCCTCACGATATTTATCAAAGAATAAGCTAAAATTATTATGTTAAATAGCCAAGATCTCATGAGAGATAGTAATTGGTCATGGATAAGATGGTGTACCATATTTGATGCAAGTGGTTTTTTCAATAAACATGGCATTACCATCTTGAAAGTGGTATGGTGCATTAGGTAAGGTAGAAATGGGATTTGTTTTAGGATCAATGTTAGTAACAAAGTTATTAAATAAAGGAGTTTTAGTCTTGAAATTTCTAAGTTTATTATGTTATTGAGGAAGTTGAGGTTCACAAGCATAATGTAACTCAAGGATAGATTCTTCACTAGACAAGGTGGGAAGAAGACCATAATACTTGACATATATTTCAAGATCTAGAATTTGATTGCATGGTGATGATACTCAAAATGTATTTGGTGAACATCAATTTCCTTGGAATCTAGTTTAATTTTAGGAGTAAAAGAAGTATATGGATCAAGATGGGTTGGAATATTAGTGGTTTCAATGATGAGAGCATGATTATATGTAATTATTGGATTAATAGGTGGTAAAAGAGATGTAGAAACTTTTAGAGGTTGAGAAGGTATAATTTTCTCTACCACCCAAGGAGTATTGATAAGAGGAGAATTGGTGGGAGGAACATGACCCTCAAGATCTAAGGTATGATCCACATAAATGGTATGAACATCGTGATTAAAAGCATGGATTTGGGCTAAGGTTTCTTGATGGTGTTGGACATCCAATTCTTTAGACTGAGATTGGACCATTATATAGTTATCATCGTATGTTGGAGAAATTGTATATGATTAAGAATCAAGGGGAGTTTCAAAGGGTGAAATCATAAAATTATTGAATGTATGAGGAGACATGATGAGAGGATCTTGAAATAATTTGGTCATTCTAAAATCATTTTAAGTGAAGGAATCTTCAAATAAAGAAGGCTTTTGATCATTACATGGAGGGGTAAATAAGTAATCTCATCAATAAGAGGAACAATACAATCCCTGGGTAATAGATAAGGAGGAAGCTATTGTAAAATTTAGGGAGGTAACTTGGTAATATTGTAAGTATGTTGGAAATCATTGGGTTCATTGTCATTATAATATGCAAGAGTAACTTGTAAATTAGGTTTCATGTTGATGAACTTAGGTAAAGGAGCACTATTGATCTTAGGAATGGTAGGAATACAATATATTTATTTAGGATTAGGAAGCTAAATACTTCATGGGTTGGGATCAACTTCATGATTATTTCATTTTCCATTATGTAAGAATTTAATACATTGACTACTAGAAGAAGCAATGGTCCTCATTTGATGAGTCCATAGATGACCAAGGAGTATGTTATAAGATAAATGAATATTAAATACTATAATATTGATTTAAAATGTCTTAGGTCCAATGGTTAAAGGAATCAAAATATAACTAAGTGTATTTTGATTAGTCTTATCAAAACCATGACAAGTAAGATGACTTCGTTTGAGGTGATCCTCATTATAACTGACTTGTTGGATGAGCCATAAAGATGTCACATTAAGACTAGAACCTTCATCAACTAGAAATTTTTGGATAAGAGTGGTATTAATGGCTAATTTGATAAAGAGTGGTGGATCATTAGTACAAAAAATAATTTCATCATTGATCATGTCCTCTTCAAGGAAATCAATAGAGGGCTTAGAATAAGGGCACATAGTTTCAATGGTATTTATGTTGGTAGGTTGGGATCCAATAGAAGGTGGTTCTTCATCTATGGAAGATGGATCTTAAATTTATTGGAGTTATTACATAAGTAATTTATGATGATAAGGTGAAGTGAAAAGAACTCCATAAGTGGGATCTTATAATGCATAGAGTTGAGTTCTTCAAGAAATTTCCAATGAGACTTAAAAAACTAGTATGAGGTTTAGAAGGTAAATTAGACTTTGGAGTAATAGTTGAGATGGTTCCTTTTGGGCTTCTAAAGCAAAATTAGTAGTGGTAGTATCTTTAATAAGTTATTCATTCAAAGATGGATTCTTGGAACATGATCTTTGTGAGCCATTTTATGATGATAATTGACCTTAGTAGTATTGAAATATTGAGAGTTGTTAAAATATTGATCATAATCAGTGTCAGTGGCACAAACATCCTTGGTCTATGATTAATTATTTAAAGAATATTTCTAGTTATTTTAATTAGAATCTTAAGAATTTTGTCATTTTTGAAAAGCAGAGGTGTATTCTTGATGATGAAAATTGATCATTGCTTTATGATCGAATGAATCACTAAGCATACATCAAAAAAATAATTTAGTGCCCTCTACAAGATTCATGAGAATCCCAATTTCAACATGGAACCAAAAAAATAGATTGACGTCATACCACTTAGGAGGAGCATTGAAATAAATGAAAGGTTTTGAGGGTGCTAAAAATTATTTTATTTTCTAAATTGAAAGAGGTGTATGATAAGGTGAAGGAACATTAGTTTTGGAAACTCCAAGTTTGGTTTGCAGAGTATTACTAGTGATATCATTAGATTTTTGGAAATATCCTTTAATAAGTTTAGGATTAGGTTTGAATTGTTTCATAAGGAAGTCTTGACATATAGCTTGATAAAGAGCTTCATTAAGTGTTTGGGGATCAAAGGTTTAAACCTTATATTAAAGAATTAGAGTTAAATCTATGATAAAGATTTTGAAAAAGTTATCATCAGTCATGTTATGGTCAGCTTTATGAGATAAATATTTCCATCTTTTGATAAATTCATGATCTTATTCAGTAGGAGATTGCTTAGCATTGATGAAGTGGTTAAGACAAATTTTGGGAAGATCATTATGTTGAATCTCTTTAACCAAAGGATTAACCAAATATTTAAGTTTCCAAATATAATTTTGGGGAAGTTTATTATACCATTATAATAAATTGTTAGTGAAGGTTTTCAATAAGATTTTAGTTGTGGCAAAGGTATTAGTTTGGATCCACTCTTTGTAAAGGTTTCCAAAGGCTTTGAGAAATGAGGCAGGGTCTTTAGTCCCATCATATTTGATAGTTGGAGATATGTTACTAATATCAATGGATATAATGAAGGGAGATAAATGCCCATTTTGAATAGTTTGAAGCATCTTATTAATCATTATGGGTTAAGGAATATCATTACCTGAGGCATCTCAAAGAGGTGGAGGAATGAAATAGGGATTAGCTTGAGGATGCATAGTTGGAGGTTGATTCACCACATTGATTAGATGTTGAATTTTCATCATTTAGTTGGTGTTATAATTTTTCATTATGATCATTTGTTGGATAACTGGGGCTAAAATTTTAGTTGTATCAAGAGGTAGGTTGGTGTTGGTAGGATCACTCCCCAAATTGGTGTTAGGGCGATGATTACTAGAATAAGGATTATTAGTGGGATTGTTACGTAAAAATGTATCAATTACTCCCACATTGGTTTAAAGATTATGAAGATGAGAAGTTTACTGATAAGTATGGAAAGTATTAGATCTATTAACTTCATCTTGAGGTGTTATTGCACCATATTGTAGTTCATGGATGAAGGAGGAGAAGAGGTTCCCCAAGAGTGATAGTACTTTTGAGAGGAAAAGAGAAGGAGAAATGAACATCCCATATAGTATCTAAATGGATTCAAGCTCTCTAAGAATATTATAATGAAAGACTTCATTATGACTAAAGAGAGATGAATAGAAAGCAAAGAAGGAGAAAGAGATAACTAGATTGATAAATAGGAAAGGAAAAAAGTAGTACAAGGTCGACTAAGTTGACCTAACATAAAAATCAAGGCCTAAAAATTGTATAGGGTCGACTGTTTCAATCTAATATATTGAATAGAGGTTCAAAAAAGATATAGGGTTAACTAAGTTGACCTAGTAGAATAGATAGGGAAATTTAAGAAGCTTATAATAGATTGTGAACTAAAACAAGATAACTTTTACAAGTAATTTGAAGAGAAATAATTGAAAGGAAACAAACAGTCAATTAGATTAATGTTGGCCAATCCAATTGAAGCACATAATAAAAAACCTTATACCAACATTGGATAATGCATGTTTTTTTAATACAAAATGTAATTGAGTAAAGAGCAAGAAATTAACTTGGAAATTAAAGATCTAACTAATTGGTCAACCTTAATGTTAACTAGATTATTAATATATGATTTTAAATGTGATGGGAAGTTGGCTATAAGCAAGGAACTAGAATGACAATCTAATGATGGTTTTAGGTAGTTTGGGTTGGAAGTGACTATAGTGATAATGATGTAAAATTGTTATTGGGGCCTACCCACTCACTTCACAAACTAAAATGATAAGGGTGTTTAGCTAGAATATACCATTAACCATACTTTATACTTGACCAAAGTATCAAGTCAGCTTCCCTCTTGCTGATGAAATCCAAGTACATTGGCCTTGGGTAGACAATTGTTAAAATTCTTGTTTTATATTTTTTGATTTAGCTATATGTGCATAAGATATAAAATAGTGAATATAAATTAATAATTAAAAACCACCTAATTAGACTATGTGATCTATTATAATCATGCAAGTAACAAGAAATGAAAGTGTGAATTAATTACTAGCATATATGTTAATTTCAAATTTAAAACAAGGTAAAATGTTGATATAGTTAATAATGTATGAATAAAATATATAACAAGGTTAACAAGGTCAAACTTATACTATAGAAGTAAGGTTTAAAAATGAACAAGGTCGATAAAGTTGACCCTATTATCTAAACAACACATACAACATAAAACTGGGTTGATAGGGTCGATCCAGTTGATTGTGCAAGGATATTTTTAAAGACTACAAATTATGAAATGAAAAAAATATAAATAAAGAGATAGATAGATATAAAATAACCTTTGTGGATTAGATATGTAGATAGTGGAGATTGTTATTCAAGAACCTTGATATATGCTTGCAAATTTTGCTAACTAGGTCGAATAGGTTATTCACGCTTTAAAAGAATTTGCTACTGAGTGATTAAAATATATAAGGTCAATTGGGTTGACCTAGTATGTTGAACCAAATTTTGAAAAATTATAAGGTCTAATGGGTTAACTTAGTAGTCTAGACTAGATGTCTGGAAAGCTAAAAACATATACTGGGTCGACAGGGTTAATCCAATAACCTGTACCTAAAAAACTATGCATAAAAGTTAGATACTAGGTCAATAGAGTTGATCTAGTATAGTAAATATATGACAAAAATAATGATGAAATAATGAAATAAATGAAATAAGATGTGATGAGATCAAAATATGGCTCATTAATGACATGTTATTTCCCTCAATTCATCTCTCTAAGAATATTATCTTATGTAAATCTTAGATTGTTAGATAACTATTACATGGAAAATAGATATTTGTCTTGTTTATATTAAACCAAAGACTAAGCCTTTACTTTGTCCTTAATGTCTAATACATAACATGTTTTAGTGATTTTTTTGTGAAGAATTCTCAATAAAATGACACATGTAATGTAAAGTGAACGTGTAATTTTGATCTTCATCTAACATAACTATGGACTCCACAGGCTTGGTTCTATGGACTCTATAGGCTTGGTTCTATTGACTCTACAAGCTCATTTCTATAAAATCTAGAGGCTTGCTTATATGGACTCCATAGGTTTGTTTCTATAGACTCATAGGCTTGTTTCTACAGACTCTGTAGGCTTGCTTCTATGGACTCTGTAGGTTCATTCTTACTGACTCTATAAGGTCAATTCTAAGAATTTTGTAAGGACAAAGCTAAAAATGGGGAAGCTAAAGGCTAGATACGATAAGTGAGAATCATTCTAGCTAGAATTAAATAAGGAAAATAACTGCCTAATATTTTGTAGGATTTGATTTTGATAAAGTTCTAAATATATTTGATCTTTAGACTATTATAAGATAGGATATCTATTTTATTAGAATAATTAGATCTCTTGTAAATCCAATCTCCTATCTTTGGATGAATGGATCAACCAAGGAATCTTATTCCTTTGCATCCTATTTTGATTTGATTGTATTAGTATAAAATGTAGGATTTTCATATATTATAATTTTAGATATCAGATGATAGAGAGCAGATAATAAAGGAAAATATTTGTACAAGCATATTAAAAGTTTCAACCAAGTGCCTACTCTCCTTGGAACCAAGAACTATGTATGGTATTTATGTTATGTTTTACTAATTTGTTGTTATAATTAATTAGAATCTTGTTACTCATAAAAACATCAAAATAAATTCATAGTTTAAAAAAACATTTTCTTATTTCAAAGTTATTTCCTTCTAAGTAATGTGTGCTTTCCTTTACAATAAATGTGTGAAACAAATTTTCTTTTGTTAGTGAAGAAGTGTGATTTTACTTTCCATGCAAATGTAAATAGGAATGTGATCTTTTACTTTCAACAAAAGAGTGGATTGATTTGATTTCTTCCTTTTCAGAAAAAGAGTGAATCATATAGTTTAGGACACATTTCTTTCTCTAGTCAAAATTAGAATAGGACAATCAAATGCCCCCACAAGCAGCCTTCTAGATCTACCATCCCATACCTTACTAAGACAGCTTTGAACACTAGCCCAAGTTGATAAGACATCAATTGAATATTGATTAAATGAGTTAAATGACACTCATCATTTTTGGCACCATTGATAGGGACTATAAGGTGTTCGTAAGGTAATAATTATTGGTCTAGAGTGAAAAATAGAAAACATTGTAAAAACCTATAAAATCTTATAAAAATTCAATAAATTGATGTACCATCCTAGAGATTCTAAAGGATGATTTATCTCAAATTTTCCACCAAGAACACAAGTGGACACTCCTTCAACATCTCTAAGTAGTGAACTAGAAGATACAAGTGAAACCTATTTGTAAGAATCTTCTGATACTTGGATAGAAACCAGGCCATTACCACAAGCAAGCCCCATAGGACAAATTCCTCAGGATCAATCTTTTATAGGAAGAAACTATTTAGAAGTTGCCAAGGATTTAGAAGAAGCATTTCAAAAATATATAACTGAAGAAAATTCTAAGAATTTTTAACAACCCATAACTAGTACCACAAATATTTAGTGGGCAGATCATCCTAGTTTTGAAACATCATTAGAAGAAGAAATGGCTCTCCAACAAAATCAACAACTTGCACAACTAGGAAGGACTTTCTCCTTTCCTATTGTTGCAGATCCTAATGATCAAACCCCCATGAAAAATATTTCACTAGCTAATTTGTTGAATTTTTGGGGAAGATCTATAGAAGATCCTGATCAATTCCTGTTTGACTTTAAGGTGTTATGTAAAACCTATGATTACATAATAAATGGTCATAAATTAAAACTATTTCTCTCTACACTTAAATATGTAGCTATGAGATGGTTCATGGGTTTACCTGGAAATTCTATTAGAACATGGGATGACATGGAAACAAAATTATTGAACAAATACTAGGATTACTATCGAGTGTGAGAAAGAAAAGAGGATTTATTCAAAATCAAAAAAAAAATGAGGATGAATATTTAAAGGATTATTTGGATAGATTCATTTTCACTCATAAAATAAGAAATTATCCACTAACTGAAGACATTCATAAATTGTTTTTCTTAAAAGGGTTGGACGAAGACACTAGAAATGCCTTAAATTTGATGGGTGGAGGAGATATAAATAAGTTGTCTTTTGATCATATTTTTTAGCTTTATAATAACTACTCTCAAATGAAAACTAGAATTAGGAAATGAATATTTGGGAAATCTAATGAAGTGGGTAAGTTGATGAAAGAATTTACTAATTTAAAGATAGATATCTTGGTTACACTAAACAGTACCTTGGATGGCCTTCAAGCTAAGGCAAATGCAATAGAACCCTTAGCATTCTACTATCCTAAGTGTAGATAGAAACACATATTTAGAGACTATCTACTAGATAGAACCAATGTTTTATCATGTGGGATTTGTGATGCAACAGATCATGATACCAAACATTGCACTCTTCTACTTGTTTTAAAGAATCAAATGAAAACAAAAGTCTAGTCCACTAAGGAAGTAAATTATATTTAGAGAAAAAAATTTGTCCCACAAAACTAAGCTCAAGGACAATTTAATGCAAGAAATCCAGTTAATCCATAGATGGCACCATGGAATGTTTTAGTTACTTCACTATTTTAGAATCAACCCCAAATTCCATCAATTCAAAATCCATGGGTAGGACAAGATTGTATGCCAACACCCCCATGGATGGTGCCACAACCATAGCAATAATGGATGCCTCAGCCATATCAATAATGGAATTAGTAGTGGAACCCATAGTCACAATATACCCAACTAAGAAGACTACTTCAACAACAAACTATTATACTACCCCCATTTATTTAGTGACAAGGACCAATCAATCAACCCTTAATGCCTAGACAACCAATATAAAATCCAAAAAATAAACAACCAACACCTATTTATTCTAATAAATAGGAAGATATAGTTAAGGTTGGATCTATTAAGTGTTTAAACATACATTTGAGATCAGGGAAAACTATACAAAAACCTCATGTTCTCATTTTTTAGATACCTAATGAAAACAAAAAGATAGAATCATCTAAATTAAACAATAGAGAGGCCAAAATCAAAATAAGCCCTAAAGCAAACAAAGAAAAAACTACTACCCCAGTAGTTCCTTTTCCAGAAAGATTAAGAGAAATTAGAATTAAACTAGAATCAAACTTGGTCCAAGAGTTGTAAAAGATCAATATTGAGGTACCCCTTCTACAAGTTATTAGGTATATACCTAAATTAAATAATATCATCAAAAACCTTTGTATCAAGACACATAAGAGGAAATTAAAATATCTTGGAACCATTCATGTTGATGGAAAAGTTACTGATTTATTAGCAGGAAAACTATTAGCTCCAAAATATGCAAATGCAAGAAGCCCAGTGATCATAGTTACAATCAAAGGTAAAGAAATTCCTAATGTCTTTGTAGATTTGGGAGAAAAAATCAATATTATGACAATTGATACTCTCCATGCATTATCTCTTATGAGAATGTAACCTACAAGTACTATTCTTCAAATGGTGGACCAGACTGTAATGAAACCAAAAGGGACTATAGAAAATGTTGAAGTACTAATAGAATTTTGGGAGTATCTAGTAGATTTCATGGTTTTGTAACCCAAAACAAAGAATCTCGGATATCCCATAATCCTAGGTAGACCATGGTTGGCTACTGTAGCAGCATTGATTTATTGTAGGTTAAGAACATGACCATTTCTAATGGGATAAAATCCAAATGCATCTCTTTGTATCCTCCTATAAAACCATCAACAAATTTCATACAAGAACTTTGGGTGGATGAATCAGACAACACATTAAACAACATTTCCTCATTAGCTATGATCATAGTTAAAAAAACACTTGGAAGAATTGAATGGAGACATATACCTAGAATCTACAGACTCTACCAGTCTAAAAACTATGGATTGCCTTAGTTCAGGATTCTTAGGTCAAACAAAATATTTTAAAACCTTCACTTCTACTTCTTCTATTGTTTCTTCAACATATAATCATGGATTAATTGAGGAAAGTGTATGGAAATTGGTAGAACAATAGCAAACTCATTTCTTAGATGCATTTCATTGTTCTTTAACAAGACTGATTCCTCCTAGAAAAGAGTTTGTTGATAATGTAACTATGTTTCATAAGCTACTTCCTCATCCATGTCCTCTAAACTCATTGATTAGTGAGTTTAAGCAAATAGAATCCAACTACCAAAGTACAAAACCAATAATGGTATCACCTAGAAATATTTTGAACATCAACAGTTGGTTAATAAATGAAGAAGAAGATCAACTCTTTAAAGCACTGGAAAGACATACAAAGGACTTTCCTTGGGATTATACTGACATGAAGGGAATTCACCCTAGCATATGCACTCATCACATTTACATAGAATCTATCAAATTGTTTAGACAACTACAAAGAAGAATAAATCCAGTATTAAAGGAAATCATCAAAACAAAAATCTAAAAGTTGCTAGAAGCTGGGTTTATTTACCCCATCTTAGACAACCCATGGGTTTCACCTCTGGTAATTATGCCCAAGAAAAATGGAAAATTAAGGGTATATGTAGATTATAGAGAATTGAACAAAGCAACACTCAGAGATTACTTTCCTTTACCTTTCATTCATCAAGTTCTTGACAACTTAGTAGGAAAGATTCTTTTTTCTTTCCTAGATGGATTTAGTGGGTATAACTAGATAATAGTAGCAGTTGAAGATCAAGATAAAACCACATTTACCTACCCTTGGAGAACTTTATCTTATTGAGTACTTCCATTTGGACTCTGTAATACTCCAAAAACCTTCCAAAGAGTAGTTATGGTAATATTCTTTGACCTTACAAATGATTGTTTTAAAGAATATATTGATGACTTCACCATTTATGGTGAAACTTATGAAGAGGCTCTTACCAATTTGGAAATATTATTGATCAGATGTGAGGAACACCAATTATCTTTGAGCCATGAGAAATTTTTATTGATGATGGATGAAGGAATAGTCCTGGGACACCATATTTCTATAAAAGGTATTCATGTAGATCCAAAGAAAGTTGAAATAATCTTTAATTTACCCATTGCACAAACACAAGTTGAAATTAATAGTTTTTTGGGACATGTTAGTTACTATAGATGCTTCATAGATAAGTTTATCCGAATAAATGCCCCTATGTTCACCTTTCTTACAAAAGATGGTACATTTGAAAGGACTGATAGTTGCCAGCAGGCCTTTGAGACCATCAAAGATAAATTTGCTACTGCTCTAGTGTTGAGAAGACCAAATTGGACTAAGCCATTCCATATATACATAGATGCTTACAATATATAACTATGATCAGTCCTTGGACAAAAGGATGAAGAGGGAAACATATATGCTATATATCATATTGGTAAAAACATGACACTTACTAAGAGAAATTACACCACAACTGAGAGGGAATTCTTAGCTATAATTTATGCAATTAATAAATTTAGACACTACATAATATGATACAAAGTATTTATCTATATAGACCATTCATCTATTAGATATCTTACCAACAAACCAATTGTGGGAGGTAGGATTATTAGATGCGTGTTACTCTTACAAGAATTTGATATTACTATTATAGACAAATCAGGGAACCCTAATGTGGTGGCTGATTTCTTGTCAAGAATAAACACTATAGGTGAAGAAGAACTAGTGGAAGATGACTTTCTAGATGAACAACTATTTTTTATTTCACCAAAATCCCCATGGTTTGCTAATATAGTTAATTACTTCACCACAGGGAAGTTTTCTCTACATTTTTCACAAAAATAAAAGTAACATTTAATCAAAGAAAGTTCTTCTTTCAAATGGATTAATGGAATGTTATTTAAACTTGGACCTAACCATGTGTTTCACAAGTGTGTGACAAATGATGAAGCTTATGATATCATCAGAGCCTATCATGATGAACCAAGAGGAGGGCATTAATCAGCTCAAAGAACCATACATAAAATTCTAGGAGTAGGATACTATTGGCCTCACCTTCATCAGCAAGTAAAAAGATATGTCAGACACTATGATGCTTTTCAAAGAATTGGACAACCTACTCTTTCAATAGATATGCCTCTACACCCTCATCCTCAATTAGTTTTAGAACCATTTGAGAAATAGGGAATTGATTTTATAGGTCTAGTGGATCCTCCTTCAAAAGGAAGAGAATATCTCTTAGTATGTACAAGACTATGTGACAAAGTGGGTAGAAGTGGAAGCATGAACTCATGTGAGAGAAGAGATAGTAGTTAGTTTCCTATATTTCAAAATCATGCAAATATTTGGTGCTCCAAGATAGATAGTCTCAGATCAAGGACTGCAATTCATGTCAAACATGATAAGGAACTTCATGTAAGTGTATCAAACTTAGCATAGAAAAACATCTCCATACCATCTATAGGCTAATGGGCAAGTTGAAGTCACCAACAGATAACTAGAAACTATTTTAACTAAGGTTGTTAATTTTAATAGAAAGGATTGGGCAAATAAGGTACTAGAAGTTGTTTGGGCCTATAATATGACTTGGAAAACAATAAATAGATTTTCATCTTATGAATTTATTTATGGTAAGAAGCCTTTATTCTCTATTGAATTTGAATTACAAACTCTAAAAATAGTTATAGAAGTAGGAATTGAATTAGAAGAAATACTCTTATAGCTTAATCAACTTAATGAAATGAGGATGGAAGCACTACAAAGAATTTTCCTGGTACAACATCAATTTTTTTTTGGCATGATGCATAAATCAAGAAATAGAAGTTTTAGAAAGGATATTGGAAAATGTTGTTTGATTCCAAATTTTAGAAGTTCAAAGGAGAACTATAAACAAGGTGGTTGGGACCTTATTAGATTGAGGAGGTCTATGAAAATGGTTCTGTTAAGCTAATACCTATTGATGATAGAAGAAGAGCTCTGTTAGTTAATGGACATAGATTTAAGCTCTATCAAAAACCTCTCAATAAATAAGAATTTGTTCAAAAGGTAAAGGATCAAGTAGCTATTTTATAGAGCTCTACTTCTTATAGTGAACATGCTCCTTGATAATCTTGTGGTCTAGTAGAAAAAAATAATATATGTATATATATATATATATATATATATATTTCAATAGTTAAAATCCTTCCAGGGATGCTATTGACAATGCATGCCTAGAAAACTAGCTTGCTGGCTGGCTATACATTGCAAAAAGGGCTTTGGCTAGAAAACTAGGAATGGCTGGCCAAAGGGCAAAAACAAAAATTTATAAGAAATTCTCATCATGACATTATGATTGGTCATCTCCATGTAATAAACTAATCCATGTGAACTTATTTTTGTAGGACACATGACGAGCAAAGGATAACATCTAAGGTTAAAGTAAGTAAGACATATATTTTATTTATCTATGTTTAGTTAGCTAATTATCTTTGATTTAATTAAGACTTGTTCTATGGAGATGACTCAAATTTTAATCTTCCAAAATGGAATGACATGACACATGCCATAATTAAAAAATAAACATGCAACAGAGATGTCAAAGGTGTATGGATAAGTGTGCATCTTTGATATAATCAATTGAGTCATCAAGTATTATAATGATGATACATCATAAAAAGGGGTTTTAAATAAAGTAATAAATCACTATCACCATCGATGTGACACACCATCATTTCACATAACTTGTATTAATGAGACAAAATGGCTGACACACTTTGTAGAAACATGTAGCGCCTAACTATATCAAACTACAAACTCATCTAGCTGTAGCATTTCGTGTGAACCATTTTATTTCTATAGACTTCAATAGAAGTTGGCTTATAGATCCTCCACAATTATTTCTTTCAAATCCTTTGTGACTGTCGCCTATGAATTTTGATATAAGACTGGTCTACACCTTAATTAGAGTTAAAAGAATAGAGTTGACTGTAAATCCAATAGAAATGGGATATAAGACAAGATCAAAGCTAAAGGATCTAGCAAATTTTCATAAAGACAAAGCTTCTATGGTAGTGTTTAGAGCCAATGGCTAGCTACCTTTCATTGAAAAGTTCTAGGTTTTTGATGAAATAATGATAAGTGAATTCATCACTAATCTCACTCCTAAATTTTCAATTGTGAAAGGCATTGTTATTCCTATTAAAACTCAAGTTATAAGCCAAATATAAAAGTTTTAGAAGAGGGAATGAGAGCTACAGGTAGAATTCCATTTAGTGATTTAACAAGTCAGTTTAATGGTAATGAGTAGACTAGAACTTTATGTCTAGTAGATTCTAAGGGAAAATCAAAAGGGATTAGTATAAATTCACTTTCTAAGCCCTAGAAATTTGTTGCCAAGTGGGTACTCAAGTATATCATTTATGAAGGGCAACATAGTCTTTTAAGGGGAGATGCCATGAAAATCTTAATACATCTTAATCATGGGAGATAAAACCCTTGGTACAAAATTAATCTCCCATCCTTCTTATTTGGTGCTATACAAGTTATGTCTATAACCCTTAATGCTGCTCTTGAGCATCATGGCCTTAATCTTCTCATTATCCAACATCACTTCCTTTAGCAAGGATAAGAGGTCTGGGAGGAATTTTAGAATAGTCTAACATAGCAAATTCCAAATCTGCCTATACAAGAAACCCTAAATGTACCATAGGAATGCTCATCTCCACCTGTTGCATCAACTAAGAAAACAACACTAAGAAAAAAATATCAGACTGTAATCCCAACAAAAAATCCTTCTTCTTCAATAAGAATCACAAGGTCTCAAATCCCTAAAGTTTCAACATCTCCACAAGAACCTCATGAATCTATAGTACAACCAATTCCCTTGTTAGGAAAAATAAAATTGAGATGAAAGGTTGCTATAGAACCTGAGAAGACCAAGGGTTTGGTGGTTGAGAAGGAAATCCAACCAAGTGTAGCTTAAAGAGTAACTAAAAGAAGGAAGAGGCTCATTTTGATAGATAAAAATGAACAAGAATCTGTGGATATTTTAGATAGTCTTAAAATAGTGTCTCATTCCCCCATACATCAAAATACACATACACCTACAAATATTGAAGAAATTACTTTCAAAAGGAACTCTACAATCATAATGGAGGAGCTAATTGCAGAGGAAGAGCCACACATAGTAGAGGAATCAAGTATGGTGGAAAAACCCCCTGTTCTAATTGAAACTATAATGGATAAAGGGAAAAGTGTATGTACCAATGAGTAAGGTGAATCATCTAATCTAAATGATCCTATTCTATAGTCAACTTTGTAGCTTTCTCAAGCTCAAGCTCTTGAATAATAGAAAATATCTAACATTACTGACTTGATCAGTTAATTGTAGAACAAGGATTATCTCCACTCATTATTGGTGCAAAAATTAGATACAACATCTGTTGATCATGCAATAGAAGTTCAGAGATTAGAGGAAATAATAAAGGAACATGAAAATGAATAAATATATATTTGGATATATGTAGTAAATTTGAAGAAGGAAAATAGGAGATTGTAGAGTTTGGTAAACTCTTTTGAAGCACCTGTTATCGTACCTTCTCCTCCTAAAGTATTTGTTAACCATGGTTGTCAAACAAGTGATCCAAGTATTCCTCCCTTACAAATATTAAATCAAATTGAAGAATAATATTTTTTAATTAAATATAAAAACAAATATACAACTTCTTCAAACAAACTCTTGGCATATGAAAAGAAAGAATTAGAAGCTAAAAAGTCCAAGAGTTAGAAGAAAATTTGCAAGATGCATGGAAATTAGGGGAAACTCTTTTGGCATGTAGGAATCCTTCTCCTACATATAGTTTTTTTTATTTGAATAGTTTTATAGATGGTAGCTTTTATGGATCTCTTGTTATCTTACAAAATTTTGTAGCCAACAACATTTTTAGAAATTTTCTATAGTGATGAACCTGATCAATAGGATTTGTTTTGTGAATTTTATTTGCATGATTTAATTCTAAGAGATCATGATCACAATAAGTTTTTGATAAATATTCATGTAGAAGAAGTTGAACTAAGAGCATTATATTCTACATTCAAAAATCAAATAGCATGAAAAGGTAGATTTGAGGACTATACAAATCATGCTAAGACTACAGGATTGTGTGTTAGACTAGCCTTTCCTATTCCTAGATTGATCAAATAGAATTCTAATTGTGCTTTTTTAGATGATGAGGTTAAAACACATTATTTATAGACTTTATATGATTGTGCTATTTCTTTTAATTTGTTTTCAAGAAGAAGTTTTGATTCAGTGGTGGCTGCAAGTGTAAATAGATGGGACCAAATTTTAGTGCCTCTTACAAAAAAAGAGGTCATGTCCCCAAATAACTTAATATGGATTATGAGGAGAGCATCCTCAATTTTATAAATCTTAATAGAGGTGATAAACTATGGGGGAGAGTAGAAATGGATTGGCATGAGATATAAACCCCCTTTACTGATCATACCTATTCTAGGATGGCAGAGTTGGGATCCATAATTAGAGGAGTAATTCAATATATGGAAGAAAATGATTCAAACACATCAAGGATTTACCAATAATTTAGATAGACATATAACAGATAAATTTGATGAATATGACTTGAGTCAAAGTGTGGAAAGTAGAAGCCAGAGCTATGAATGCCAATAAATGTTTGCAATGGGACTTTTAAAAGGTAAATCTTGGTAGAGATGATGAGCTCATAATATGGCTCATTATTGACATGTTATTTCCCTCAATTCATCTCTCTAAGGATATTATCTTATGTAAATCTTTGATTGCTAGATAACTATTACATGGAAAATAGATATTTTTCTTATTGATATTGAACCAAAGATTGAGCCTTTACTTTGTCATTAATGTCTAATACATAGCATGTTTTAGTGATTTTTATTGTGAATAATGCTCAAGAAAATGACATGATCAATGTAAAGTGAATGTGCAATTTTGATCTTCATCCAAAATAACTATGGACTTCACAGGGTTGGTTCTATAGAGTCCGTAGGCTTGGTCCTATGGACTCTATAGGCTCATTTCTATAGACTTTGTAGGATTATTTATATGAACTCCACATGTTTGTTTATATGGACTCCATAGGCTTGTTTCTATGGACTCTATAGGCTTGCTTCTATGGACTCCGCAGGTTCATTCCTACCGACTCTACAAGATCAATTTCAAGAATTCTATAAGGACAAAGCTACAAATGGGGAAGCTAGTGGCCAGATAGGATAAGTGAGAATCATTCCAACTGGAATTAAATAAGGAAAATAACTTCCTACTATTTTTAAGGATTTTCTTTTGATAAAGTTGTAAATATATTTGATCTTCAAACTATTATAGGATAGGATATCTATTTTATTAGAATAATTGGATCTCTTAGAAATCCAATCTCCTATCTTTGGATGAATGGATCAAATAAGGAATCCTATTCCTTTGCATCTAATTTTGATTTGATTATATTAGTATAAAATGTAAGATTTTCATATATTATAATTTAAGATATTACATGATAGAGAGTAGATAATAGAGGAAAAGATTTATACAAGCATATTATAGGTTTCAGCTACATTGTAATCATTTCATTTTTATGAATTAATACTTCAGTTCCCAATACTAATTAATCTTTATTCCTAAGTCCAAGAGGAGCAAGGGCCCACTCTCCTTGGAACTAGGAACTGTGTATGGTATTTATGTTATGTTTTACTAATTTGTTTTTATAATTAATTAGAATCTTGTTACTCATAAAAACATCAAAATAAATTCATAGTTTAAAAAAACTTTTTTTTATTTCAAAGTTATTTCATCTAATTAATGTGTGTTTTCCTTTACAACAAATATGTGAAATAAATTTGCTTTTGTTAGTGAATAAGTGTGATTTTAGTTTTCATGCAAAAGTAAATAGGAGTGTGATCTTTTAATTTCAACAAAGGAGTGGATTGATTCAATTTCTTCGTTTTTAGTAAAAGAGTGAATCACATAGTTTATGACACATTTCTTTCTCTAGTTAAAATTAGAATAGGATAATCAAACAGCCCCACAAGCAGCCTTCTAGATCTATCATCCCATACCTTACTACAGATAGATTTGGACATTAGCCCTAGTTGATAAGACATCAATTGAATATTGATTAAATGAGGAGTCAAATGACACTTGTCAATATGAAAAAATATTGAAAGGGTTAGTTCGCATTGGGTTCATAAGAATGTATGAAATCATAAATGCATCATGTCTATAAATCAATCCTAGCTCTGAGAAGATAGAGCATACCTACACTTCTAATTTAGGATATATTTGTTAAGCTAAGGCATGACCAATATAGGGATCCACTAAAACCAATTATGGAATCACTTATTACAATACACCATGATAGGAAGGGTTCCAAAGCCTACAGTTTAACATAATCATGCAACAACCCTAAAAGAGTCCTAGGTTTAATGTTCACTCTATTCTAATAAACAAGAAAGTGAATCTAATCTAATGCACACAAAATCTCATGGCACAATATGAGGGGTTAGTAAATAAATAAAAACATGTATAATAGAATATAAATTAGGCTAATATGAGTAATGCCCTAATATATGGAAATATGAAAAGTAATACTATTCAAGCTAATACTTATGGTACTTCTATCTACTAAAGAGAGTAGAAAAAAGTTAGAATATACTTACATGAATGTGAACCCATCAAGACTCAATCTCTCCCTTATCCAAAGGGGATTAACAAAATGTTATTATGGATTTTAAGGATAAATAAGAGAGGCAAAAACATCCAAAACTTATCCACAAGACTAAATTCTCTAAGTAAAAACCTTAAGCTAAGACTCCTCAAGTAGAATGGTGGAAGAGTATATTGTAAATAATCATAAGAGAATAATAAATCTTGATTACATATTGAAACAATGATGAAATTATCTTGTATTTATAGTTATATCTCAGCCTAAATCCTTTTAAATATTTTAACTATATGGGGTTGACCAGATCGACCTTGTAGGTTTTTAGGAGATAAATCACTAGGTCCCAAGCTAGGTCGACCAAAGGGCTGACAAAAGTCTCAAGTGAAAAATACCCTAAATAGTATAGGGTCAAACCAATTGACCTTGTAAAGTAAGCAGAGGCCAAAAATTATATAGGGTCAACCTAGTCAACTTAGTACAATCAACTAGATAAAAGGGATCAAGGCAAGGGAAAAAGGGATGGAAAGAAGGAAAAGATTGGAGGAGTGTACAAAGGAGGAGTAATAGCATAGGGAATGGTTTTAAGAGATGTGTGGATTATAAATAATGTGGTAATAAGGGATAATAATCTTACAAAGCACCAAAGGTCTACCCACCCCTTTCCTAATGCATCCCTTAAGGCATGCACTCAGAGAGATTGAGTCTCAAAGGGTTCTTACAAGATGGAAAACATCAATATTTGATAAAAGGTTAAAAATACTATGTGTATACAAGATCCTTAACAAAATTAAAAATAATCATCATCCACCAAACCTTATGTAAACCACCTTGAGATAGATATAATAATAAATATCAAACCTCAACAAAAAAAAGATGTTATATTTTTCCTTGAGCATGCAATGTATTATCAAATGTTCAATTTAGATCTAAACAAAATTACAACACTAATAATTATTTTAATAATACTTAATTTGTTTTTAATAATGCATGTTAGGAAGATTTTAGGTCCCTATCATGCCAATACATTCTCTCTAAGGGATAAATTGGATAATTCATTTCTATCTCATCACTTATGCACTTAATAGAGTATTCACAATTGTCCTTAAAAAAATGGATGCACAGTTAAACTATGCCATGTAATACATCAATAAAGACCTTTATAGAATAAATCTCAAATTTATGGAAACTATAAAATAATTCCTTGTAATCATATATGCTATTACTCATGTTTTTTTCTATTATATTATTATAAGTTCTTGTGCATATTTATTATCTAACCATCTAGTATTTCATGCACAATCTTAATCTTAAATCTTGTACTATTAACTAGTTTTTATTACTACAAGAATTCAAAATTACCATCTTAGACAAAATTGAAACATATAATTTCATTATTGGTTCTATTTCAAAGTTAACATCTCAATAATGAATTATAGATGTGGATGATGAAGCTATTTTTTTTCTATGAAAAATATTAGGTTTTCTAACAACTTGGTTATGATAAATAATTAAAAATAATTCTCTTTATAAAAGAGATAAAAAAAACATACATGAAACCAAGATTATTACTTGTATCTAGGTAATCCCACATGCTCTAATGAAATGTATTCGAAAAATTCATTTCATTTAGAGGTAACTCAAAAAATGATAATCTTGTGGCATGATGGATTCAGTAAAATAAAGTTATTTCCACTAGAAGACTAGACCAAATTACAATCAAATTTACATGGCTTAAGGTTGATAAAAGTTTGGATTATAAATCAAGGTATATAGTTATGTTCTTGACTTATTTAGATAATGTAGAGGATATAGCATAAAATATTCTTAAATTTTCATCATTCCATCATTTAATCAAAAATGATTTAAATAAATAAATAATTAAAACTCCCAAACATTGTTGATAATCCTGGTTAGAAAACTAGTTACTAGCTAGACAAGCACTTAATAGAGAGACTTGATTATAAAAATGTCTTGTTGGATAATAAAAGGAAAAAATCTAAAAATTATAAATAAAAATAAAATATTGTCTTACCTTCATCATTTATAGTTATTTCTAATTATTTTAATTACAAACCTCTAATTGAATTTGTATCCTTTCTTATAAAGCTTGTAATACTAACTTCTATTACTACATGTGTTTGTGCTCCCATTATTTCATAATGATAAATATGTTTGTTATTAGGGATTTTAGGATCCATGTCTTTCAATTTTCATGATTAGAATTCATACATACCCTAATTTTCACTACTCTAATCTATCCTAAAACTATAGATACATGCTCTCTTTATGTCTTTTTGGTCTTGCACTTACACATTGTAATAACTATATGTCCCTAAATTTCACCTATATCCACTACTATTATTTTTTACTTTTTTAAGCCACTATTACATTTTTGATCTTTTGACCAATACCACTAGATAGCCACATGTTATTCTTCTATTGACATGTTAATATTTCATAATTTATGTTTTTTTAGTTTTCAAATTATGTGATATTCAAAAACCATATTGATTTGATCATCAAGAATTGGTTGTTACATACGTGGGATGTTATTTCCATTCAAAAAGAACATTCTCACATAACTCACCAGGATACTATCATAATTTATAAACTCTTTTTATCCTAAAATTTGGTAGGCTTCTCTTCATCTTTCAACTATCCTAAAATTTTAACTCATCATTCAAGAGGATGTATTTATTACTTTATTAGTTGGTTCCATTTCTTGAGATACTAATTTTGTTTCTCTAATAGACTAGACACAACATTTTTTGTAGCATAATTTTATATATTGGTAAAAAAATATGACTTTAATAAATCATAATTTTTATTTATTTAGTCATTTATATTTATTTTAACATCAAATTATGAAACTCTTTCATTTTATGTACGTATCTATTTTATTCCAAAAATCTATATGTTTTATCTCTAAACCTTTAACATGGAGCATTTATACCATATAGTCCTTTCCATGCATTTACATTACCTTCAAAATTTACATTTTAAATGTTCCACCATCCACATTTTCATATTTTATATTTCCAAGTTTGGAGTGATTTTTGTCTCTCATATTTAACCAATCTCCCAGTTGTTATGCTTTTCCTTTACCACAATCTACTTGCCGATAAGTGTCAAGCCTAAGTTGGGGAGATAAATGGTTGATAAATATTATTTATTTTTAATGAATTAAGTTTATTTAATATATTTATAAAAATATTAATATTAATTATAATTCAAATAACATTATAATTGTGCCTCACATATTAGTTTGGGTTGTTATAAAGTCATTTACACAACCCAATTTCAGATGCTACATAAAAATAAAGAGCTTTGTCATAATGGAGGGTTATAATCATAGTAATATAAGATACATATGATCATAAATCAATTATCAACACTATATAAAATGTATATATGTTGAATAATTTTGGTTGGGTATCTTTCTTCAATATTTTTCATAAGATATAGTGAAAGCATAATAAAATAATTTATAAAAATACCTTCAAGGTAACATTACCATGGTAAAGGGATAAAAAAAATTAGTATAATATTTTATTGTAGAGATTAATTGTATTTAAAAAATTTCGATAATATTATCTCTATTAAATCCTAATACAATATAAAAAAGAATCAATTTACTAAATAAAAGAGGTACTCATAGTCACTACTCAAAAAATTGATTGACTCTCACTATCTTCACCATGGGATGAAGTAACATTATTCATTATGATGTATATTACTTATGATGGTATATACTCATTTATTTAAATTATTAATTTTTAATTACTAATCCATTTGAAAAAGCATATTCACTTCAACATGCCTAATCTCTTTATAATTTTGTTAAAAAAAATGGTTGTGAAAATTCAAAGAGGAAAAAAAAATGCACTAGCACATCAAGGTTTGATAAAATTAATAGTTTAGATAGTATTATATGATTATAATATTTAATTATCATGGGAATATATTTTTTTCATCCTACACTCCTCTAAAATTTGAACCTAGCTAGATAAAATAGGAAAGGAAAGAACATTCCATAATAAGTCACAAATGGATTTCATGTTCAAATGACAATCCAATCCATTGGATGGAATTTTTTTGATGTTTGTGAAAATAATTAAATCGAAACATTTACATATATGGAAAGTAATAACCCTACATAATTTTAGATTTATATAATGAAAATCTCACATGTATGAACTAGAAACATAGATGTAAATGGCCAAATTAAAATTTGAAGATGGTGAAGGTTTCACTTATTCTATTACCCTTTGGAACTCCTTGCTTAACTATAGTCTAAGGTTCCTAGTATGATTGTATAAGGCCACATAATAGGTTAATTTTGGGGGTATTATGAGATAAATAAATGAAACTCATACCATATATTATTATCTTAATAACCCTTTTTATTTGTCCATTATTATATCCCTCATCAATGCTTAATAGTATAAAATTCATCTTTATATACTTCTTGTTGTGACATAAAGTCTTTGATTTATAGATAAATCAATATGATTTAATGGTGTTTTCATATAGTATTAATAATTTATAATAAGGCTATTGTAATCCATTCACACTATAAACCATAATAATAAATAAATCCATCAAGTTTGATGCTAAAAGTAGTTGTGTGTAACATGGAAATTGATTATGTGTATCTTATAATAGCTAGTTGTGTGCAATCTGTAACAACTAGTTGTGTGTAATTTATATCAACATACATAAATAACCTAGAAAAATAATATTATAAAGTTACCAATATAAAATAATTTATCTACCTATAATAATTAGTAAATCTACCCATAATAATTCAGTGAGCTACCCATAAAAACTAGGAAAGTTACTTATAGAAACTTGGTGCCACCTATTACAACTATTTGCATCTCACCCGTAGAAATTGATATATGTGACAATTTTTTATTTTTGATAAAATAAAATCATCCAAAAAATTTATAAATGAATCATATAAATTTGGAAATTAGTTTGACAGGATGGAGGGTATTAAACCTGCTTGCAACAAATTCAATTTCATATGATCATTGCATTTCTGTTTACTCCATATGGTTGTGGTGTCTTCTTCTATAAAGTTATATTTTTATTTATTTTATATTATATATTATTTTTTTAATGTATAAAACTACCATTATTTTGATATTATATAACAATACCATGTCTTCTCTACTTAAGATATAAGTTTCAAGCTATGGATATAGTCAATAATCTAGAATTTAGGATAGAATAGTGTATTATAATATATTATGATGAGATCAAATTCTGAAGACATTGTAAAATATTAATATAAATTACTTACATGATAAATTTGTATCAATAATAATTTATTTGATTTAAATTATGTCTTGAGAAAGGAAGGGATATAAGCTCCCACCCAATTGAGGTGAGGCTCACTCAGACAGATTTAGTAGTATGGATTCCTATCCATTAGTTAGTTCCTTTATGTTATGTGTGTATTTCATATCATTTAATTATTACAAGTATGTGAAACATAAAATTTAATGTGTTTAAATTAAATTCAAAAAAGTGTGCAAAGCTTCCAAGATAGTTCTTTATTTCTTTGATGAAATTTACTTTGTTTCAATTTACTTTCATGTCATTTAATTTTTGTAAGTGTGTTTACCTATATGTAACCTTTAATCACCTCAATACTCAAAATAAAATAATGTCACATATAAAGTGTTGACGACTTAAAAAATACACATCATGGGTTGAAATTTAGAGAAATTAATCATATCAATAAATCGTAGGTTGCCCCTTGGGTGACTCTGCCAGGTTTTAGGTGAGTGTTGTTTCTTAAGGTTTAATTGATGATTTGATTTTTCTTATTATTGACTATAAAGTGATATTTTTATATCATTTCATGCTCTATATGTACAATCCTAAACCATTATTATGAATGTAAATCCATAAACTAGTCTTTTTAACTTTAAACACTTTAGTGATCTTGTGATGGATAGAAACCGAAATAAATTGGGAAAGTGTTTTGGGATAAGATAACCTAAATCACCCCTATTTGATGATTATATATTACCTAAATTTAAAATATTATAAGGAGGGAAATCAAGAAACACATATTTATCTAACCTAGTACAAATATGAAATTGTGATCCTTCACTATATTTATGAAGTTGATGATTTAGATTTTGATTCTATATAATTCTTGATTTGACTTGAATTTTATGTGCTTCAGATTTGACATCTAAATTATCCTATGGATAGTTTTAAATTTGGTAATAATAAGGAAAATTTAATCAATTATTAATAGTGTATATATGTGTTCAAGATAATTGTCAATCACGTATTTAATGAGACAATGATTTGTTTATATATGAGTCCAATTGTGGAAATTTATCATGCCACTAACACACTAGGAAATGGGGCAAACCTAAGGTAAAATTTCATTTTTAAAAACATCCATTGATGGGAGAGGTTTAACACTGACTAGATCAAGGTAATATTAACTACAAATATTAAATGAAACTAGTGAAACTGACCTATGTGCATGTATACTAAATTGATAATTTAAATATGTATGTGCAAGATATTTAGTAGGTTAAAAAAATAGTGAGGTTATTTTAGGTGTGTAAAAAAAATAGAAGGTTTAAATCATAAGATAACATGTAAGTGTGAGATAATGGCATATTATCACCTTGTTTATGAACTCAAGTCACATGTAGTAAATGTGTGTCAAACTTGTTATTTTCAAGTACTAAAAACCATATTTTAGTATCTATAAATTCCCCTCTTTATTATAGTCATGGAATTACTAGAGTAAAATGATCAAATTTAATTTAGTGTGTACAAAAAAAATTCTCTTTGGTATGAAGGTCTAATTTTTATAATCACTTAATAGTGAAACCCTATAATCATGTGTATTCAATGTCCATAGACTGAATATTTTAATCTAAATCTAATTTTTAAAAAATTGAAAGAATAAAGGTTATAGTACAAATATGTGTTGGTGAAAACCATGTTACCCTTACAATGTTTTAGATATGATGCTTATTTTTTGAATCATTGTATAAACTTGTGTTTTCTTAATAAATCACATTGAGATCTAGGTTGACTATGCACCAAATTTGTGTATGCAAGCTCTTGGGTTTGTAAGAACACATATTTAAAACCTCACATTTGTGTGTATTTTAAGACCCTAACCTATAGTGTGTCGATTGATAGGCAACAATAGACTTATGGCTTACATACATTTCATATTATCTTATTTCATTTTTATATGGTATTAGTATGGTTAGCCTATGGAATAACCATGGATAAGTAGAGTATATATAGGAGGTATTTTTTATTATTAGATCATCATATTTTGAGTTCTACTCTTATTGAATTATTATGGAGGTTACCCCATTAAAGCAACTTGGTCATAATTATCAAGTATTTCAATCTTTTAATAATTATTTTTATGGATCTAATTATTTTACTCTTAATTATGGGATATGTTATTCCATTATTATGAAACATATAAGTAATTTAATTATAATTGGTATCAAAGCATAAATTTTGTCAATTCTATGTGGCATTGTTTTTTAGATCTAGTGTTGTGGTAATCTAGAGAGCTAGAGGATAAAAAACATAGCTTGAGATGTATGAAGAGTTTATTTTTTTCATTGCAGTATTGTTGAGTCTTTTTTGAAAAAAATGCTTATATTTTTTCACTCTTGTGTAAATTATCAATCATAATATTCATCTTGGAGATACCATCACAATGGTATAATATGTTGGTACTCTTTTTTTAGGCCCAAAAGCCTCCAAAATAGGGTTTCTACATGGCAGGTCCTAACACTCATAGATGAAATAAATTACAAGACACTCTTATAAAATCTCACAAGGATGACATGAAGTCTAAAACTTCATATCCATTAGTATTTGAGGTGGTTTATAAGCTTTATACAAATATAAAAACCATGGTGATGAATGATGATCTCAATGTAGTAAAAGGGGAGATATATTATATAAAAAATCAATTTTCAATTATGAGTGCTCAATTGATCATTATTAAGACTTAGATTCCAAAAAATAATCCTTCATCACTTCAATCAAGTTCTCCAAATCTGAGAAATCATAACTCCAATATTAGTTTAAATTCCATGCTACCAAAAGTCAAAATGCAAAAGTTTGATGGTAAAGATCCAATCACTTGGGTAAATAAATAGACAATTTATTTAATCTACATCAAACCTCATGTGCATAAAAAGTGATCATGACATATCTATTTTTGAAACCTTAAAAGTTCATTTGTTATAAGTTGTTGTGCTCAAAATAAAATAGGGAGCTCATATTAGCTAGTTGGTGTTTAGTGAGAATTTAAAAATACACTATCATAACAATGTATCATAAAACTACTTCAGTTAGTTAATAAGCTTTGATAAATAGGTACTGATATATTCAATATTTTCATAATATATCCTTACACATGGATGACATCAATGATTACAATATGACTTTATTATTATTATTATTATTATTATTATTATTATTATTATGGGGGAGCAAGGATATAATCCAACTTGAGTTTCACATGTTTAATCTAGCATTTGTTTATGAAGCCATACCATTTGTGCACTAGGTAGAGGAAAATGATTTCATAAAAATAAAGGTTTTCACTCAGTTTCATAAATGTAATTTCAAAATACCATCATTTATTCATCCTACAAGATTGAACCTTTATAAAATTGGAGAGAAACATACAAAAGGGTTATGTTTTGGTTGTGACAACAAGTGGAGTAAAGGACATAAATGTGATAAACAAAAGTTATTCTAAATTAAAGGATCCAAGGAAGATGAAGAAGATAATGAGGCCTTAGGTCAAATTATGGAAGATATAAAGGAATAATATTAATATTCTCACCCTAATATCTCATGTCATTCCATTTTAGGTATTAGTACCTTTAAAACACTTAAGGTGTTGGGATTCCTAAAGAAATATATAGTGACAATGTTTTTGATTTATGGTAAAAATAGGTTTTGAAGGGGCCCCGAAACCCTAAACATCAGAAGAGAGATAAACCTTAAGCACAACTAGAATACAAAAAAGCCTGGAACCTATGAAAGCAAGACCAAAAATCCAGGAAACTGAAAATAGAAAACAAGTGCTAGACAAACAATTAATATTGTTTTTTACAAGACCAAAGTTTCATATCTAGAGGGGGGATCAAAGGCTTAGACTTCTTCCTCTTAATAACAGTCCATCCATCCTCTACCTTAGTTGCCTTAGCAACCCAGTCCTCAGAAGGCCATGATCCATGAAGTCTAGGGGTCGTGGAAGCCTCAGCAAAATCCTTATGAGAACTAGCCAACTTCTAGCTTCTAGGAGAATCCTTCAAAACAGGTGGAGGAACCACCACCTCCTCAGTAATCGGTTTAGAGAGATCACATTGTCCTATCTCTGCAGTACCTTCAATAGGGTTAGTCTCCAGTAGAGTCTCCTAATCCGTCGATTCAGACTGGGTACTCTTTTCATTCTCATCATCATCCTCTGAATCAGTCGAATCTCCCTCGGGTTGTTTAGCAAAATAGTGTTCATGATCAGCTTTAGACCACCAAGAAGGTGAAATTTTGGATTTGGATTTCCCTGCAGTACACTAGGCTGCAACGTGCCCCATCTGGTGACACTGTCTGCATCAAAAAGGTAAACCTTCAAAATCTAGCATTTACGTCCAAGAACCCCTAGGGGAGTCCACACAGATTGCCTCAAGAAGGCCCTTAGAAACATCCACCTTAACCATAAGGCAAGCACAGGTCAAGCGGTAAAACCTCTTAGTTTCATCGTCCTCAAATAAAAACTCCCCTATAGCATTTCTGATGGTTTTAAACACCGATTCATGCCATAAATGTATTGGTAGATTAGGGAGCCCAACCTAGATAGGGATCTTATTGAAGGTTTCTATGAGAGGATTAAAATCCATATGCCACTGTTTGGCCATAAGAGGGTATTCACCCTGTAATACAAGATTATTGTTGGATAGAATGGTCTTCCTATCCTTAGAGTTTTGGAATAAAGCTATAAAAAAACTTTAACGCATGGGTATATTTCAACATTTCCATCAATCAGTGGCATCCAGATATTGGAGATCTAGCCATGTAGATCTGCAAGAGATGGCCAGTAGCCATGAAATTGACAAATAGCCCCATACTTTGAAAAATATTCTACCCGATTAAAGATTGCTTCAATTGTATCAGGATCTAGATTAACCCTGACAAGATTTAAAGCACTTACAGGTGCAACGCATGATCTCCCAGTAGAAGCTTGATATTTTGCTCCATGCATTTCAACTTCATAGGTAGCCACATCTACATAAGTTCTTCCCTTTGGCCCAAGGACAGAACCAAAAATAGGGGATCCTTTTGCTATATTCATAACTGGAACAGAGCCCCTTTCCGTAGAAGAGTGGGCGATCAGGATTCTTTCCCCATTCCCAAGTGGAGTCCCTTTCATTGCAAAGACCTCAGCCACGTCAGCCACCAGATCAACGACTACCTGGTTCAAGTTTTGAGCTCTCGCTCGTGCAAGCGCACGCTTAGCATTCAAAATCTTTGGATTCAAATTTTCCATTTATAGTGACAATGTTGTTTGACTAAGTACACATAATTTCATCAATAGTAAGTCAGCTACTCATTTGAACTATTTTAATCATCTAGATCTAAAATTTTAAGTCATTATTATAGATGATGACATAATCAATGGTTCTACCAAGTTTCATAGTATCAAGACTTCCATGGGGGACTACCTTCTTAATTCTCATATCTTTCATATTCCCATGGATGGGATTGACATTGTTTTGGTAGTAAAATGGATAATGAATTTGTTCATAATAGAGATGAATTTATATGAATTGTTCATGTGATTTCAAATTGAAGGTAGGATATTTGAAATACTAAGATTATGGAAAAATTATCCCCAATCGGTTAGTTCACATTAGATGATTAAGATTCTTAAAAACTGGGTTGAAGGATTTGTATCATGATTATTTTCCAAAGACATTTAACCAAAAAATGTGTCTACACTATTGATTTACAAATGATTCTTGATCACCCCCGAACAATTTTTGGTACACTACTAAAAGGACTACCACCAAGTAGATAACATGATCATGCCATAAGATTAATTATAGGTAGTACACCATCAAACCTTAGACCATACATGCATCTATATGCATATAAAAGTGAAATTTAAAATATGGTACATTAAATGTTATAAGTACATATTATTTGGCATAGCTAAAGTGAATTTTCATCCCTAGTGGTCATAGTAGAGAAGAAGGATTAACTTAGAGAATGTGTCCCGACTACAGAGAACTCAAGAAGTACACATTAATGATAATTTCCATATTATAGTGATTGATGATTAGTTATATTAATTACATGGTGATGTTTATTTTAATAAAATAGATCTTCATTATAGGTATCATCAAATTTGGATCAACTAAGAGGATATCCCTAAAACAACTTTTAGAACTCATGAAGGCCATTACAAGTTTACGGTCATGCCTGTTGGTCTCAAACTTAACCATATACATTTCAGAGTTTAATGAAACTATTTTAAGGCCTTTTTTTAATGAAGTTTATATTGGTGTTTTTTGATGACATCCTAATCTCAAATATATTTTGGGATTAACATTTGAAGCATTTGAAATAGGTACTATTTATTTTATAAAAATAGAAGCTTTATGTCAAACCTTCCAAATGTACTTCTGGATTCCATGGGGTGGAGTAATTGGTTCATATTATTTCACATGAAGGAGTTAAATTCAACCCTAAGAATATCAAATATATTATGGATCAAAAATTACCCAAGACCTTATGGAACCTATTAGAAATCTGGCCTATCAAGGCTAAACACCAACCCCTATAACTAAAATATTTCCCTTAAACATGATAATGTTCATTAACTATCAAATCAAGGGAGTATGTTTCAGTGTCATGTCAATTGGTGCCAACTATCATCATGTTATTTGAGTATCTTGTGATCTCTTTAACAAAGAATTCAAGTGGTCTTGTGATCTAAGAGGCCTTGATAGAGATGTATGAGAGGTTTTAGATAATAATTCACAATGAGTTTATTTGGTATTTCTACTATATTCAAGCATGAGGCTGACTATAAGCTTTGAAAAATATGATCAGGATACATGAAAACCTATTTATGACCTAAAGAAGGCTACAAACTGCTTTTTATGGTATTCATTAACAAATATTCTTTTTTAGCTATATGTGTGGTTGTCCAAGAGAATATTTTGGTATTAATATGATATTTTTGACCTCATAAGGCCACTAAAGCATCCATAATATCTCTAATCATCCTCATAGTCATATTATTGTTTAGACACAATGTTCATACTTTGGAAATATCTCCTCATGCAATTCTAAAGCATAGTTTGGGTCTTAACGATTCCCACATGTAAATATACCCCATTTTAATCTAAAATAGAGTTATTAATTACTTTAATAATATTTTTGAATCGTAATATTCTTCATCTTTGCCTAAATTGGTTGTTCAAATCTTAAAATTTGGAGAAATGCAAGAGAAAGGCTATTTTCATGTGTTTCATGCAGGAAGTATGAATTTCTATGGAATTTTACATACATCAAAGGTCAAGAGTTTAAACAAGGTTTCATGATAGGTGTTATAATATATATTCAAGGATAAAATATTTTATACATTCTCAAAACCAATCCTCAAACACCACCTAGTTTCTTTGCATCTCAAGAGAGACTTTCATGTTTTCAGATGGTATGGCCATGAGAGAGAATATCAAGATCTAGAATTTTGGGTAGAGGTGGTGGTATTAGAGAGATTACATCTTTTGGAAATTTATCAAAAATTTTCTATCTCTCCTTTATAAACAATCCTCTACAAGTTAAAGCACTCACAATGGCTCCTTCATATAGATAGGCAACTGGTCTTTTGAGTTTTCTCCTCTCCTAGGCATGGTAATAAAGAAATATAAGTTTGTGGATCTTTTCAAGAGTATGAACCAAATTTACATGACATAATTAAACCTCTTTCCAAATATGTGATGTCATATTAATATCAAAAATAAAAATTAATACCGAATCTACAGTCTATAGGTAGTTTGATGGTTGTATGGTTCATGGTGATATCAAGATGTCAAAAGATGGTTGGTAACTATATGAGAGGTCACAGTCTTGTCCATATGTCCTCTCTCTATGTTTATCAAATTTTCATCAATATTTATTACCTATAGAACACCAATCAATCTTTAAACAGCCTCATACTCTCAATTTAGCATATGTTAAGGTATTTTAGCATATGTTAAGGTTATTAACATAATCCTAAGTTTCTTTTGCCTTATGTATACCTCTTTTAAGAGCCTCCAAACTCTTATATCTTTTTAAAATATGTGCTTATGATTTCTTATGACATATTGTTTTTACATTAGATTCATAAGTCTTTCCACTGTCCTTATGTTGCATACCATTTTCATAGCTTTATCATTATCATTTGCCATTGTTAAGGCTTATCACTCCATCTCCATTCAATGTTTTCCATGTTCCATTAGTCATATCACTTTCCATTCATATTCACCTCATAGATTAATTGTTTTAAAGGATTTAGGAGTGTTTTATAAATACCATAGTTATTCAAATGTTGTAAATCCTTAAACCATGTTTAAGAGGTGTGTATCACTACCTATAGCTAAGGGAAATAAATCAAGGATGTGCTTCACGGAAATGGTGTTTTGAGGAGACTAGAAGATATGAATACCTCAATGAAGGAGGTTTAAATATCTCCATTAGTTGATTTAAATGAATGATAGGTTCATAATATATAATCCTTGACCTTCTCAAGGTCCAAATCTATCTCAGTCTACCTACAATCACACTCAAACACAATCAGGCCACCAATTTCCAACATGGTTCTATGTTTTTGGTTTTGGATAAGGATAGTAATCATGATTTTAATGTTATGATCAAGATAAAAAATGTATATTTGGTGAACCAAAAATACATGATCTACATTCATTCATGAATGATGAGTTATAATCAACACCCCATCTTCACCTATAATTGAGTGTTATGAGGATACTTCAAGGTATGGTTAAAGAACTTCTTGGAGATAAAGATAAGTGATATATGCACAATATTTTTATGGTAAATGAGGCAAAATTTAAATGTCCAATGGACACCATGAATACTCTCAAAACCTAATTCTTTATACATTATGCTTATACTCTATCTTAATCTATACAATAGGGTTTTACAACCATCATAATAGCCAAGTTTTAAAAGTGAGCATCAAAGTTTTGATCTTAGGTGAGAATGAATGATGAAAGGTTTCAAAGTGAATCGTGAGATCTCAAAGTTAAAAAAATTTCAAACTCACCTCATATCCTTCATCATCCTACTATCTCATACAAGGCTTAAATATACCCACCTACAACCAACAAATATAGTGGTAGTTTTGAGATCCCTTTTAAACTAAAAGGGATAGTTGATAGTGGAAGTCTTTGGGAATTGGTTTGAGGTGTGATATCATCAATTAGAATATGGATATATCTCAAAGGTAGATAGATTCAAAAGGTATTTAGCATACCCACAGGTAGAAAGTACTACACATAGGCAATCTTAAAAAGATAGAGTAATCTAGTGAGAGGTATGGCTTAGTAGGTGTTTTCAAGGTGTTTATAACAAAGGAAGAACATTATTGAAATATATTTCAATAAAACCAATAGTTCAAGGAACCTATGATGTGTTGTCTCCATCAATAACTTAGATAGACCTTGTCTCGACACTCAAGTAAGGTCTACCCTCTTACCTTACCCACATACTTATAATCAACAAGTTTATCACCTACAAGAAAGTTAAGAGATAAAAATAATTATTAAATTAAAATTATGATGGGGAAGGATTTTTTACCCTTTTAATAAATAACTCAATGTCTATATCCAATGGTTTGGTTCTTTGAGAAATGGAAAGACCTAGATGGCCTAACTAAGCTTAGTTAGGCCTATCCATACCAATAGTCAGACCCAAATGTGTAGATGTCTACATGGTGGAGAAAAGAGACTTGTCTTCTAGAGTAATTTTTTTCTCAAAATTTATTAATTTTGAAAGGATGTTGTTATACATCTAATATGAGAGAGAAGGAGATGTGAAACATATTAGGTCTTTAAGCCTAAAGATAGACCTAAACAGGCTTAAATGTGGAGGTTGGAGATATATTCATACTTATGAATGTTGAAAGGGTTAAGAAATCTATTTAAGTAATAATGATGTTATAATGTATCAACCTCAGTTAGAGGTTTTAAAACATCAAACTTAGTCTTAAGGTTGCGTAGGCCTAGTAAATCCCAAACCTTAAGCTAACTATATGGAGTATACATAGGCATAGTTTAAACATAGTTTGGATTTGAGGATTTATTGACCTTGGAAATATTTTTTATCAGTTTAAAATATATAAAAACTGCATTGGATGGGACTTTTAGACCTCTAACTTCCATATACACACAAGTAGGAAGACCAAACCTATAGTCAACCTCATGAGGTAATGGAGACATAAGGAATTATGGGCTATCAGAGTAGCGGTAGAGGATGAGAAATAGGTATTAATTAAAGTTATAATTATGGTTTTAGATCCATAGATCACCTAAATACCACCTTGGACTCTAAAACTCAGTTTAAGCCTTCTAGGCCTAGAAACTAGTTTTGAGGCCTAGAAGACCCACACCATCATGAATACAAAATCAAAGTTTACTAAGAAATAAGACCTCATGATGAGGCGTGATAAGATGATACAACTTTAAATAAATTATTTTCAATCATAGAGAACAAGGGAAAGTTTAATTTGATCCTTGAAGGCTAGTTGTAATTATATAGTCTACATAGTAATCTCAAACAACCTCTTTTGATTCTTATATCCTTCACCATAGGAGGACTTGGGCCAAATGCTCTTATAAGAAGTTAGGAACCCTAGGGAAATTGAAATACATGAATCATTGAGGTTTATTTAGGATTTTATCTTTATGAACCATTGTTAAGACTATAGGAAGGTCTAAAGTTCATGAAGAACACTACAAGAAAACTTCCCTACATATGTATATTGATACACCTTTTACATGGGAAAAAATATATTGTAAAGAAAATTTAAGGGGTATATGGACTAAATATCCATGTCAATAATTATTGGTTTGGAGGTCCATACTTTATGAACCATCATTAAGAAAGTGGACCTCTAAAACCCTCCCTAAACCCTACTATAGATCAATTTTGAGAAAATTGAATATTCTTACACCCAATCACCCATGAATCACTTGATAAACATTAGAAACATGAAGTAAAATTAGAGAATGTCTTGGACATGGTGCTATGTTGTATGGAACTATATGAACCTACCAAAAAATAGCATTTTTGAGAGAAAAGTGCAGAAAGAGAGGTACAAGGTAGTTTACGATGTAAATCATTAGAGAATAAATTTTGGCACTTATTCTACATCAAAAAAATTATATTTATAAATATATACCTAGAACTACCTTTGTGAGCCTCTTCTAATTAGCTAGTCTCTAAAATTGAAGGATAAGGTGACTTGGTCACCTAGTTTGTCAATTTTACAAATGTTTCTTTCCCAAAAAGGCCTATGTCATGATTTCAAGCATTATTTAAGGTCTAATACTCACTTATTCATAGGTTTTAAAAGTTTTATACAAGCTTTGAAAGCCATCAAATGCAAGCAATTAGGCTTCTAGGCCTAATTAGCCTACTAGACCTACTTATTCAATTAAGTAAAGTGGAAAATGTCATAAAAAGTTGTTGATGTAAGTTAAACTAGAGTAATAAAGCGACATAAATAACCCTTTAAGTTTTAGTCACATGCATAGCTAGGCTTCAAGTGGAAATTACATGCACAACTAGTCTTCAACTGTCAATCACATGCATAATTGATCTTGAGTGTCAATCTATGAGTTAACTAGTCCTTATATGGTAAATTATAGGAGTTATATAAAAAAATTAAGGTGTAGAATTTCAAAATGAGGTAGAGTTAGTCAACTAAATCCTCAATTACCTCTTTTAAATTTGAAACAACTCATTCAAGAATCATGCAAGATCATCAAGCATGGAGGGATTATTTGGAGGACTGGTGGTAACTAATTTATATCTAAAGTAATGTATGAGTTAATGATGATCATGGATGAGTTTACTTCTCTCCTCTATGCCATTCTTCTTGTTCTCTACTCATCTTCTATATATTTATTATTTTAGGCCTTGTTTTAAGATCCCTCTCTTGGGCATGATGAAACTCTACCAAGATTGAGCTTTGTAACCTTTAAAGATAATAAAAATAACTATTAAAAACTACTTGGTATAGGTTTAGTGTGTTTTATTAGTTTTATTTTCACATCTGGTAGTGTTCCCTCCCTTGGTAGGTCCTAGTCTCACCTAGTTATTATTATATCATCTTATATAGATTGTATATAGTGTTTGATATTGATTGACTAAGTTTGAAGGGCAGATATTGACTAGTTAGTGCCTTGAATCAGGCCTTCCATAATTTACCTAATGTTTTGATCACTTGATGAAACCTTTATATGAAACACTTTTGCATAAGATTCCCTTGGATTTTTAAGATTCATTTCTTTGCATTGCTTATTAGTTTTAGTTATATTTTAAATTGAGTGGATTAATGATTACATTAGGTGCATCAACATAACTAGTATATATTTTCCCTTTCAATTATGTTTTGAACTCTTTTCACTCCCAAAGCAAGTAGGTTTTAGTAACTGATTCAAAGTTTATATATCAAAGGAGATGGAATCATAATATATAGGTTTGGTCTAATATATAGGTATCAAACAACATATATACCAATCCAATGTTAGTCCATGTTTGAAGGAGATATGAGCAATCTACTTTAGTAGGGTGTAACTTGGGTTGCTAATAGTTTTAGCATGATAAGTGGGATATAAATTAAATAATTAGAGTACTCATTTACAACATCTTGGTCTTCAAAAATAGTTTTAATCACTCATATGGTCATCATCTCTGAGGTGAAGAGGATTCTTGCTCATAGTTTGTTATTTTCATTGTGTCTTTTAGTAAGCTATAGCTATAGATGGGGAAAATTATTGTCATTCACTACCTTATTATTAACCCTATGATCCAACCCAATTATAATATGATCCCTATCCATCTCATTATTACCCTTATAATCCATATATTCACCTTGATCAATAATATGTGAGCCATTATCAGCCCTATCATCCATTTTAATACCAAGTATACCACTTTGTCCATCTTTGTGAACCTCATTCACTTCCTTAGTAGCTTTTTTATCAATATAATTAGTCAAGGAAATATCATGACATTCCTGATCAACTCAACCAAGTTCCAAGATAATACATATGAATATTTAAATAAACCTTGTTTGATTATGAGAAACACATGGTGAGCATTGACACACAAAAGAGATAGGGATAAAAGATCCCTAGGCATGAGATTGAGATCATGAGATCCTTATCTCAAAAAGATAAATAAGAGTTGGCATCTTTCATAAGATAAGGCCATTCAAATGTTAGTGGTTATATCATTGGCATAGGTGGTTTAATTAAAGGTATTAAAGAGAATTTGGTAGTCCATGAGAGACACCAGGTTCACCATAACCAACAACATTATTCCTCCTTCATTTCACATGAGTCTTGCATTGAAATACCTTTTCCCTCTCAAAAATGTCAAACAAAAGTATATCATAGCCCTCAAAATTCCTTTAAAACTTTGCCAAAATTTCCTACTTAGAAGTCTATCCAAGGGAGATCTCAAAAGGTAAAAGAAGTGTGTTTTAAGAAGGCTGAATCATATGTTTCATAGTAGATTATGCAAGGGACTTCATATTATGATAATTAAGGAGAGATATCTAATGATAAGGTGTTATAATTTGATGCTCACCTTCCTAAATATATTGATCTTACAAACCAACATATACATCAGCCAATAGTAGTTTTAAAATAAAATCCATCCCAGTAGGTTTTTTCTCCATTCATACCCATAGATGCAACAAGTACAAAATAAAAAGTCCTTAAACCCAAGTTTATGACTTGGAAACAAGTGCAATAGTCAAGGGAGAGAGAATAATAGTCAAGTATAATCCTGAGTGTTATTTTGGAAAGCAAGCCTAAAATAATTCAACCTCCACTCCTCCCTCCTCAAAATCCCAAGGCCTTCCCTTTATGGAAGTTTATTTAATAAAATATGTATTAAAGAGAGGAAGTGATGGTTGTAAAAGTTGAGTAACACAATAATCATTATGAAACATCCATGTCAATACCATTAGATTTATTTCACCTTCTTGATCTTTTCTAAGGGTCCATTATGTCAATCCTTGATAAGGATCCTCTACTTTGTGTGGTAAATGAATAATATTAAAATAAGGTGATAGGTAATGAGAGTGAATTTAGAGATCAAGAAGAAGAAATCACCATTGGGACAACCCTTACTAAGTATAGATGTGAATCAATCTTTCTCAATGTAAAATATGATGAACTCCAAGAGGTTAATAGGATGTAAGTTGAGTTGCAAGTATAAGATGAGACACAAGAGAAAGAGGTTTCAATTAAAAAAGAAGAGGATGTTCCTCAAAAACTTCTTGGTCACATGGTAGCTTCCCTCAATCATGACAACTCACAAGAACTTGTAAAAGATATGAGGAAAGTAGATGACCTTCTATAGTCTTCAAGCATCTAAGGAAAAGTATGCATTCAATAATCTTGTATCTTTATTGAATATGAAGAACCAATTCTTAGTCACCAATATGATCTAGAATTTGAGTGGATTGATGAGATGAAATTGTACATTGAAGATGAAGATGAGCAACTTTCAACAAAGTTGGAAATGATTGATCAACATGATTCCTCATAAGCAAATGGTAAGGATGGAAGTGAACCACATGTTTTTCTAACTGATCATGAAGAGATGGCCTTTTAGGAAGACTTGGAGGGCTTTTGTTCAAATTTTGATAGTCTATATCCACCCCATAAAGATCTTGAGGGTGGTCTTGTACTAACACTACTAAAACTACTCATCATATGTCTTATAGGAAGAATCAAGGAGAGACTAATGACATGTTGCATCCATGCTTTTATATCTATCAAGAATTTGAAGACCTCAATAAACCGCTATCTCAAATGGAGCATTATTGAGGCACTAATAAAAACATATTAGCTAAGTTACCAATATAATTATTGTATGATAATTTGATAAACCATCAACATCCCATGATTGAGGCATAATTAGAATTGTTAATGCAAGAAATATGGATATGGGAGGAGTATGATTGGGTGTTATATTCCCATGTACAATCCATTCACTTGAGAATGGAAATAGAAGTCCTGGTGCCTTCCTCAAGAGGCCATGAACATGATAATACTCCTAAATTCAAGTGGGAGCTATTAAGATATGATAATCATACTTAAAGGTGCCACGGTGGTCAATCATATCTAACCTATATAACCCTAGAGGAAAGAATCTAACCTCAAGTTAGTTGTTTTAGTTTGTTTTGTCTTGTTTCAATAAGTGGTTATCACAAGCATTAGTTTGTTATCTTGTTCTTATTTTCATTAGGTTAGGTGTGCTTCTTAGTATATGTGCGTTTCTTGTGTTGTTTCTATTGAGTTTTATTATTTACAGTTCAAAGAGGTGTCTCAAGGTGCAAAATCTATTTTTTAATTCAAGATAGTCATCAAAACCATGTTTTTATGTTTCAAAACTATCATTATCATGAAAAACTTATGTATTCTCTTGACCAAAAAGCTGGTCAACCCTTGTGAGTCACTAAAAATGTTGTAAACTTGGCTTATCAAGGCCAAATTCCAACCCATACAACTTAAAACTTTTCATTTACCACCATAAAGCTCATTAACTATCAAATCAACAGAGTATCTCAATGTCATGTCAATTAGTGTCAAGTATCATCATGTTGTTTGAGTATATTATGATGCCTTTAACAAATAATTCAAGTGGTTTTATGATCTAAGAGACCTTGATGGAGATGCATGTGATGTGTAAGTTTATAATTCATTATGATTTTATTTGTTATTTCCTATATATTCAGGCATGAGGCTGACTATAAACTTTGACAAGTATGATCAGGATACATAGAAGCCTATTAGTGACCTAAATAAGGATATAAAGTAATTTTCATGGTATTAATTAGAAAATATTATTTTTAAGCTATATGTGCGGTTGTACAAGCAAGGATTTTGGTCTTAAAATAATATTTTGACCTCATAAGGCCACTAAAGCATCCATATTGTCTCTAATCACCCTCATAGTCATATTATTATTTAGTCACATTGGTTCATACTTTTGAATTATATCCTTATGCAAGTCTAAAGCATATTTTAGGCCTTAAAGAGTTCCCACATGTCAAAATACCACATTTTACTCTAAAAAATAATTATTACTTATTTTAATAAGCTCTTTGACTTATACTTATATTCATCTTGATCTAAAAAATGGAAGTTTGTGGAGCTTGTCAGGAGTTTGAACCACCTTTCCATTAAATTATTAAACCTGTTTCCACACATGTGAGGTCATATTAATCTTGGGAAGAGAAATTAATGCCAAATCTATATTTTAGGTAGTTTTATGGTTGTATAGTTCATGGTGATTTTAGGATGTCAAAATACAGCTGGTAAATGCATGATAGATCTCATTCTTGTACATATCTCCTCTCTCTATGTTTCTCAAAGTTACATCATGATTCATAGTCTAGAGAACACCAATTAGTCTTACAACACCCCCATACTCTTAGTTTATCATATGTTAAGGTATTTTAGCATATGTTAAGGTTATTAGCAGAATCCTAGGTTTCTTTGGCACTATGTATACCTCCTTTAAGAGCCTCCAAATTGTTATATATTGTTAATGTATGTGATTTTTATTTATTAGGACCATTAAAGATGGTTTTTACACTATATTCATAAGTATTTCCACTCAACTTATGTTTCATACCATTTTCATGGTTTTGCCATTGTCATTCACTATTATTAATGCTTATCACTCCATCTCCATTTAATGTTTTCCATGTTCCATTAGTCATATCACTATACATACATATTCACCTCATGGATTCATTGTTTTAGAGGAGTCAAGAGTGTTTGATAAACACCATGTTCATGAAAATTTTGTAAAGACTTAAAACTTGTTTATGAGGTGTGGATCATCACCTATAACTAAGGGAAATATAATCAAGGATGTGCTTCATAGAAATGGTGTTTTGAGGAGACTAGAAGATATGAATATCTCAATGAAGGAGGTTGAAATATCTCCTTTATTTGTTTTTAATTAATGAGATGTTCATGATCTGTAATCCTTGACCTTTTCAATGTCTAAATCTATCTTAGTCCACTATAGTCATACTCAAACATAGTCAAGCCACTAATTTCCAAGAAGGTTATCTATTTTTGGTTTTGGAGAAGGATAGTAATCATGATTTTAATGTTATGATAAAGATAAAAAATCAATATATGGTGAAACACAAATTCAATGTCTATAGTTAGTCATGAATGATGAGTTATAGTCAACACCCCATCTTCACCTATAGCTAGGTGTTATGAGGATACTTCAAGGAATGTTTAAGGAGTTTCTTTGAGATAAAGACAAGTGAGAGATAGATAATATTTTTATGGTGAATGAGGTTAAATTAAAATATCCAATGGAAACCATTAATCCTCTCCAATCCTCACTCTTCCTATACCATACTTGTACTCTATCTCAGTTCATATAACAGGGTTTGACAAGCCTCATAATAATTGATTTTTGAAAGTGAGCATTAAGCTTATGATATTAGGTGAGAATGAATGATGGAATTTTTCATGGTGAATGGTGATTCCTCAAAGTTTAAATTTTTTGAAAATAACCTCATATCTTTCATCATCTTACTATCCCATACAAGGATTAAATATGCCTACCTATAGACAATAAGTACAATGGTAGTTTTGATGTCCCTTTTGAAATCTAAGGGATGGTTGATAGTTAAAGTCTTTGGGCATTGGTTTTAGGTGTGATAAAATCAATTATAATAGGGAAATATATCAGAGTTAGATATATTCAAAAGGTATATAACATACCTATTGGTAGAGACTTCTACACATAGGCAGTAGTGAGAAGACAAAGTAATATAATGAGAGGTATGGCCTAGTAGGTGTTTGTAATAAAAGAAGAAAATTATTGTAATATATTTAAATAAAATAATTGGTTTAAGGAACTTAGGATTTGTTTTCTCCATCAATATCTCCATGGACCTTGTCTCAACACTCAAGTAGGCTCTACACTCTTACCTTACCCACATACTTCTAATCAGCCAGTTTATCACCTATAGGAAATTTAAGAGATATAACTAACTATTATATGAAGATGATGATATGGAAGGAGTTTATACCCTTTTATTGAATACCTAAATGTGTATATCTAATGTTTTGGTTCTTGGATAAAGGTAAAGACCTAGATGGCCTAATCAAGCTTAGTTAGGCCTCGGCATACCAATAGTAAGACCCAGATGTGTAGATGTTTGCATGGTGGAGAAAAGAGACTTCTCTTGAAGAGTGTAGTTTTATAAAAATTTATTAATTATGAAAGGATATTGTTATCTGTCTAAGATGAGAGATAATGAGCTATGAAACCTATTAGGTCTTTAGGCCTAAAGATAGACCTAAACATGCCTAAATGTGGAGGTTGGAGATATATGCATACTTATAACTATTGAAAGGGAGAATACATATGTTTAAGTAAGTAATAATTATTTTATAATGTTTTAATAATGTATCAACCTTAGTTAGAGGTTTTAAAACATCAAACTTAGTCTTAGGGTTGTTCAAGGCTAGTGAATCATAAACCCTAAGATGATTATATGGAGTGTATAGGGGCATAGTTAAAACATATTTTGGATATGAGGATTTATTTACCTATTAATTATTTTTTATGAATTAAAACTCTATAAATATTTCATTGGAAGGGACATGTAGAACTTTAACTTCCATACACACAAGTATGCAAACTAAACCTACAAATAGCCTCATGAGGTGATGTTGACATAAGGGGTTATGGGAAGTCAGAGTAGTGGTAGAGGTTGAGAAATAGGTAATGATGAAAGGTATAATTATGGTTTTTGATCCATATATCACCTATAAACTACCTTAGACTCTAAAACTTAGTTCAAGCCTTTTAGGCCTAGAAACCAATTTTGAGGCCTAAAAGACCCACACCATCATGAAAGCAAAAGTAGACTTTCCTAAGAAAGATGACCTCATGATGAGGTTTGATAAGATGATACAATTTTAAAAAAAGTTTTTTCAAGCATAAATAATAAGGGAAAGGTCAATTTGATCCTTGATGGCTAGTTCAAATTATATGGTCCACACAATCATCTTGAATTGCTTATATTGATGATTATATCCTTCACCATAGGAGGACTTGGGATAAATAATATTATAAAGAGTTATAAATCCAAATAAAATTTAAATACATGAAGGATTAAGGTTTATTGAGGAGTTGAGGTTTATGAACCATTGTTAAGACCATAAATAGGTCCAGAATGCATGCAGAACACTAAAAGAAAACTTCCCTACATATGTATCTTCATACACCTTCTACATGGGAAACTAAGAGTATTAGGAATATTGAAGGGGTCTATGTACTAAATATCCATGTCAAGAAGTTATGGTTTGGAGGTTTGTACTCTATGAAGCATCATTAAGAAGGAGGACTTCTAAAACCCTCGCTAAACCCTATTATAGACTAGTTTTGAGATAACTAAAGATTATTGCACTAAAAAATCCATGAATCACTTGATAAAAAATTAAACATGAATTAAACTTAGAGAAGGTTCGAGACATGGTACCGTGTTGTATGTAACTATACAGACCTATCAAAAAATAATGTTTTATAAGGGGAAAACTTAAAAAGAGAGGTAAAAAGTGGTTTAAGAAGATGCAAATCATTGGATAATGAATTTTGACACTTTTTATACATCCTAAAATCATTTTATGTCCAAGTATCTACCTATAAATTTCTTTATGAGCCTCTTCTAATCAGCCAGTCTAGAAGATTGAAGGACAATGTGATCGAGTCACCTATTTTGACAAATTTGCATATATTTCTTACCCAAGAAGGCCTATGTCATGATTATAAGCATTTTTTTAGGTATAATATTCAATTATTCATAGTTTTTAGAAGTTTCATGCAAGCTTTCAAATCCATAAAATGCAAGCATATAGGCTATTCGGCCTAATTAGCCTAGTAGTCCTACTTGGTCAATCAATTAAAGTGAAAAATAACATAAAAATCTATTGATGAGAGTTAATTCAGAGTAATCACACCACATAATTAACCATTTAAATTTTAATCACATGCATATATGGTCTTCAAGTGAAAATTCCATGCATAACTAGTCTTGAATTGTTAATCACATGCATAAATGATCTTGAGTGTCAATCCATGAGTTAACTAGTCCTTAATTGCTAAAGTATAGGAGTTATTTAATAAATTAAGGCATATAATGCTTCAAGATAAGGTGAATTTATTCAACTACATCCTCAAATACCTCTTCTCAATACCAAATAGCTCATTCAAGAATCATGCAAGATCATCAAGTATGGAGAGATTATTTCAAGGATTAGTGGTAACTATTTTGTAACTAAAGTGATGTATGAGCTAATAATGGTCATGGATGAGTTTCATTCTCTCCTCTACACCATTCTTCTTGTTCTCTCTTCGTATTCAATGTATTTAGAATTTTAGGCCTTGTTTTAGGATCCTTCTCTTGGGTATGATGAAACTCTACCAAGATTGAGCTTTGTAACCTCTTAAGATAATAAAAATGAATTTTATAGATTCCTTGGTATAGGTTTAGTGTTTTTTATTAGTTTGATTTACACATGTGGTAGTGTTTCCTCCATTGGTAGGTCTTAATATCACCTACTTACTAGTATATCATCTTATGTAATTCATTTATAGTGTTTGATGTTAATTGACTAATCTTGGAGTGAAGATATTGATTGATTGATGGAGTTCATAAAGAAATCATAACCAATGTGATCTCTCTTAAAAACTATTACCAAAACATTTGAGACATTATAGAAAATAAATAGTTTACATAATAGTCTCTTAATTGTATTTACATCTCTATATGGGTCTATAAAATGGAGTGAGTCAGAAATACATGGGACTGCCTATTAAATAGGCAAGGTATGTTGTTTCATAAAACAAAATATTGTTGCATTAATAACCATAAAATAGGAGTATCTATTTATCATTGTGCACTCAATAAATGCATGTACAAAATAGAATAACATATCCAACAATAAAATGACTCTAGAATCAAGCTTACATGCTTTGTTCTAGCACCCTCCCTTAAGCATAAAACAAGGAGTGAAAAAATGAAAAATAAAAGAGACTGATGGGTCCTATAAAATAGGCTTTATCAAGTACCCATATATAAAATCAAAGTGAAATATGAAGTGTCCCTATGGTAACCAATACATCTTATCAGACTACATGGATTATGAATCACTATAACCACCAAGTCAAATAGGAACTGATACTTTATATGAGGCTAACTCTATAAAAAACATTGATATCAAAATGTTAGATTAAAAAAGTCACCAATGATGAAATGTATCACTACAAGGTATCCAAAAACTAGTAATAATAGCTAAAGTTGAGAGATCAAAAGACATATGCTACAAGGTATCCCAAGAAACCAAATAGCTCAATACTCAAACATAATGCTAAAAAAGGTGCACTTGATGGAATGAAGGCCATCAAATATAAATTAAATTGGTGGAATCAAAGGTCTCAATGGAGCTCAAATCTACATGAGTGGTCTAGATCCACTTATTGATCATAAAAAATAGCTAACACTTTAATTCACCAAAATAATTCTTACAAAAAGAGACTATTAGAGTTGTCGATAGTGAAAAGCAATTCACCAACTAAATTTTATCTATTGTTAGAAGATGTAGTGTACCAATGGTTAGCAAAGAACATGAAAAATGAATAAGCATGTTCTACACCATACCACCGCCCATACTATTGACTAGGTGGAGTGATGCAAAAAAGGTCTGTATGAGTGGATTAAATCCACTACTCTAACACTGACATGTTGACACTATATTCACTAGAATAGCTACTCTTTAGAATGAAATCAAGCTCTACAACAAATCTAAAGGAGATTATAAACTATCAAAAAAATGTCAAAGATATAAAATAAATATCTCTCAATAAAATGGCCTTGGTGGTGATGGTATATTCAACAACTAAAGAGTAAGTGCTTAATATGGAGCATACAAACATGAAGAAAATCTCCATAACTCTTCATGTGACTATAAATAAATATCTCATACAAAAAAAATACTATATGATGCATAAAAATAGAATGTGATTAATATTTAGAATATTTCATCAAGAATAAGAGAGTTGCCCCTAAAATAAGGGAGTGATTTATGACACAAAACTGTACTAACAAATGTAGGATGCTAAGCTCTACCAAAATACATTCATGACTATAAAAGTGGCATAAAAATAGAATGCACACTAAAAAATGGGATGTTTAACTCTATTGATAATGCATCCATGAGAGAAAAGTGTGATGGTAAAGACAAAAATATGGGCTAAGAGGGTACAAGTGCAATAATAATGACCTCTAAGAAATGAAGGTAAGGAGAAGCAAGAACAAGTTTGTTTTATCTATGAGGTGGTTTGACCTCTTACCAAACTAGACCTCACCCTCTATCCTTTGACACATAAGGATGAAAAAATGGTATCCCAAAAATGAGAAAAGCCTCAATAAAAATGACATTTGAATTACAATAATACCATCTTAAAAAATGTCTCCCTTTAAAAAGAATTTGTACCACCTTAAAAATGTATAGCACCCACAAGAATAAATTCCACTTAAAAAGAAATTTTTAACTAAACAAAATTAAATCTCCCTTAAAAATAATCACCACTTTGGTTTTATCCCTTGAATTCCAACTCTTGAAAAACTTGACAAGATTAATCTTTCTGCTACATCAATCCATAATTTCATTAAATAATATTTTATAAGTGTGAATATATTTTTGAATTTTAAAATAATTTAAAATTCAAAACATAAATGAATTCATGTGAACAAACCCATGATTGAGATAATGTAGGGTCAACATAGTAAATATCAATAAAAGAAGACATATGATTAAGCCATGTGGAGATATTTGGGTGGACTATCTAGGAGGATTGTGTCATTCAAACATTAAGGTAGGAGAACTACTAAGCTAGTAGCTTCAATTTCATGATCCACATGATCTATGAAAGGAGTAATGAGGTAAAAAAATCCATCACAATCATGGATAACCCTTTATCTCCATCATTTTCATCTTATTTATTAGTAAAAAAAATAGAGGCCATGTAGTCAAAAGCTTGGTAGTGGTTCAAATGATCATGATGATAATGTATAACTCACATTCTAATGGTAAGGGTCAGGCCATGGAAGATAACTGGGATATGGTCTATGTTGTAGGAGTTATAAAATCACATCAACTTTTTGTGTGATTACAAGACACCCCTATAAAAAAAATTTAGAGACCATTCTCCACAATACACACAAGAGAAATATTTCTCAAAATCCACACTAGACTACACCATTGAATAGATCATATAGCTCAAGATTAAGACTCTACATTTAATGTGAAGATATACATGGCAATGTCAATGAAGGTGAGGTTCATTTAGGAACTATAGATATTTGGCATATGGCATGCAAATCAATAGGATAATGTTAATTGATAGTGAGAATAGTCAGTGTAGAGAGTGAGTTGTAACTAATGGATAAATCTAGGATTATCTTTCTTGGATGGATATGGCCCACTAAAAACCTTAGAGAAAATCAGCACTGATTTCTAACTCATTAATTTAATCAAACACAATACAAAATATGGCTAGATCAAAGTACAATGAAATCAATTCTTAAAACACTATCAAATAATCATATGACCTCAAAACAAATATTTTGTGAACCCATTGTATCACACTAAGATGAGATAGAGGAATCAAGTGAAAATAAGGATAATATGAATTCATGACCAATGCATTATGTAAAGATGATCTGTAATTATAATATGATTTTAAAGACTCCTCAACTTTATAATTTTAGGAAAGACATCACCAAATACAAAATAATACAAGTTGTCATCTAGTAGAATGAAGATCTATAACACCAATGCAAAAAATGATTAGACTCTTCAAAAAAAGTGTAGAAACTATGTTCAAGGTATGTCAAATGTAAAAACCAATCTGATTTATAGTTTACATAAGCTAATTAAAAAAAACAATGATGTAAAAATGGTAGGAGAATAAAAATGTCAACCATTCCAATAGCATGGTCATATAGTGGATAAAACATTCCTTTTCAATCAATAAGGAAATGCATGGACCAGCAAATAAATGCAAATACAATAATAACCCCTAAAAAATGAATAAAGACATAGAATATTGAGTAATAGTTGTTAGATTTGCTCTGATACCATGACAAAGTTAATAAAGAACTCATAACCAAAAGGATCTCTCCTATAAACCATTACCATAAAATTTGAGACATTATAGAGAATAAATAATAAATAATTCACACAATAGTCTCTAAATTTTATTCACATCTCCATATGGATCTATAAAACTGACCAGGTTAAAAATACATGGGAGTGCATATTAAATAGGCAAGGTATGTTATTTCATGCAACATTAACCATAAAATAGGAGTGTATATTTATTATTGTGTAGTCAAAAAATATGTGCACAAAATATAATAACATCTCCAACAATAAAATGACTCTTGAATCAAGCTTGCATGCTTTAGTCCAACATTGGTTAGTGCCTTGAATTAGGCCTTGCATCATTACCCTCATGCTTTTATCACTTGATGAAACCTTTAAGTGAAATGATTTTACATTGGAGTCCGTTTGAGTTTAAAGAATCAATGCTTTGAGTTGCTTACTAGTGTTAGTTTGAGTTCAAATTAAATGGATGAATGATTACATTAGGTGCATCACCATCACTAGTATAGGTTTTCCATTTTAGTTATCTTTCTAACTCTTTTCAACCCAAATCAAGTAGGTTTTAGTAACTAATTCAAATTTTATATATCATAGGATCTATCCTCATAATATATAGGTTTGGTGTAGATACAAGTATCCCACAACCTATAGACCAATCCAATGTTAGTCTAGGTTTGAAGGAGATTTGAGCAATCAACTTCAATAGGGTGCAACTTGGGTTATATATAGAAAATTCATGGATTTTTGGAGTTACTGGATAGTATTTTATATTAGTAAAAAATTATGGAAACATATTATCTCCACTCATAGCCTTGTTGAAAACATATTCCTTCCAATGGGTTAAACAAGATACCAAGACATTTTGAGAAGCTAAAATAGGTGATGTTCACCACTTCCATTTTAGAGAACCCTTAATTTTATTAAATAATTATTTTTTGAATGTGATGAATCAAGATATATCATGGGGTTATTACTCATATAATAATGAAGATCCATTTCATTCAAGATTAGTCAACTAAAAGGACAAAAAAATATCAAGACAATCTATGAGAAATAGATGATGAATATTCTTCATGCAATCAACTAATGGAGACCTTATGTGATGGGTAGACACTTTCAGGTAAGGACTAATCATGATAGTCTAAAATATTTTTTGGAACAATGATTTTCACCATAAGAAAAACAAAAATAGGTGACTAAAATCAATTCTCATGAACTAGCAACTTGAGTTAATATTATACCCTTTCCTCAAAAAATAATGGTACAATACTAATAATGTGGCAATAACCACTACTATGAGGATTTCCAATTACTATAGAATAATTATCTATTAAATCATCATGTTTATGTGGTAATTTTAAATTGGAATGTGGTCATGGAATCTACCTTTATTGAAACTAGAGGTATAATTTATGGTTTTCATTTGGAAATTTAACTTGATTCTAGTACCATAAATAGTTTTTTTTCACCTTATATTTCTTATAAATTATAAACCAAACCCTCTACATTTAAATAATGTTGGGAGGAATATTTTGGATTATTTAACCCTAAAATCTATATTGGGATATCTATGGTTAAAGGGGTAGAGATAGCCTAGGGTACAAGGGTGATAATCTATCTATATAACAGACCAATTATTTTCAAAACATAGATATAATATATACTAAATTTATTATATTGATATATGATAAAAATAAAAAGTATACATATGTTATATATTATAATGATATTGAAAACAATATACTTATATAGTTCTAATGCTAATATAAATATGGAAATAGTTAGATCAGTTACATGATTTTGGAAATTATACCTCTTTAGTCATGAACACTTGTATCAACTTAAAATGGTTATGTCAATGTTTTTATATGGATTTGACATAAGTTTACAATTAAAATACCCATTTAAATTATATGTGACCACCTATATACTTTTACATTCTATGTCACCTTCACACTAGTGCATTTAGATCTAAGTCATGGACTATTGCTCCTTATCAAATGAGTAAACTCTAGTTCTTCATTTTCATACTAGTTATGGGAAAAATGGGTTAGTGGTGACATGGTTTTGATCTTCCCCAAATAACCCTTTATCAATGAGTGATTTTTATAGCCAATACTCTGAATAAGGTCTTAGACTTATGTAGTTCTTTCCTATGTGTTATCTTGTGTGTGAATGATGCAATGTGTAATAAGAAAGTACAGTAATGACCTATCTTGTAACTTGGAAAATAGGTCTCATGGGATATTCCTTCAATACTTTAAACTTGTATATGTTTTATCCCTATGACTTATATGGAAAAAGGACATCATGAATCTTTACTCACTTGAGTATTTAATTGAATATCTTCGGTAAATTGTCTTGTGAGTTCTTTGGTATGTGTTAAGTTTTTTCTAGGTGAAGAATGAATGAGGGTTGATCTTTTGTGTGTGTGTGTGTGTGTCTGTGTCTGTGTGTGTGTGTGTGTGTGTGTGTGTGTGTGTGTGTGTGTGTGTGTGTGTGTGTGTGTGTGTGTGTGTGTGTGTGTGTGTGTGTGTGTGTGTGTGTGTGTGTGTGTGTTTGTGTGTGTGTGTGTGTATTTGGAGAATATCTTAAATTAAATCACTTAGGATGACCATAATAATATGTTTCATTTGTAAATTGGATTAATTTATGAAATTATACACTTATGTTGGGATACGACACTTGCATTAATGTAGGTGTCTAGTTAAGACACAAGTGGTTTATCATTTAGAAAATAGGCCCATGTCTATAACTTTAATATATGGAATATAAGTGTGTTTACAACATTTTGGGTAAGATATAAATCCTAGGTCATTAGAATGACATTGGTAAAATTAAGAGATAATAAATGAGGTAAATAGAGATAGTGTATGTGAGCCTTTTGGTAATGGGAATGGTCTAGAATATGAGGGCACATCCATGATATGAATTTTCAAAATGTACAAGATTGAGGTACTATATAATTCAAAAATAGTACTACATTTCCTCCCCCTTTAATCTATAAATGAATTTTCTAATTTAAACATAAAGGAATGTGTACCTGGGTGTATATAACACCTTGAATTTGATTGAGTCCAACTTGAGTGCCTATCTAGTGACTAACCTGTAACTAATAGAATGTTGTATTATATAATCACTTCATATAATATAAAATTAAAAGTATTGAAATAATTGAAATTAAAATAAAGAAAGGTTTAAGAGTAAACTTGTGTATTTATATAAATGTCTTACCTTTGTGGAAATTTTATTTGAAAATCTATTTAATTAAGAATCATCAAATGTATGATTAAGAAAAATATAAAATATGGAAAGTGCATATATCTAGAGAGATAGAGATATTGGAGGACACATTCCCAAAACTTTAGAGAAAAGGTGAGTTTCCACCCAATAGTTGAGATTAACTCAAATGTGTAACCCAATCATAATTATAACCTGGTGATTGTGAATTAACTAAGTCAACACAAACTATAAAATTGGTGAGGTTATATGAAGTAATCAAGTCCAACCTATAAATTTGGAAAGATTGAGTGATTAAATCACCTCAACCATACCAAAAATTAACCAACTACTATAGTAGATTGGCTCAATACAATCCATAAAAGTCCAACTTGGTGGGTGATGAAAGTACATATAAGTGTTTGAAATCTGAAAATAATTTTATTTTATAATAATAGGTGTACATTACATAGCATATGCACCGTAGATATGTTTAATGTTGAAACTATGTATAACAATGGTACCAATTTATATAATTCTACCACAAATTTGTATCTAAATCACATAATTATGGCTTTGGCCAATATTGAATTTGAACAAGTGTGGATGACATAATTATCATAACATGACCCCACTATATATGATAAATTTTAAAATTAATATAATTTCCAATGTGGAGGACATGTTTTCAAGACATGCCACTACTATAATTTTGGTATGATAGATACCAAATAAGTGTGGAGAACATGTTTCTAAAACATGCCCCCACTAAATCTAAAATTATGAAAAATGTGGAGAAAATGTTTTCAAAACATGCCTCCACTACAATCTAAATTTGTGAATCAATGTGGAAGTCATGCCTATATGGCATGCCCCCACTAACATGCCCCACTATTGAGGTGAGGGGAAGTATAAATTGGTATTCATCTTTTTGAGGTTAAGATAACTATATAATATGTATATAAACCATGTATCATATATAAGGAACATGTCTAGGTAGATATATCAGTGAAGCATAAAGATGTGATCACACTAATTCCTAATATACATGATGTAGATCATGGATATAATCTCAACAAGAACACAAGATCACTCAAAATTAATTCAAAATAAAAAGGTCAAAAGATACCTCAAATAATGGACATAATCAAATGTTTCACAATCAAAAGGACATGACTTAGTCAAATGTCCATAAAAAGTAATAATGATAGATTCAAACATCCATACAAAAAACAATGACATATTCAAATGTTAAATAGGAAAATAAAGGCATGAGGGTTGAAAAGAATGGATCATATTCAAATGATCAAACAAGAAAAATAATATAAAGGTAAGACACTTAAGGAATTTCTTGAATGGAAGCATAAGTAACGAACATAAACATAACATATTATTCCATGGATCATATGTGTTAGTAAAAAATGTTAAATACATCATATATCATGTAAAATTCAAAATATATAAGCATGGATAAAGTTATGTGTGATTATATAATCTCAAACATGATAATGTAAAATGACCATAGAATTATATTACCTAGATGTTTCATGATAAAATAATTATATGCCCCCAATGTCCACTTAACTTGAGCATATATTTGTGTATGACTATATCACACTAAAAATATGTGTTGAACATGTGTATATAAAAAAATTATATGCTATCCACTAACATGGAACTAATAACATATATGCCAAGGAGCTAATAAAACATGTAAATCTTGAACATATTTGTGGATTTTTTAAGATTTTTAATTTACCCTTTTGGTGTATTTGGAATATTTGGATATTATATAAGCTACCAAATGATTTCAAGAGGAAGAAGAAAATATTTGATGAGTGGTAAATTAATAATATTTACTGAGCTATTTGTGTCATATTTGTGCATAGAATAATAAAAAAGTGTATCATGATCTTTTGATAAGTTTGTACTTCATATCTTTGGTTTGAATTTATCTAAGTTTGGTTTCTCATTTTTTGGTGATGGATTCAATAAATAAGTACCATGTAATATAGGTATGAAAATATTGCATGGTATATTACGTAGTGGATCAAAACATAATTTGTTGAACTTTTCATCTGAAGATTGTTTATCATCTATATAAGTAGTAAATTTAGCCTGATTTGAAGAAATGCTTATAGTTTCCTCCTTTATAACCAAATTTGAAACCATATGTTTTTTAATTGTATCTTGATTTTTGACTTATTTTGTTATAAATCTTGGTTTAAGTATTTGATGTTCCCATTTCTCTTTTTGTGATGGTATATTTCCTATATGTGATTTATTCTTTAACTTTTTCTCATTTTTAGGTTATTTTTAATTTGTATTGGCCAAATGTATATTTGAATATTTGCATTAATATTGACAATATATCCCAAGACGTGATGGTCATTTAGATCATATGTGAAAAAAGGACGAGTTATGTCCTAGGAATGTTTTCCCAATCCTTGCCCATGATAACCAAAGTTTTGTAAATATTACTTTTCAAAACCACACTTTTTGGGAAACTTAGTATCATTATCGAGAGGTAAATGTGTATCCTTTTCTTGATATAATTTTTATTTTTGAAACTTTTTTCTTTAATTTTGATATTTTCAACTATTTTTTCTCTAAATTTTTCTTTGGTAACCATAATTATTGTTTTGGTATTTATGGTTTAGGATAGGTACTCATAATGTGACTATTATTCTTGGTTGATGTATCAGTGATATGATCACCACTAACATTTTGACTTTTTATTTTGTTGTTTAATGTAAAAACAATATATATGATTCTCACACATTATATGATATTCATGGTAGTATTTGGATCATACTATAGGATGTGGAGGAGGTAATTTGATCACTTTGTTTTGAATCATTTGTCTTAGGATTTCACTTGGTCTCTTAGTGGTCTTTTGATCACTTTTTAATAGCTTGTTGTATATTTATTTTGTTATATCCTTTCATTTAGATAAGAAACCTTGTTTGGCATAACATTGGTATATGAGGATGAAAACACATGATTAACACTACCATGTTATATTCTATAGGTATGTAATATGATTTCACAACATTGTGATATTTGAACTAAAATTATTTTTCCACTCTTCTATTGAATTGCTCATAAGTATGTTTTGATATTTTAAGGCCTCACAAGCATAAACCCTAGGTACCTTAGATTGAACATTTATACATAAACCATATACCCTACTCATTTAAGGAATGATAGCATGGGCCTCATTAGATGAATCTTAGATATCACCCTCCTTAGGGTTAGGAGGAAGATAATCAATACTTTTTCAATAATAATTGTAAAGAGGGATAAAATTCTGATTTTGTTTTGAAACCCTCTCATTCTATTGATCAAGTTGGTTACTAATTTTAATTAATTTAATTAAAAATGAGATATAAAAAGTAAAAAATAACATTATGCACTATAAAATTAGGTATCAAAGAGATATATCCATATTAAACATGTGTTTAAAAAATGGAAAATTCTTATTTTTAAATATTGAACACTTTGACATCAGGATTTAGAAACCAATAAATCAAGAAACCATAGATCAACTAGGGTTTTGAGAACAAAGTTTAGGGTTAATACCATGTGCCAAATTAAGAGAAATAAATATAAAGTGATTGGATAAGAAGTTTTGGAATATGAAATAGATTTTTAGGAAAAATAGGAAATGAGATGAACCCATAAAAATAGGAAACAAAAGTACAATGTATGGCCTACTAGTCAAATTTAATAAAAATAGTAAAATGATAATTTCATAAAATATAAAAAATATTTAGGATTTTTTTCTATATTATCATAATTATGAAAAACCTCTAAATAATTTGAAATTTTATCCATTATGAATCATAAATAGGCCAAACAATGTGGAATGTTTCACAAGCAAAACCCTAGAATATTTCAAATAAAGAATCAATACTTTTGATAAAAATAAATTTATTTCAAATATATGAGAGAGGATTTTTAATAGAATATTATTTTTTACTAAACTAATAAATTAGTTACAAAATAAGTACACTATTATCCTTATGTGTCAATGTTTACTAAAAATAGTAAATTGAAAAAAATGAAAAATCCATACAAATTTGGGCAAACAAAAAGAGGTTTTTGAATATAACAACCTGAGTAGAAAATACCTATGAGTAATCTAAAAATTTATATATTTATAATATTAAATAATACAATCAATTAATAATAAAATTTTAAGTGTCTAAACATGAATCTTGGCAATACAAGGAGGGTAAAAAATTAAGGTAAATTCTTAGATCTAAAAATAAATCACAATAAGCCAATACTTTAGGGGGTTAGAAACCCTAGAACATAAAATATTTGAATTATTATATATAAAGTTCACCAAATTTTTAACCTTAAAATATATATTGGGTAAACTAGGGTTAAAGGCATAGAGATTTCCTGAGGTACAAGGGTGATAAACTATCTCTATAGCAGATGGCTATTTACATAACTTAGATAAAACATATACTAAATTTATTATGTTGATATGTGATAAAATTTAAATCACAACTATGTTATATATTTAAAGGATGATGAAAACAAGATAGTTATGATTCTAATATAGATCTAGAATTGGAATATGTAGAAAGTAGATTGGATCTAGATTCTAGATTAGTCACATGATTCTATAAATTGTGCCTTTATAGTCGCAAACACTTTCATCGACTTGGGATGGTTATGTTGATTATTCTATATGGATTTTACATAGATGTCCAGTATGGAATACCTACTAAAACTAGATACAACCACTCAAATGCTTCTAGGTTTTATGCTTCCTTCGCTCTAGTGCTTTCATGTTACATCTCATTTATCCATTGATTATTTGAGACACTACTCAGATTATTATATAATGGTTATTAATATATTTAGTGATATTTATGAGTTGTATCAGTTATGATGTTTTTATAAAAAACATATTTTTCTTGATGACCTCTTATGTTATGCTTATGATCGTTATTTTTATTAATTAGTGATATTCAGCTTTTGTTTTGATTTCATGTTGATTTTATCATGGCACAAAATAAATACAAGTTTATTTGGTGATTTTTATGTAATATATTTCCCCCCTAAATTATAGAGTGGAGAGAAAGTATCATCAAAGATGGGGAAGTGATGATTACATTTAGGGGTAAAAATAAATATGCATGGAACCCACACACACCACAATAGAAAGGGATCAAGTTTTTTATTTTTATTTTTAGCCCTATGGTTGATCTAACAAGTTGGATGAATTCAATGATGATTGATTTTATAGACACCATTAGTGATGCATATTTACATTCTTTTAGATGGTGTTTTCTTGTATGTTGTTTTCTAGTTAGTTACAATGTAGTAGGCTATTACTTAGATGGTTTACATTGTTTGGGTGAAAAAATACCACAAACAAATGATTCCACTAAAAATTATAATTTATAACTAATATGAAAAGTTATGTTGAGGTCAACATACCCCTCATTTTTTGACAATTAGGACCCTTGAGATATTTTTAACCTTAACCATGAAAACATGGCATGTTTTGATCATTATTTAAAATTTGAAGAACATCCACTTTAATGAGGTTGGTTCACTAGTTTATGGTTTTTCTTTGAGATTGCATAATATTGATAATAATTGGTTTTCATGTATTTTAGTTACAAATTTTTGGAATGCTTACTAGTAGATTCATGTTTCAAAACCTTAGCATAAACTGTTGGTTCAAGTTTGACTTTGAATTTGGAGGGAGAAAATTGGTGAGAACATTTTAAATCTATTTTGGACTCAAGCCCAAATTTTATGTTAAGGCTTGGTCATGTTTTTTTTAACACAACTAGACCTTAGCCTAAAATTATACCTTGGTCCCTTGTATTTCCCCCCTATGTTTCCTATATCTCTAACATGGTCCAATTTTATGGTAAGGATCCCGTTTGATTTTCCTAGCAAGATCCTTTTAATTTTCTAACATGGTCACTTTATTACTTACTTAGCCTAAAGCCTTAACACCAAGGCCCCATTCATGTTTATTAACATGAATGATACCTTAGTCTAAAATGCCTTATCCTATGTTTCTTTCATCTTAGGTCCTAACTTAATTATTGTACACCTTGAAAGATCTAATGATTCACAATTCCTCACACCTTTTGATCCAATAGAATGAGGAAGAGCCTAACAAACTAAGTACTTAGAGATTTGGACCAATCATGTTCAATCATTCAAATTATGATCAATGGTTTACACTTCATCATATACTGAATATCAAATGGAGTGAAGACATAATTGAAAAGTCAAAGCCTTAGGAGGTCCATGGAGTTTCCACACAACACTCCTACATTAAAATATTAAAAGTAAAGGGTCCCACATATCTGAATTAACGACTCATAAGAAAGCTCCTGAATCATGATCAAATGATTCTAGCTTCATCACGGTGCTTAATCGAATGGTGTGAATTGACACTAAGAACCCAAGAAGCTCCATAGAGCCACAACATGGAATTTTCATATTGGAGCATAGGAATTTAATGAGCTTAAATTTGATGTTATCATGAATGTCATTTGACATCCATGAGGCCATCATTGACGTCTATGTGACTGTCAATTTTAAGCCCATCAAACCTAAAATACTTCATGAGCTTAAATTTGACATCCTCACAATGTCATTTGAACATCCAAGAGGCTTCCTTTGACATCCATGAGTTCATCAAAATTAAGATCATCTAGCCTTTTATTTATACCAAAGGAGGTATGTTTTATTTCATTCAAGGGGTCATTTTGATTTAAAACTTAGCATAAAATGCTTTAACTTAAGTTCATTGATATTTATTAATATCAGTAGACTTAGGTAAAAGTATTTCATCCTAAGTTATTTTATGTTTAGGCACTAACTTAAAGATCATATACCTTATAGGATCTAATGGTTCATTCTTCATCATGGTGGATGATCCAATGATGTGAAATCATAGATGAATTTTCAATGTATCCCTCGAGAGCCCATGGGCTCACCATGTGGCAAGCGCTCACTTGATAGGTGATTTAAAAGGTTCTAGAGCTCAAAATACACATAGATACCATAGGGATTACTACCAATGGGGACTAATAACAAGCAAGGGCCTAGATCACAATCAATGGTTCTTAGTCACTCATAGGATATTGATCAAATGATGTAAAGCAAAAGGTATTTTTAAAAATCCAATGGCTAGTAATTTGATGGGAATTTATGAAAACTACCACAAAAGGTGCCAAATCGATGACATATAGGTGCCATGCAAGTAAAAATCAACCAAATAAAAGATCTTATATGCTCAAAATTCAAATTTATAAAGGTAAAGTTCTAAATCAAATATACAATATAAGGCATGTATAAGCCTAAGTTTGAATGATCTGCCACCATTAAAACTTTGAAGTTCTAAACCTTACATAAATGTGACCCTAAGTGAACTTAGTTGATTGTAGTAAATCCAAAATAAGCTTAATTATGATTTGAGTACAAAAGAGTTATCATAGAGACCATTTGTAATCTAGTTGTGAAAAATTTTCAAGTGTAGAAGCCATGACAGCTTGGAGGAAACAATTAAGATATGAGACAAAGTTGTATCTATCTAAAGACAACAAAGGAAGAGTTTTTAAAGATACTAAATTGGATACTGCAGCTCTGATAATGGAAACATAAATATCTTTGAGCACTTATGGACCATAGAGGAGATGCAAACAATTACCAAGGAAGAGCATAGGATTACCTATATTATTTTGAAATATTATGACCTAGGTGTAGTTCAAATGGCTAGCCTGTATCATGATACTACAAAAATTGAGGTATTCCACTATATTGGCATACTTTTTCCCATTTATACATATTGTAAAATAGAGTATGACTAGATAATCCATGAAGGAAGCTCTAGAAAAGTGGTGTATATTTCCCCATTAGCCTTTGAGAGGTACTATAAGATCCCAAAACCCCATGTGTACCTACCCAAAATCAAGGAATGGCCCAATAAGAATGACCTAGATAACATCCTCAAACCATGGTATCTCTATGGGAACCATGTATTTTAGGACATTAAAGGAAGACTCCTAATTATCTAGTTTAGAGAGGGAATTAGGGTAATCATGACCCTATTAAATAGAATTTTTGGAACCCCTGTAACCACATATGTCAATAAGAGTTGGGTGTATTATGTCTACTTTATGGTAGAGAAAGATCTCACTCCTCTAATTGGGGATATGATTAGCATCCATCTATGATGCCAATTGTCAGCCATAAAAAAGAAGACAAACAAATATTTCTTCATGATTTATTATTTTGTAGATGCCCTACTAGCTTCTACTAAGATCCCTAACATCAAAAACTAGTCTCTTAAGGGTAGAAACACAATCTCTCATCACTATTCTAAGCTACACATTTTCAAATATAGATACCAGATGTAGTTCATTTGTGATTATGTCATCTTGATTTAGTAGAATCCATAACAAGGTTTCTTATGCCCAGGGTTAACCCTTTAATCAAGAAATATGTGGAGTTATTAGGAGACATCTAGTTTTACCTAGATTGTAATATAATTAAAAATGAGGGAATTCTAATTCAACCTTACAAGTTGCCTATCTGTGTTCCTTCCAAGTTGGTAGAGTAGGAAATTATATCTCAACTCTTTCATGGTGTTGATGGAGTTTGCAAGGATAAAAGGAAGGGCTTCCTCTATCCATTTCCTTTGATAATTAGAAGAATAATTTTGTAGGATTGAAAGAAGGTGGAAACCATGGATAGTCATAAAGATTCCTTTGTGTTTTAATTAGATGACCTCAAGCATTGGGATCCCAATGATGTAGTGGTCAAGCATTTGAAGATCAAATAACTTCCCAATATAGTCTATTAACATCAACTTGGTCCTTACGACACTCTCCACATCAAGGCCAATAATTTTGAAGAAGTACCAGTTAGATTCAAAAATCATAATATTAAACTTGGGCATATATTAAGTAGTGATGAAAAGTCATCAGGAGATATATGGTAGATTCATCCTTTTCATACCATTTGTTTCTTAGACCTTTCAGGCCACCTTAATGACAAACTTAGATGGAGCTACCACAACCCCAAGGACAAATTGTATAAGGCAAAAGTGAGGAGAATTTGGAGGAGAGACCTAGTGAAGGACCTTATCCTCAGATCTTCCTCAAAGACCAACATCCCTTATTGAATACTTAGACATGATTTCCTAAGATCTAGATGAAATAGTTGAGGATAACCTCAATGTCCTTGTTTAAGCATATGTCTCTAAAGGAGAATAAGAGTAGGATGAGGAACCATAGGCTCAATTAGAGGCTAAGTAGGAGGATAAAGGAAAGGAAGTTACCCTAGATCTGGTCCCAGTGGCATAATCAAGGAAGAGGAAATTAGAATTGGCAATTGTCCCTATTGAATAAAAAAGGCCAAGGTTGACCCTCTCTCATCCTAAAAGTGAGATCAACTTGTTTAGTGAGGAGTACCCCATTTATGGACCAATCATCCTTGATTGATTTAAATATGGAAGGATGTAAAATATCCCTTCCTTGTCTCACTCATGGACTCTGACCTAATCTATCACTGTAAGCCATGGATAGGGACCTTAATGAAAGAGAAAGAAGAGAGAATAATAGTAACCACTATAGGGTCAGATGGTAAGAAGATGGATTCTCTATAAGCATCAATTAGCATAAGGATAGACGTCCCTGAACCTCTAAAATACATAGAGTCATCTACTACTATGTAGTTCAATCTAGAGACAACTAAATTAGAAAGAGTAACAACAAGAAAAGCCATGGTGGGAATTGAAGAGTTCACTTTCCAAAAGGTTGAACATTTTGTAAAATATACTCTAGTTGGGGGGAAATAACCTGGTGAACTACCCATACATGAAGAAGATGTAGAAATCCTAGATGAGGCTCATTTAGCTTAGGTTAGAGCTGGAATTAGGGGGGCGAAACAAAGGATATCCAACCTAGAAAAAGAGAACAAAGACTTGAAGACACAAGCCATCTTATCAGTGTTAGTGGTAATGATCAAGATTATTGTAGACTCATTTGATATGTTTCAAGTTTTAAAATCAATAAAATTAGGGTAAAGTGTATTGGCACAACAAAACATAGTGGCTAATGGTCTAATAACCCAATGGCAAGCCTTAGTAGATCAAATAATGGGGCTAATCAACATTAGAGTTAGAAAGTAGATCCTTGTATTCAAGTCAATTAGCTTGGGGAATTTGAATGCCATTCTTAAGATGGTTGTTAAGAAGATCCAAGGTTTAAGTACATGGTCACAAGACTTGGAGAGGTTTCTTAAGGATTATGAGGAATTTGTAAGGATAATTCAACAACTCCTTAGAACAATTCTTAAAAACCCTACACAACCCAATATCATAGGCCTCATCAAGTATGATGAATTAAAACATAGGGCTAATTTGGTAGTCCAAGAAGTTAAGAATAAAATTCAAGGACATTTAGGAGTGAACAAAATCAGGATCCTTGATATGATCCTTAATACTTGAGAATGGGTAGTTGAGGCCTAGAAAATAAAAGAGGCCATGATCAAGAATGATAGAGAATTGGAGGATTTAAATGATAGTGAAGAAAAGTGTCTTCTAAGGCCACCTATGGGTTTGGAGCTTGTTAAAGAACAATATCAAAAGGCTATGGAGCTTCTACATCAGTAAGTGGGTTCTCAGGGCACAGGGCCCACCAATTAATTGATATTCTATTTTGTAAAAACTTTGTAATATTTTGAAAATAGAATATTCTTTTATAAAGGCATATGCTAGTTTATTAGCACATTTACCTCTAGGTTAGTCTATTTTTGAAAAATAAGTATATTCAAGAAATTTCTAAATAAAGATAATTGTCCTTATATTTTGTATATTTATATCTCATAACTGACCAGTATACTACCTTGTCTTTCTATAAAAGGTAGTATTACCATCTTGTAAAAAGGGAGAATTTTGAGCAAATTTGTATACTTTGGGAAATTAATACTATCAAGGAATTATGTAAAGATGGTCCAAATTTGATGTGTCAATTGTTATTGTGGATTTCTCTCAATTGTTGGTTCCAAGTCTTGAATTTGAATAATTTCATGAATTTTGAATTTGTGTTTGTGATACAAGGTTACTAATTTATGCTTATGCTAGATTAGTTAAAGGATCTTTATTTTGATTCATTTCATTTATTATATATTTATATGTGTTAATGCTATTTGAGTTTAACAACAAATTTTTAAAGTAAAATCTAGTTCTTACTTGTATAATTTCAATTTTCCTTAGAAATTTTCCTAGTGTATAGTGAGATCTGAGCTTATGTTATTTTTCATCATTTACTAATTAAATGTAATCCCATTTATAATTAAAACTTTGTCATGATATTTGAGTTAAGGATCAACAATCACATGTTTTCTTTCTACCTTACCCTTCTCTTTTTTCCTTTTCAAACTAGATCACTTTAGTTTAGACTTCATTATAAATATCCATTTAGATTAATTTTTAGTTTTAACTTTGATCACTATTCACTATTATTAGTAGAGATATTCAAAATTTACAAATAATTAGACCATGATGGCTCCCAAACATCAATTAATATATATATTTTTGGAATAGATAAACATTACTTTGCCATTATTTCACCATAGGTAACATAAGTTTCCAAAACCTGCTACTTATGCTCTGAATTCCTAGAATTCTAAAATGAGAAGTGTTCTTGAACACTATGAACATGTATGGTATACATAGAGGCATCAACAAATCCCCATTGGCACTAGATGGAGGGCCTTTCTTCATGAATTATTTAAATCTTTATTGATCTTAGTGTCTTTGATCTAATATTGGTGTTATCTTTGTTCTTTTAAGTAATTCTTTGCTTATAAGTGTAAATATCATTGATCTTTGTAATATTTGACCTATCTTTGTGTTTCCTTAGATAAACATAAAATTTCTTTGAAGTTTGATGCTTATTTTGGTAAATATAAGTTAAGGTTTGAAAACCCATAGTATTTGTGGTTAGAATAGCTTATTTTGATCAAAAGTTGGCATATATTTCATAGATCTTAGTTTATTTGAGCTTAGACTTATAAATATAGACCATATTTTCATGATTGGGCACATATTTGAGCTAGCTTAATCAAACATTTACATCCTTTACTATTATTTATACAATCTTTACAAAATGTGTAGGTTTAATCCTTGTTATTTATAAAGATGAACTTGATACATTGTATTTCAAATAGGATCTTCAATTTTCAAGATAGAATTTCCAAGGATATGAACAAGATCACAATCAAAGACAAAAGAGCCTTTTCTTGAGCTTGACGTCCATAGAAGAACCAGGTGAGATAAAGGTAGGCATAGACATTATAAATCTTTTCCAACCTCACCTCTTCAAAGTACCTTTGCCTTAGACCTTCATCTAGGTATGGATTGGTTGGATGACTATTCAATCAATGTATAAGGTGTGGTGCATGATCTCCTACATAACCCTAAAAAATATTTGCCAACATTTATTCCAACTGGTATTGTAACTACTAGAGAGCATATTAAATATTTTAAATATGCTTTAAGGTTGATAAATGTTGTGCATGAAGATGCAACATGCAGATTATTCCCTTTTACTTTTAAAGATGTAGCTTATGAATGGTTTATCAATTTTCTTGACAATTATATTACTAGTTGGGATGGCTTTACTAATGTTTTCATAGACTAGTTTGGTAAGACTATTAGTCCATGTGTTATATAGCACCAGTTCACCACCATCAAGAGGGATGCAAGTGAATCCATAAGGTCCTTTAATGTTAGGTTTTAGAAAATGTATATCAGGACCATAAAACCTTATAAACTTAATGTTGTTTTAGCCCTAGAAATATATAAGGATGTAGTGGATCCCATGACCTCTATATTCTTGAAAATATTTATTCTAGTTATAACTTCATTATCTAGGGCTTATTCTAAGGTAGTGATCATCAATGGTCAAATATAGCCCTAAGAATAGATGGTATACTCTGTTCCAAACATCAACCCACATATTCTCATTCTAAACATCTTGCCCAACAACAACCATACTGTCTCATCCATGAATCAACTCCTGAACCTCAATTGATTACCTTTGAAGCATGATTCTCCCAATCAAAACCTAGGATTCTTAAGTCATCCTACCACTAATGGATTTAATACAAATGATCAAAGAGATTTAGTACCATCTATTGATACTAGTGATAACTAGGTGCATAATTCTAAAACTCCTAAGAATGAGAATGGGTCTATACTTAAAATGGTTTAAAAGTTAATCACTACCTTTCTTCACTTGTAGAAACAAGTTGGGAATACTATTGAGAGCTATGGTAAGAACTCTCATTTCAAAGGTTTAATAGGCCAAATGATATATTTTAGAATGATAATTTTCATAATAATATGAATAATGAACCATCCTCTGAAAAGAGAACTATGGACATTAATCTTACTGATATTGCTTTACTTGATTATTTTAGAGTGAATTATATATCCAAGCATGGAGTGATTGATTATATAGAGTTTTGTAAGTTATTTGAATCTTTCCAAGGAGATTTGGATATATTTAAAGTGGTCCCTAACAAGGATTGTGGTGTAGGTTCTTTAGGGTCCTATCCTACTGATCAAATTTTCATGGTGGAGACCTTTGATTTCCACTTTTAAGAGGATAATGAACCTAATGATGTCCCTAAAGAGATCCAAGCCTTTCACCAATTCTTGAAGAAGACTTATCTCTCAAGGAATATAAATTAGAGGTAACCCTTGACTATCTCAATGCCTCCAAACAACTTTGGAACTCCTCCAGACATTTCTTCAAGCAATGATCCTAAACCACTCAAAGGTATTACCTCTAAGCATAGTTTTGATGTTCCTAGGTTATAAAACAAGATTACCTCTAATATTGTTTAATACATGAAGAAGATAAAAGCTAATATCACATTGCATGAATTGATATAGATTACAAAATAAAGGGACCTTTTTCTATAATCATTATCAAAGAAATCCAACAAACTACCTAGGGATGACAATGATAATATGGTTGTACATAAAGTTAAGGTAGAATCACCTCCTTTCTTAGTCACATTCAATATGTTTGGTAATAATTTGTACGATTGATTATTATATTCTAGTTCATCCACCAATATCATGCTATCATGTATTTGTAAACAACTTGGCTTGTCTCATATTAAGTCTGATAGGGTTATTACTCAATTAGACAAATCTAGAGTGAATATGATTGGATAAAATTTAAATGTTCATATGCAATTAGATTCTAAACCTAGAGTGTAATAGTTTATGATATCCAATTTGTTGACATTCCTGATGTGTATGGAATCTTGTTAAGTAGGGAATGGACCAAAGCTCCAAATGGATACATGTCTACCAATTGTTTACACTTATGGTTACCTTAGAAAGGAGTCCCAAACCAGATCAAGGTTGAAATAGAGCCAAGGATGAAGTATATGGTCACTACGTAGAATTTTTTGAATGAAAAGGTCAACATATTTGACTTGAACTTAGGGTTTTTCACCCTAGAGACTACAAAGGTATGTGATCCTAAAAGTACTCATGTTATTCCTTCCCTATGGAAGTTACATTTTGATGGGGCTAGGTGTAAGGATAGATTTAGGTTTGGTGTGGTCTTAATTGACCCTAATAATAAGAAATATCATGAATCATATAGCCTCCAATTCATTTATACTAACAGTCTTAATGAATATGAGGCCCTTATCATAAATCTGTAATTTGATATAAAAAGTAAGGTCAAAGAACTACTAGTCTATCATGACTCTGAACTAGTAGTCAACCAAGTGAGAAGCAAATATCAATGCAAGCTCTCATACCTTAAGAGGTATAATTTTAGTGTCTAGGATCTAATTGAATCTATTAATGATTTTAGCATTAACTCCATTGCCAAAGAAGAGAACCAAGTTGTTGATGAGTTAAAATCTACTACAACCAATCTCATGCCTAGCGAAGACTCCTCTAACTTTAGCATTAAGATAATTACTTATCCTTTAGTCCATGATAATGTAAATCATTTTAAAGTATTTAGTGATGATCAATAGAACTTAGATTCCATTATTAATTTTGGAGCATTTGAGGCTTAGATATTGTTGAGACTGATGAAAATGCACTTGGGGAGGACAAATTTGATGGTAAAGTCATTTAGTTAAATGACAATAAAATTACCCAAGGCATGATTTCCTTATAGAGGCTATGTGACCAAGACAAGATAGATGAGGTTTCTAAGATTCCCAAAGTAAGTGGGAAAGACTACAATAATATTGATCTTAGACCCCAAGATCAACCCCAAGTAGTTAATGTTGTAAAAACTTGACTAACATTGAGAATAAGAAGGCTAAAGAGTTGTTAACCAAATATAAGGATGTCAGAGCATGGTCTTATAATGACTTGAAAATCTTTGATCCAAGAGTCATCAATCATACTATAACCCTTAGATAAAATTTTAAGCACTTTAGACAAAAGCAAAGACTTATGAACCCTATCCTAGAACCAATGATCTTTAAAGAGGTCAAGATATTACTAGATGCTAGAATTATGTTTCCCATCTGGCATTCTACTTGGGTGGCTAATTTGGTGCTAGTAAAAAAGAAGAATCATGATACTAGGCTATGTATTGACTTTAGGAATTTGATTAAAGCATCTTCAAAAGATAAATATCATCTTCCCTCTCTAGACCAAGTGATACAAGTTATTTCAGGTTCATCTATGATGTCTTTTTTTGATGGTTTTTTAGGTTATAATGAGGTGTTGGTTGATAGGGAAGACATGATGAAAATAACCTTCATAACTAAATAGAGGACCTTTGCTTAAAAAAAAATTCCTTTTAGGTTAATCAATGTAGGAGCTAATTTTCAGAGGGCCATGGACCATGACTTCCAAGGTCTGATTGGTAAGTGTATCATTATATATATGTATGATCTAACTTTTTTTTTAAAAATAGGGAAGATCACTTTATGCATTTAAAACACATCTTTAAGAGATGCAAAAGGTATGGAATCTCCTTAAACCCCAATAAAATCATATTTTGTGTTACTAAAGGAAATTTTTTGGGTCATGTTATAACTAAAGATGGGATATAAAAAATCTATAGATATTGAAAGGGTGGAGGCTATATCTAGGATAGAAAATTTAAATAGTAGGAAAGATCTAAAATATTTTTTTATTAAGATAAAATTTGTAAGAAAGTTCATTTATAGCTTTGCAAAGTTTGTCAAGCTATTAAATGACATGATAAACAAGGATGCCAAGGTCTCATGAAATGAAGAATCTAGGAAGGCATTCAATGACATCAAGGAAGAAATTAGCCAATATCCAGTCCTGATAAGTCTTCAATTTTTAAGGGACCTATATCTCTATTATTTTGAATTTGACCATATTATGGCTATATTTTGAACTCAAAAGGTTAAATGGTGTAATCACCTAATAGCTTTCATGAGTACTAAATTTAAGAATTTTGAATTGAAATATTCATTAATTGATAAACAAGCATATGCATTAGTTAAGATAGTAAAGAAATTTAGGCATTATATCCTTAGAAATAAGGTGCATGTTATTATACCTAATCTTGCCACAAAGATTATGCTAAGCTATAATGAACTTAGGGAATGTAGAGGTAAATGGATGTTAGTTTTGTAAGAGTATGACATATAAATGAAAATGACAAAACTAGTAAGGTATCAAGGCTTGATCCAAATGATTGCTAATACCAACCCTAGTTTAAGTATTATGAAAGTTGATCAACATAACTTTCAAGATAATAAGTGGTATGATTCTATCATATATTTACTTATTAATGGTACTTGTCTTACAGGGATCAAAAGGGAGTAAAATAGGGCCTTAAGGCTCAAATTAATCCATTATTTGATCAAAGATGGGGTCTTATATAGGAAAGACTTTGAAGGGGTCTACCTAAGGTGTGTCTCAAAAGAGGAAGCTACCCAAATCAAGAGTATTTCCCATGAGAATTTTGGTAATGGAAACCCATCTAGGAAGACTAAAACCCACAAGGTTCTTAGAGCTAGCTACTATTAACCAGCTATTTTTAAGGATTCTCACAAGCACATGAAGGAATGTCACTCCTATCAAATCTTCAACACTAAATAGCCTAAGGTAGTAATGCCCTTGAAACCAATTATGGTTGATAAAACCTTTACACAACAGGGGTTATAATTTATAAGGGTAATCAACAGTAATTCATCTATAGGTCACAAATTCATCCTAACTAGCACTGATTATTACACAAGGTGGGATGAAGCTGTAACCACCAAATAATGCAAGACTGAGGAAGTGATCAATTTCTGAGAGGAGAACATTTATACTATATTTGGAACTATGGTATCTTTAGTGTGTGATAATGGTTTTGAATTTACATCCATATAAATGACGGAATGGGCACATGATACTAGAATTTGTCTAAAATTTTCATCTAACTATTATCTCGAAGGGAATGGAGTGTCTAATTCTACCAACAAGATCTTAATGAATGCAATCAAAAATTATATTATAGACAAGCCCAGGTCTTGGCATAAAATTCTCAAATATGCACTATGGGAAGACAAGATAAGGATCAAGTAAGCCTTAAAGGCATCACCATTTCCATTGGTGTATGACCAAGAACCTATCTTCCATATCACTCTCAAGTTTCCTACATATAAATTTATTCAATAATACATGGAATAAAGCTAGGAGTTTGTAAAGTGAAGATTGATAGACATCATTATGATGGAAGATGCAAGGGAGAAATCCTTTGCTAATTTTAGTAGACATCAAAGCATAGTGAAGATGTGGTTTGACAAAAGGTCAAAGTCAAAGGTGTTTAGAAAGGGAGAATTGGTCCTCTTTTGGGACAAAGGTTCTGAATCAAAAAGGAAGCATGAAAAATTTACACCCTTATGGATTGGTCCTTATCAGATAATAGAGACACTTGGGAATAATACCTTCAAGTTGAAAGACCTTCAAGGAGTAGAATTCACATTGGCCACCAATGGGCAATATATTAAGAATTAATTTGTTACTACCCCACTAGGGGTCTTCATGGAATAAACTTTGTAAGATGGTTAGACTTAGTGTAGGTAGGCTAGTTAGTTTCTTTCAGTTCTTTCCTTCTTATCCCTTATTTGTATATAAATATGTATATATTTGTTTGTTTCCTTTTATTTCATGCTTTGTTTCTTTTGTTGTGCATTTATTTCTGTTGTCTTGTTCCTTATTTTTAATAAGTCTTTTTGGACAACCCTAATCTCAAAGTCTATTTAGCTTGTTTGAATTCCAAGTTCAAGAATGTGGGTATAAACCTAATACATATGCTAACCATGGCTCTAAAATGTGATTATAATTTTATTATTTGAAGAAACTGGTAAAGAATAATTGAAAAGACCAATTATTCCATAATAACTTTAACATTGTCTTGACATAAATTTTGTTTTAAGAATAGTTTCACTTATAAAAGGAAAGCTTAATATATTAAAACATAGTCATGCTTCCACTTAAAAAACATCCTTGCTTGGGACAATGGTTGTAACCATAGGTTATTCTATAAGGATCAAACACCTGGCCAAGTCCTTGAACCTGGCTACCTTAGTTCCCAACCTTTTTGAAATCATACAATATCTAAAAATATAAAAAATAAGAATGCAGTGCAAAATAAAAAGCTTTTCAAGCATAGGTGATTCTAGTAATCTCCACTAGGGCTATGGATGTCTAGCTATAAGTGGAGAAAGACCATGAGTGGATTCAAAGGCATATTTTTTAGGGTTATGGATGCTTGGATAGTAGCAGATCAATGCCTAAGCCTTTCCTAAACTAGAAGCACGGATCTTAATGAATATATAAACATGCTCCAAGTCAATGTTACTAATTAAGGATATGAAACCTAAAATTTGTCTCTAAAATCACATGCCAAAAATTAAGTAGAATCAAAGCACACACATGACATGGTTGTGTCTTATTGTTTTATCCCAATTATACAAGTGTAAGGTTTGTTTCAACCATAAAATGATCTAGATAATAATATTGGTTAAGTGGAGTGGATGACTTAATTTTTGTATGAACAAGAATCTATAAGTTCTAACATATTTCTATGTTTCCCCCAGAAGTCACCATTTTTTGAGGTCAACATACCCCCCATTTTTTGAAAATTTGGAGCCTTGAGATATTTTGAAGCTTAACCATAAAACCTTGGCATGTTTTGATCATTATTTAGAATTTGAAGATCATCTACTTTAATGAGGTTGGTTCACTAGTTTATGGTTTTGCTTTGAGCTTTCCTAATATTTATAATAATTGGTCTTCATGTATTTTAGTTAAACTTTTATGGAACCCTTGATAATATATTCATGTTTCAAAACCCTAGCATAAAACCTTGGTTTAAGTTTGAATTCAAATTTGGTAGGAGCAAATTGGTGAAAACATTTTAAATTTATTTTAGACTTAAGCCCAAATTTTATGTTAAGGCTTGGTCGTGTTTTTTTTAAACACAACCAGAACTTAGCCTAAAATTATGCCTTGGTCCCTTTTATTTTCCCCCTATGTTTCCTATATCTCTAACATGGTCTAATTTTATGATAAGGTTAACTTTTATTTTTCCTAATAGGATCCTTTTAATTTTATAACATGGTAAATTTATTAGTTACTTAGCCTAAACCCTTAACACCAAGGCCCCATTCATGTTTATTAACATAACCAAAGCCTTAGTTTAAAATGACTTAGCCTAGGTTTCTTTTATCTTAGGTCATGACTTAATTATCATCCACCTTGTAGGATCCAATGATTCATGCTTCCTCACATATTTTGATCCAACAGAGTGAGGAAGAGCCTGACAAATTGAGCACTTAAACCTTTGGACCAATAATATTCAAGCATAAAAATCCTGATCAACAACTCATTATTCATCATGAACCAAAGATTATATAGAGAAAAAACATCACTAAAAATTTAAAGCCTCAAGAGGTCCATGGATTTTCCATGTGACACTCCCACATTCAAATATGAAAAACAAAGTGTCTTGTATGTTAGATTGAACCAATCATAAGCAAGATCTTGGATCACGATTAGATGGTTCTCACTTCATCATAGTTCTTGATAAAATGGTGTGAATTGACTCAAATATCCCAAGAATATCCATGGAGCTAACAAATGACATTCTCATATTGGAACATAAAAATTTGACAAGCTTAAATTTGGCATTCACATGAACATCATTTGACATCCTAGTGGTTATCAGTGACATCTACATGACTGTCAATTTTAATTCCATAAAACCTAAAAGACTTCATGAGATTAAATTTGACATCCTCTTGAATGCCATTTAAACATCCAAGAGGCTTCCTTTGACATCCCTGAGGCTATCAAAATTAAGATCATCTAACCTTTTACTTAAACCATAGGGGGCATGTTTTATGTCATTTAAAGGGTCATTTTGATTTAAAATTTAGCATAAAGTTCTTTAACCTAAGTCAATTCATGTATATTAATATGAAATAGACTTAGTTAAAATTATTTTAACCTAAGTTATTTTATGTCTATACACAGACTTAAAGATTGTACACCTTATAAGATCTAATGGTTCACACTTCATCATGGTGGATGATCAAATGGAATGAAATAATCAATGAATTTTCAATAGGTCCCCTGATAGCCCACAAGTTCACCACATGGAAAACACTCACTTGATAGGTGACTGACAAAGGTGTCAGATCTTGAAAGGCTCGTGTAGGTGTCAAATGGCAAACCATGAGGCTTAGTACCAAAGGTGACCAATGACAAGAAATGGCCTAGATCACAATCAATGGTTCATGGTCACTTACATGATCTTGATCAAATGGCACAAATCAAAAGGTATTTTTTAAATTCCAATGACAAGTAATTTGATGGAAATTTATGAAAAATTCCATGAAAGGTGCCATATTGATGCCAGATAAGCACCACATAAGCATAAAGCAACAAAATATAAGATCTTATGTGCTCTAAATATAAACATATAAAGACAAAGGTATAAATCAAATCTAAGTCACATATAAGCCTAAGTCTAAACAAGCTACCACCATTAAAGATTCAAATTTCTAAACCTTGGATAAAAGTGACCCTAAGTGAAATCAATTGATTGTAGTAAATTTGAAAGAATATTAATAATGATTTGAGCATAAAAGAGTTAACACAGAGACCATTTGAAATCAATTTATGAATAATTTACAAGTAAAGAAGCCATGGTAGCTTAGAAGTAGAAATGAAGAGATGAGATAGAGTTTTATCTGACCACAGATAGTAAAGGAAGAGTTTTCAAAGATATTAAACTAGACACTACATCCCTGAACAATGGTAACAAGAATTGGTCCAAGCTCTTCTAGACATAGAGGATATGTAATCCATTACCAAGTAAGAGTAGATTATTTTCACTATTAGCATGAAATACTATGACTTGGTTGTATTTAAAATGGTTGGCCTCCATCATGATGCTACCAAACCAGAGGTACTCCCTTGTATTGATGTACTTGTTCCCATTTTTATAGATTGTATAATAGAGCATGAATGGATAATCCAAGAAGGAAGCTCTAAGAAAGTGGTGTATATTTCCCCATTGGTCTTTGAGAGGTACTATAAGCTCCCAAAACCCCATGTGGACTTGCCCATAATCAAGAAATATACCAATAAAAATTACCTAGATACCTTCTTCAAGCCATGGTTGCTCCAAGGGAACCATGTATTCCAAGACTTTAATGGAAGAATCCTAATTGTCTAATTTAGGGAGGGATTTAGGGTTGTCATGATTCTATTAAATAGAATATCTAGAGCCCCTACAACCACATATGTCAATAATATCTAGGTGTCTTATATTTACTTTATGGTAGAGAAAGAGCTCACTCCTCAAATTAGGGTTATGACTGGCATCCATATAGGATGCCAATTTATAGCCATTAAAATGAAGAAAAGTAAACATCTCTTCATAATTTCTTATTTTCTAGATGCCCTGCTAGCTTCTACTAAAATCCCCAACATCAAAAATTGGTCTCCTAAGGGTAGAACCACCATCTCTCATCACTATTCTAAGCTACACAGTTTTAATTATAGACACAACATGTAGTTCATTTATGAATATGTTTATCTTACTTTGGAAAAATCCATTACAAGGTTTCCTATGCCTAGGGTTAAGCCTTTGATCAAGAAATATGTGGAGATTATGGGAGACATCTAGTTTTACCTAGATTACACTATAATCAAAATTGAGGGAATTCTAACGCAACCTTACAAGTTCCCTATCTATGTTCCTTCTAAATTAGTATAACAAGAAATTACATCTCAACTCCTTCATGGTGTTGATGGAGTTTTCAAGTATAAAATGAATAACCTCTTCCATCCCTTTCCTTTGATAATTGGAAGAATAGTTTTATAAGATTAAAAGCAAGTGGGCACTATGGCTAGGCACAAAGATTCCTTTGTGTTTTAATTAGATGACCTTAGGCATTGGGATCCTAATGATGTAATGGGTAAGAATTTGAAGAGAAAACAACTACCTAAGCCAATCTATGAGAATCAAGTTGGTCCTTATGACACTCTCCACATCAAGGCCAATAGTTTTGAAGAGGTACTATATAGATTCAAAGAGCATAATATTAAACTTGTGCATAGATTGACTAGTGATTTAAATCCACTAGGAGATATATGGCATATGCATCCTCTTCACTACCATTTTTTTCCTATACCTTATATGCCACCTCAAAAATAACCCTAGATGGAGCTAACAAAACCCTAAGGACAAATTATACAAGGCACTAGCAAGGAAAAATTGGAGGAGAGACCTAGTGAAGGACCTTCATCCTTGGCTCTCCTTATAAGACCAACATCCTCTTTTGAACACTTAGACATGATTTCCTTTGAGCTAGATGAAATAGTGGAGGATTCCCTCAAGGTCCTCATTGAAGCATATGGCTCTAAAGGAGAAGAAGAGCAGGTTGAAGAACCAAAGGCTCAAGTAGAGGAGGCTGAGTAGGAAGATAAAAGAAATGAATTTTCCCTAGATCTAGTCCCAATAGCACAACCAAGGAAGAGGAAATTAGAATTGGTAATTGTCTCTATTAGACAAAAAAAGCCAAAGTTGACCCTCACTCATCCCATAAGTGAGATCAACTTGTTTAGTGAGGAGTACCCCATTTATGGACCAATCATCCCCAATTGGTTGATTTATAGAAAGATTCAAAATATCCCTTCCTTGTCTCACTCATGGGCTCTAACCCAATTTATCAGTGTTGATGTGCATGAAGACATCAATCCATGGATAAGGGCCTTGATTAAAGAGCAAGAAGATAAAATAATAGCAACCACTATAAGGTTAGATGGTAAGAAGATGGATGTTTCAGGAGCATCAAGAAACACAAGGATAAAGGTCTCTAAACCTCCCAAATACATAGAGTCATCTACTACTATGTAGTTTAATCTAGATATAGTTGGATTAAAAAAAGTAAAATTAAGAAAAGCCATGGTGGGAAATGAAGATATCACTTTATAAAATGTTGAACCTTTATAGGATTAACTCTAGTTGGGGGACAATAACTTAGTGAACTAACCGTTCATGAAGAGGATGTAGAAAGCCTAGCTGAGGCTCATTTAGCTTAGGTCAAACCTAGAATTAGGGGGTGATGTAAAGGATATCCAACCTAAAAAAAAAAGAATGAATACTTGGATACATAGACCATCTTATTAGTGTCAGGGGTAATGATCAAGATGCTTGAAGATTCCTTTAATATGTTTGAGGATTTAAAATCAATCAAGTTGAGGTAGAATACATTAGCAAAAAAAAAAAAAGTGGCCAAGGGTATAATAACCCAATGGTAAGCATTAGTGGATCAAATAATAGGGTTGATCAACATTAGAGTTGTAAAGTAGATCCTTAGATTCAAGTTAATCAGCTTAAGGTATTTGAATACCATTCTTAGGATGGTTGTTGAGAAGATATAAAGTTTAAGTACATGTTCATAGGACTTGGAGATTCTTCTTAAGGATGATGATGAGTTGGTAAGGAGAATTCAATAACTCCTTGGAACAATTCTTAAAGACCTTACATAACCCAATATCTTAGGCCTCATCGTAGATGATGAATTTAAGCATAGGGATACTTTGGTAGTCCAGGAAACTAAGAATAAAATTCAAGGACATTTAGGAGTGGAAAATAGTAGGATCCTTGATATGATCCTTAATGCTAGAGAAAGGGTAACTGAGGCCCAAAAAATCAAAGAGGCCATGATCAAGAATGATAGAGAAATGGAGGCTTTAGCTGACAGTGAAGAAGAGTGTCTTCCCACCTATGGATTTATAGCTTGTTAAATAACAACATCAAAAGGCTATGGAGCTTCTATAGCATCAAGTGGGTTCTCAAGGCACATGTCCCACTAATTACCTAATATTCTATTTTTTAAAAGCTTTATAATATCTTAAAAATAGAATATTCTTTTGTAAAGGCATATGCTAGTCTATTAGCATATTTGCCTCTAGGTTAGTCTGGTTTTTAAAAGTGAGTGTATTCTATAACTTTCTTAAAAAGGATAGTTGTCCTTATCTTTTTTACATTTTTATCTCACAACTGATTAGTATATTGCCTTGTATTTCTATAAAAGGTAGTATTTCCATCTTGTAAAAAGGGAGAATTTTGAGCAAGCTTGTATACTTTAAGAAATTAATACTATCAAGGAATTCTGTGAAGATGGTCCAATTTTGACGTGTCAATTGTTAATGTGGTTTTCTCTCAATTGTTGGTTCTAAACCTTGATTTTGAATGGTTTCATGAATTTTGAATTTGCATTTGTGATACAAGGTTGATAATTTATGTTTATGCTAGATTAGTTGAAGGATCTTGATTTTTCTTCATTTCATTTATTTTGTATTCGGATGTGCTAATGATATTTGAGTTTGGTAACAAATCTTTAAAGTAAAGTCTAGTTTTTACTTGGACAATTTTATATTATCCTTAGAAATTTGCATGGTGTATGGTGAGATATGAGCTTATGTTATTTTGCATCATTTACTAGTTAAATGAAAGCCCATTTATAATTGAAACTTTGTCATGATATTTGAGTTAAGGATCACTAATCACTTGTTTTCTTTCTACCTTACCCTTCTCTTTAGCTTCTTTTTAAACTAGAACACTTTAGTTTAGACTTCATTATAAATATCTATTTAGATTAATTTATAGTTTTAGATTTGATCATCATAATTTAAAAATAATTAGACCATGATGGCTCCCAACCATCAATTAGTATAAATTTTGTGGAATAGATAAACATTGCTTTACCACTATTTTACCACAAGTAACATAAGTTACAAAAACTTGCTACTCATTCTTTGAATTCTTAAAATTCTAAAATGAGAAGTGTTGTTGAGCACTAAGGACATGTCATACACAGAGAGGCATCATGAATTTATAAGACTCATTTATAAATATAAAAATGTTCAAGTTATAATGAGATGCATGGTCTTAGAATGTTTGGTTATTTCATTTTAAAGTTATTAGAAATTTCCCCTTAGGGTTTTAGTGGTATAAGATTCTAAGGGTAAACCTGACTCCCTAAGAAAAATATTTGGTGTTTAATACAAAAATTATAATAAATGGTTTATGTTTTATATTAACCTATTATTATAGGAAGTTTCAATATATGGTAATAATTATGTTGGACAAGTTTTGAAATTTGAATTAGGGTTCCATTTTGATGGTAACTAGATAAACAAAAGTAAATTTTGATTTATTTTCGTGCGTACTCATTTTTGTTTGGGAGAATTGACTTAGTTTGTGACTGAGAGCATACTCAACCACTAAGTTTTCATGCATAAAAAAATATGTTTGAGTGGATTAGGAGTTAGAGAGAGTCGGATATTAATGAAAATATGGTTTCATGAATATTAGTGGGATGAGATAGTAGGAGTATAAAATTGAGGCCAAGCATGCCAAAATTAGAGGAAAAGATAAGTAGGAGGAGAGGTAACTCGATAAGGAACTTGGTTCTATATTTAAGGAGGATGGATGAAAAAGAAAGAAAGTATTTAGCTCAAGACCTAGGATAAGGACCTATAAGTAGGTGGCTTGAGAAAGGAATTCATATCCATAGGTCAGTTCCTCTATTATTGCATATTTAAAGCAAGAAATAAGGTTTTAATTTAGGGTAAATATGACTTGTTGATTTTTTGTTTTGAATTAAAAATTGATACCCTAGGGGTTTAGGGTTGTAATTCTAAGGAGGAAGAAATGACCAAAACTTATATTTACTGATCTAAGACTCTATCTTTAGGAATAACAACCTTTATAAGCTATATATATATATATATATATATATATATATGTGAGTTATTTGATTAGGTATTCACACACACACACACATACACATACATATACAAAGATTTATTTTATTATCAATATAAATATATACATATATGTATATTTCTATGGCCATTGAAATAAACCTCCATTCTTGTAGCAGTCAAATGGGTAGTTTGTTAATTTATAAAATTTTGAATTTTTTTGGGTGTTCTCCTTTAGTTGTGACTATTGTATAGGAGATGAATTAATTTTAAAATAGTTACCTTTGACTTAATAATAAAAAGTGTTGTTACTCAACTCCTTACATAATGAAAACCCTAGCCTAATGATGAAGTTTTATAATATGGGTTTAATAGAATATTATTAGGTTATGGATTTATTTGTAGGAAAATATTTTTGACTCAATCCTTAACATAACCTTGTAGAATTGGCTATGAATTACACTTAAAATTTTGGTTATTATTTTTAAGATTTCCAAAAATTCATTTTTCTAAAATATGAGTTATTAATAAAACATCAACTTATAAAATAGGTTGTGTAAACTCAGTTGTATTCATATGGTTCAACCTTAGTAAGAGTCTTTGTGTGAGTGAACTCCTTCTTAAATCCTTTGAACAAAATTGTGGATACTTGGAAATATAATGAGGTGGTTGTATGGTGTTGTCACAAGATTGTGCATCTCACATACAACTTCTTAGTTAAGCCTGTAGGTTACATTATGAAAGGTAGAATACATTGAAAGGATTTTGAATTGGGTTATGAATGTTATAACTGAGTATTATTTTTATGAAAATGTTTATGCAAGGAACTATTTTAGAATATTAAAACGTAATCTAAAGTGAGAAACTAAGTATGGGATAGTATACTATATTTAAAATATTAGTAATGTGTTTTTATGATATAAAGATTCCATGGAAAAATAATAAAACACAAATGTTATCTGAAATAGGAAATTACAAGTGAAACTAGGTGATTAGTAAATGAGTAAATGTTTGAGTATGAACTCCATCTTAAGCATTAAATAAGTATGGGTTTCCATTTTGTAGTGTATTTTGGATAGATATGATTATAAGATTGAAATAGGTTGTAATTTGACCTTGTTTACATAATATTGTACTTGGTGTTGTTAGAAATAATTATTGATGTTGAAAGAGTGAATTTTATATGTAGTATTTTGACTATACTAATAGACTATGTTATGACTAGATGAAAGTATAAGTAATTATATAATTATTCCTTGGATCATGACTTAATTTAATATATCTATGTATTATTATAGAAATATATGTTAATTATAAGTATAGAAGTCTTTATTTATATTCTTCCTTATTAACATATTTGTATAAGGTTAAATTGGGTATTTATCTATAAATACATATATATTTTCACTATGGCATAGTATTTATGATCTATTATTGAATATTTCATTGCATGCTATGTTGAATAATAGGAATTACCTATGTGGGTACACTAGTGGGTGACTCGTATACATACCTACATATATTATTATGTTGTCAATAATATGAAGAACTTATATGAGTATCCCAGTGGGTATCTCATAAATGTTCCTCCTGATATCATCTAGTTTGATTCAGTAACATAGATTTTTGTGTGAGTGAAAAAGACTCATATTTTTATATCTAAATTCTATAAATGAAAAATTTGGCCAAAGTAATGTTATATATGAGACATTTTCATTTCACTATACTTCTGGTTTACATGCTTAATATTATCATTTAGATAGAGGAATTAAATTATATGGTATATTTGATTGATGAATATAATAGTGTTAATATGCACATGGATTTTGTTTGTTTCTTGATATCTACATTATTTTTATCTTTTACTCATTGAAGGGTAGGGAAAATCCTAAAAGGAAGGTGTGTGGGAGACCGTAGGTCTGTGGTTGGAGGTAAATCACTTAGATGATGCTCTCTCTCTTTAGTTGATTCAACCATATGGAATTACACTTAGGCTATGTGATGGATCATAGAGTTGTACCTATAGTTCCTCTTGTACTTTTGTAGTATCATTTTATACATTTTATGTTACACCTTATTATACCTTGATTTCATATGTATTATTATTATTAACACAGTGGTTGCTATGTAATTATATAAAACCTTATAATTTATAAACAATAGTGGATGTAACTATAATCTTGATTGATTCATGATTTGTATCCATATTTAAGTTGATTGATATGCTTTAATATTTAGATGATTAGTTACATAGATTAATGTTATGTTTATTGTTGATTACTAAATCATGATTAGTATACCAGTCAACTAATGTGTTACATGAATATGTTATATTTAATTCATTTAGATATATATTTTAAAATAATGTCTATAGTATACTTTAAAAGTGATATTTATTATACCAAAAAAATAGAACTATTTTAGGTTAGAACGAGTTGGGTCTAACATTTTGGTATCAGAGCCTAATGTTTAGCTCTCAAACCTAATGAGTCCAATAACATAAATATGTTTTCCCTAATTTTATATAAAGGATAATTTCATGATGGATATCAATTAGTTAGGGTCCTTCCAATGTAAACCCTCAAGCTAATAATATTCATCTAGGAGTAGAGCAAGCTATAAAATTTGACTAGATCCTCGCTAAAATGAGTAAAAATCATGATTATAGATAATATATTTAGTGAGAGGTTCATGGTCTTAAAGAGTAGAATGACCAAGAATTCCCTAAAGAACACACTGTTGCATAGTAAATTCCTTAGGAACATAGGCACAAGGAAGTACACCAGGATGTTAGAGCTCAAGTAGCTATCAAACTAACACAAGACATGAAGAAGGTTAACCCACCCAAATTTGATGGAAATACTTTGGGTGATGGATCAAAATATTGGTAAAAATAAATGGATTTTTTTTTGAAAGTAGAACTAATCTGAGGTCACTAAAGTTTTATGGGGTGTCTACCAATTATCTGGTGAATCAACAACTTGGTGGGCTAACAAGAAGCTCGAAATGAATCTAAATTCTACTACCACCACCTAGGATTATTTTTTTGCTATTTTCAAATCATGGTAGTTACCTTAACTTTAATTTGAGTAGAAGTTAATAGAATTTTAGAATTTGAGGCAAGGATACATGTAAGTAAATGAGTATTGGGAATAGTTTACCAAGATCTTGAAATATGTCCCATAATATCAGAAGGATGATAATTTTTGTATTTATAAATTCATTATGAGATTGAGTCCACTGATTGGATGTGAGGTAGATATGCATGGGACATCCACTAGGGATCAAATGTTTGAAAAAGCTATAAAAAGGAGCAAGAATTGAAATATTTGGTAGAGGTTAGAAAAAAGTATAAGAAATTTTTTGTTTGTTCCAAGACTCCCTTTAAGAATAAAAACTAGAAAAGGAATGAAAACTCTGAGAACCATTCAAAAATTATAATTCAATGTTTATAATACCTCAAGAAATAGGAAGACAAGGCAAAATTTTACAGAAGGTTTTGAGTGTGAAAATTATTATAAGAGGAAAGAAACTCTAGGAGGATGTTTCACTTGTAGAGGATATCATTATGCCAAAGACTATCCTCGATGGAAGATAGATGGAAATAATAAGAATGTAACTTCTTCATAGCATGGAACCTTCCAATAATGTATCCACACATCAATGGATAATAGGTAGGTTGAATACTACGCCTCTCCCATTTAAGTGTCAACTATTCTCTTTGGTCACCCAATTACTATTTTGATTGATACTAGAGCTACTGAATGTTTTATTTCTCCTATAATGTTGAATAAATTAACTAGAAAAGTTAGCTTTATGGAAAATTCATGGTCAGTGCAGTATGGGAATGAGTTTAATTTCAATGTTGATAGATGTATCATGGAAGCTAAAATTTTATAATTCACTACAGTGGTGGATGTATATGTAGCACCATTAGGATCATATGATGTGATCCTGGGGGTGAACTGACTATTTAGACATAAGGCCAAGGTGAATTCCTTCCTCAAAAAGGTGAAATGTCAAGAATATTTTGGAACTTTAACCCAAATCCAAGGAATCTAGAAAGAGTTGAAGCTCAGGAAAAAAATTGCCATTAAATTAAAAGGGCTCAATTTATGGGATATCAAGTGTTCCTTTTCAAGATGGATAAACTTTTAGAGTCCAAGGAACCCAACTTGGAATATTATCTCTTTCTACAATAATTTCAAGATGTATTGGAATTTCTAGGGTTGCCTCTAAAAATAAAATTTGAATTCACTATAGATATCATACCTAGATTAGAACTACAATCTAAGGCAACCTATAGAATGACGACAATAGAGTTTATTGATTTTAAGGATCAACCTCAAGAAATGTTGGCTAAAGGTTTTATTCAACTAAGTTTTTCACATTGGGAAACACTTGTATTTTTATCAAGAAGAAGGGTGGAACCCTTTATTTATGCATAGACTACCACATGCTCAATAAAAAAACAATAAAAAATAGGTATCCATTACCTCACATTGATGAATTTTTTATCAAATGGATGGTGTTACATTATTTTTTAAGATAGATATTCAAGAAGGACACCACCATTTAAGGATTCAAAAAGAGGATATTCTAAAGATAACCTTTATAACTCGCTATGGGAACTATGAGTTCATGGTGTTACCTTCTGGGTTGATTAATGCACCTGTAGATTTTATGAATTTCATGAATAGTGTGTTTAGAGATTATCTTGACCAATTCATTCTAGAATTTTTGGATCATATCCTCATTTATTCTAAAAATGAGGAAGAGCATGTGAATAATTTTAGGTTAGTATTACAATAGTTAAAAAATCACAATCTTTATGGTAATTTATCTAAATGTGCTTTCTTTCAAAAAAGAGTCTAGTATATGGGGAACATCATCTCCATAGAGGGAATATCAGTTCATCTAACCAAAATTAGGGCCATCATAGAATGTAAAAATCCTAGAAACGTGCATAAGGTGCATGGTTTTATGGGATTAGAAGGATATTATAGGAATTTTAAGTCTAAATTTTATAATATAGCTAACCAATCACCTCTATTTAATGGAAGGAATAATGTTTTGTGGTTGGATAAGTTTGAAGAAGACTTTTAAGTCTTGAAATAAAGGCTTAATTTTTCACCAGTATTACAAATTATAGATCTAAATGGGCATTTCTTAGTGATGATTGATATTTTAGGAGATGGGATAGGAGGAGTACTCATGTAGGATGGTTCTGTTGTGGCATATGAATCCTAGAAAATTTATCCTTATGAGGTAAATTATTCTCCTAATGATCTAGAGTTGGCCACCATAATTCATGTCTTACAAATTTAGAGGCATTACTTATTTTTATGTTTTATAGCAAAAGACTGATAATCTAGGTCTTAAGTATATATTCACCCAACCCAACCTTAATGCTCACTAGAGGTGGTGATTAGAGTTTCTTTATGACTATGATTTTTATATGATATATATTAAGGGTAAGGAAAACTAATTTTTATATTCCCTTAGCCATAGGAGATACATTTATAACTTGGCTATAATTATAAGCAACTTTAGACATCATGTAGTGAAACTTTCTCTAGGTGATTATTTATATGAGCAAGTCAAAAAAGCTTTAACTGAAAACTCACAAGATCATAGATATCAAGGTTTTCAGTTAGGAAATGATGGATTTTTAATGTTCAATGCTAGGATTTATGTACCTAATAAGGAAATTTTGAGAAATAATATGCTAAGGGAACTTCATAATGCACCTTATTAAGGGCATTCAAGAGTAACTAATTTGGTAGCAGAGTTGAAACCTTTGTATTTTTGGAAGGGACTTAAGAAAGTTGTAGTTGATTTTGTTTCTATATTCTTGGAGTGTTAGCAAGTAAAGAATGAACGTGTGCATCCATATGGGTTGTTATACCCACATTTAGTACCTAAATGAAAGTGGTAGGTGATCATATTGTATTTTTTAAATGATTGCCTATGTCCAAGTATCACAAATATGATCTTGGTGATTGTGGATAAACTAACCAAGGTATCTCATTTTATTCTTAGTAATATAATTGATGATTAACCTATGCTTGAAAAAAGGTTTATGAAATAAATTTATAGATTACATGGGTTTATTAAAAATATTATTTCAAACAAGGACCCCAAAATGACTTCACAATTTTTCTAGACTTTGAATTCTGCATTGGGAACTCAACTAAATTTTAGTACATCTTACCATCTAGAAATGAATGGGAAAATGAAAATAATAAATAAAATATTAAAATACATATTAAGAATGTATTGCATGGACCAGTTTCATAATTAGGAAGAGTATCTCCCATTAGTTGAGCTTACATAAAATAACTCCTATCAAATAGTTATAAATATGGCTCCTTTTGAGGCATTATATTTTAATAAATGTATAATACCTATTGGTTAGGATAAGATGGAATATATATTGGTTTTTAGACCTAATATGCCTACTGAAATAGAATAGAAAGTGAGATTAATAAGGTAGAGGTTGGTTGAAGCAAATGATAGATAGAAAAGCTATGTTGATCTTAAAAAGACAAGGCATTTTTTTGTTGAGGATAATTTTTTTCTACATGTTAAACACCAAAAGAGTTTAATAAAGTTTGGTAAATCAATAAATATATCACCTAGATATGTGATACATTTTTAGGTCTTAAAATTAATCAATCTTGTAGCTTATAGACTAGAATTTCCACCAACCCTAGCACATATACATAAATTTTTTCATGTTTTTACCTTAAAAATTATATTGATGATCCAACACATGTTTTGGTTTGGAATGCATTATAGGTTCAAAATCTAGGGGTGATCATAGTAGAGCTAATTAGAATAATTGATACTTTCAATATTAGCTTGTGTAATAGAGAGGTATCATAGTTCAAGGTCTAGTGGGATAAATATTCTAAAGATAGTGCTACATGGGAGGATTATGAGGTATTTTTGAGGTAGTTTCCTCATTTGTTTACATAAAATTCTTTGTTGAACATCATTTATTATCTAATAAGACATTATTTTAAATTCTTTTATACTTATTTAAATTTCAGAACTTTTCTTTGAAATAAGTGTCATTGAGAAGATGATAAATTTTAGGGGAGGAGGATGTTACATCTCATTTCTCCCTATGACTATTTAAGACATTATTCAGATTGTTATGTGCTAGTTATTAATAGACTTGGTGATAGTTATGAAATGTATTAGTTATTTTTTTTTTATATAAACATATTGTTATTGATGAGATGTTATATTATGCTTATGATCATTATTTTTATTGATTAGTGATGTTCAAATGTTTTTATGATTTCATGCTGATTTTTATCATGTCACAAACTAACTACAAGTTTGTTTGGTGAGATTCATGTAGTATATTTTCCACCCTTAGTTATAGAGAGGAGTATAAGAGAGGGAAGCAAATGATTACATTTGGGGTAAAAATAAATATGTATGGAACCCACACACACTACATTAGAAATGGATTGAGTGCTTGTTTTATTTCTAACCCTATGGTTGATCTAATAATTTGGATGAATTCAATGATGATTTATTTAATGTCTATTATTAGTAATGAATATTTACATTCTTTTATATGATGTTATCTTAAATTTTGTTTTCTAGTTAGTTATAATGTATTAGGTTGTTGCTTAGACATTTTATATTGTTGTGGGTGAAATTTATTTGTAGAGATATGATTACACTAAAAACTATTATTTAGACTTAATATGATAAGTTATAAGACTCATTCCTACATATAAAAATGTAAGGTTATAATTATTTGAATGATCTTAAAATACTTGGTTATTTCATTATAAATTTATTAGAAACTACACATTAGGGGTATAGGGGTATAAGATGCTAGGGGTAACCCCCCCTAAGGTTATTATTTGGTGTTTAATACAAAAATTGTAATGAATGGTTTATGTCTTTGATTAACCTATTATTATAAGAGTTTAAAGACATGGTAATTATGTTAGGAAAGTTTTGGGATTATAATTAGGGTTAATTTTTTATGGTAATGGGATAACTAAAAGGAAATTTGGCTTTATTTTAATGGATAATCATTTTTATTTAGAAGATTTGACTCGGTTTGTGACTGGGAGCATATTCGACCACCAAGATTTCATGCATGTAGTGAGGAACTATGAGTGAATTTGGAGTTAGAGAGAGAGTGTGTGTGGGACATTAATGAAAACATGGTTACATGAATATTATTGGGTTGAGATAGTAAGAAAATAAAAGTGAGGCCAAACATGCACAAATTAGAGAGAAGATAAGTAGGAGGAGAGGTAAGACAATAAGACATAGAATTATATATTCAAGGAGAATGGTCCAAAAATAAATCAAGGATTTATCTCAATTCTTAATACAAGGACCTACAAGTAGGTGGGTCAAGTAAGGCATTCATACCCATAAGTAGTTTCCTCTCTTATTACATATTTAAAGAAAGAAATAGGGTTTTAATTCATGGTAAATAGGTCTTGTTGATTGTTTATTTTGAATCACATACTAATACCCTAGAGTTTTAGGTTTGTAAATTTGAAGGGGAGATATGCTCATAACTCATATTTACCACCTTAAAACTCTATCCCTAGGAATAGCAACTTAGTTATATATATATATATATATATATATATATATATATATATATATATATATATATATATATATATATATATATATATATATATATATATATATATATATATATATATATAACTAAGTATATATATATATATAGCTCTGTGTGTGTGTGTGTGTGTGTGTGTGTGTGTGTGTGTGTGTGTGTGTGTCTTTATGTCCATTGAAATAAGCCTACATTCTTGTAGTGGTTGAATGGGTAGTTTGTTAAATTATAAAATTGTGAATTTTTTGTGGTGTTTTATTTTAGCTATGCTTATTGTATCAGATATGATTTATTTTAAAAATATTGATCCTTGAATTAATAATATAAATCATTATTACTCAACTATTTCTATAATGAAAATACTAGCCTAACAATGAAGTTGTAGACTATGGGTTTCATAAGATATACTCAAGCCACATGTATGTTTGTAGGAAAATATTTTCAACCAAGTCCTTGACATAACCTTGTATAATTAGATGTGAATTCTAATAAAAATGTTGGCTATTATTGTTAAGATTTGTAGGAATTCTTTTTGATACAATATGAGTAATGAATGAAATACCATGTTATAAAATAGGTTTTGTAAAATTGTTTGTATTTATAGGGTTTAACCTTAGTAAGAGGTTTTGTGTGAGTGAATTCCTTATTAAATCCTTTGAACATAATTGTGGAGACTCAAAAACATAATGAGGTGTTTATATGGTGTTGTTATATGATTTTGAATCTCACATTTAAATTATTAAATATTTTAGGTTACATTATAAAAGATAGAATAAGTTAATATTTTGAATTGGGTTATAAATGTTACAACTCAATATTATTTTTATGAAAATGTTTATGCAAAGAATAGTTTTAGAATAGAAAAAATTAATCTGAATCAAGAAACTAAGTATGGTAAAATATAATAGATTTCAAGTCTTAATAATGTGTTGTTAGGATATAAATATCCATATAAAAATGATAAAACCTAAATGTTATATGGAATACAAAATTATGGGTGAAACTATGTGATTAGTAATTGAGTAAATGTTTGAGTAGGAACTCCATATTAAACCTTTAATAAGTATGGGTTTCCATTCTGATGTTTATTGTGGATAGATATGATTATAAGGTTGAAATAAGTTATAAGTTGACCTTTTATACATAGTATTATATTTGGTGTTGTTGTAAATAATTAATGAGGTTGAAAGTGTGTTTTTTATATGTAGTATTTTGACTATACAAATAGACTATGCTATGACTAGATGAAAGTAAAAGTAACTAGATAATTATTCTTTGGGTCATAGCTTAATTTAATATATTTATGGATTATTATTAAAATATATGTTAATTATAAGTGTATAAAATATTGATAGCCATTCTTATTTTTTAATATATTTGGATGAGAATAAATTGGGTATTTAGTTGTAAATACATATATTTTCATTATGGCATAATATTTATGATTTGTTATTGAGTATTTAGTTATATGTCATGTTGAATAATAAAAATTTATTATATGAGTAAACTAGTGGGTGACTCATATACGTACCTACTGATATTATTATTTTATTGATAACATGAAGTATTTATATGAGTATACTAGTGGGTGTCTCATATACCTACCTCCTGATATCATATAGTTTAATTTAGTACAAGAGAATTATGTGTGATTTAAAATGACTCAAGTTTTTATATTTAAATTATATAAATGAATTTTTTTGCCAAAGTAATGTTATGGTTGAGACATTATCATTTCAATAAACTTCTAGTTTACATGCTTATTGTTATCATTTAGATATAATAATGAAATTATATGATCTATTTGATTACTACATGTAATAGTGTTAGTACACACATGGTTTATGGTTATTTCTTGATATCTACATTATTTTTATCTTCCTCTTAGTGAAGATTAGGGCCACTTTGGAAAGGAAGGTGTGTAGGAGATCATAGGTCTATGGTTTGAGGTAAAGCACTCGGATGACACTCTCCCTCTTCAACTAATTAAACAAGATGGATTTACACTTAGGCTATGTGATGGATCATAGAGTTGTACCTGTAATTAATCTTATACTTTTGTACTATTATTTTGTACATCTTATATTGTACCTTGTTGTACCTTGATTTTATATGTATTATTATTAACATAGTGATGGTTGTGTAATTGTATAAAACCATGTAATTAATTAATAGTAGTGGTTATAATTATACACATGATTGATTCATGATTTGTATCATGCTTTATATACCTTAATGTTTAGATGATCAATTAAAAATCTTAATGTTATTATTATTGTTGATTACTAAATGATGATTAATATGCTAGTGGGCTTATGTGTTTCATGCATCTATTATATCTAATTAATATAGTTATCTACTTTAAACTAATAGATATAGTATACTTTAAAAGTGATATTTATTGTACAAAAAAAATAGTACTATTTTTAATTAGAAATAGTTGGGTATAAAAATTTAGATATGGGTAATAGATTGTCACTCCTTGTCAAATGAGAAAACTCTAATTCTTCATCTTCATAGAGGCTATGGGAAAAATGGGACAGTGGTCACATGATATCAAAGCTACATGAAATATACCTCTATCAATGAAAATTACCTACATATGCAATACTTCAAAGAAGGCCTTAGACTTATGTATTTATCCCCCACATGTTTGTTGTGTGTGAATCATATAATTTTTTATAGTAAAATACAATAATGTCCTAATTTATAACTTGGAAAATATGTCTCATGGGATTCTCCTATACTAATTTAGACCCTTAGATGTGTTTGTCCCTATGAATCATATGGAAATAGAAGAAAATAGGGAAGATTTGCTTACTTGAGTTATTGATTGAATGTCTTGGGTAGATTGCCTTGTGAGTTATTTAGTATATGATAGGTTTATCCTAGGTGAAGAATAATTCTTGGAATCCTTAATGTGAGGAATCCTTCAAAAAATTGAAATAACTAATAAGTTCTACCCAATTACTTTTATTCATGATCCTAATGAGAGTTTTGATATTTGGGTAGATGCTTGTGTTAATGGAATTGGGATTGTTTGGACCCAATATAGCAAGGTTTTTGTTGATGAATCTCATAAATGTAAGGTAAAAGAGTAGAACAATCCCACCCATGATCTTGAGTAGCAGGTATAGTGAATTTGATTAAGTAATCAAAGGATTTATTTCTTGGTGAGTATTTTAAAGTAAATCTAATCATCACAACCTTGTACACTTGATTTCTTAAGAAGAACTAAATATAAGGTAACATATATGGATAAAATTCATTTGTAATTTTGATACTAACACTTATTATGTCAAAGGATAAAAAAATAGGGTTCTTGATGCCATTAATAAAATAGCTTACCTTGCTTCATTTTTTATTTTATAGTCCAATTTTAGAGCTTATGTTATATGCCAATAACTAGTAGATGTTTTTTATAAGAAAAATTATGAAGATTTGGACAAGGGAGTAGTGTTTAGGTATTTTTATGACTACTCATTAGACTCAAATGGAATTATGAGGTATCAAAACATTATTTATTTTCCAAATTCTATAAAGGATAGGGCATAATTATTGAAATAAGTACATACAAAACCTCATTTTTCTCACCCAAGTGTCACAAAGATGACATATGAACTGAAAAGGTTCTAGTTTAGCCTAGAATAAAAAAGGATGTGGTTTTTTTTATGGAATTTTTTTCGAGTGTTAATGTGTCAAGGATAAATATTATCATCTACGTAGTTTTTCATATCCAAATTTAGTCCCAAAGAAAAAATGGATTGTAAATTTAATGGATTTCATTTTAGCACTTCCTAAGCCTTGAGGGAGGCATGATGCATTCTTGGTTTTTATAGATAAATTTAATAAGGTTTCACATTTAATTTCAATTAATATGATTGATGATTTTCCCACTTTTGCTAATATATTTTTGAATTTGTCTACCTTAATGGTGTGCTTGAAGTCATTACTCAGATAGAAATAATTTGTTTACTTGAAGTTTTTAGAACACTTTTATAGACACTCTTTTTTACCCACTTATGTGTCTAAATAGATACTAGAGAGATTTCTTGCAAATAATACAAGTTAAGATTATAAATCACTAGAATGCTATGATTCATTAATGCACATCACATGCATCTTATAAACCATGTCAATGTATTATTAACTAGGTAAATGCAATTCATGCAATCATCATCTTCCTCTAATTTATCTCTGATCAAGTTATAGATTAACAAATTGACCTTTTTGACCATGTGTGAGGGATAAGTTGTCAAAATTTAGAAATGGAAATTAACTTGATTAGGATTGCTTAATTGGTTAAACCCAATTAAATGCATAGGTGAAAATCCCATCAATAATTGATGTTGAATTTCTATTTTTAAACATTCATAAATCTAGATTGATGACATCATACGAATATCTAAAATGATGTCACCATCATGACATCATATTTTGTGAGTTATCAATCACTCAAAAAATATCAAACAAATATCTAGATTTCTGAGCCATTCTTATTAATTGAAAATATTAATTGTGTCTCTCCTCCCAAACCTAACCATGGTTAAACTAAACCTAACTACACTTGGGTTAGATTTAGTTTTGAAGGATATAAATATAAGGATTTACCCATTGTTCAACAATTTTTTTTGTATAAGTTTATTATGCCAAAATACCTTCAAGAAGATTATTTTGTCTAAGGTTATTATGATAAAATATATTAAATAATGTCCTTTGGTATAGTGTTATCATGCCCATTTATTAAGCTAAGCCAAGCCAAAGCCAAAGCCAAGCCCAATATTACCAAGGTGACAAGGAAATATGATGCAAGGAACACCACTGCCAAAGAATTTTTGATCATGGAACTGAGCACATAAATTCATGGAAAACATAAAATTATTTCTATCAATGGAGTTAAATATTGTTTGTCTTATATTCATTTGATAGTTAGTTGTATGGTTCTCTAGCTCCTTGAGTGTCTAAGCTAGAGGTGTAAGTTTTATTAGTGAGTTTTTATTTAATTTTAATCATACTAACATCATACTAATCTCCCATATTATATTACTATTGATAACATAATGGCACACCTAATGGGACATGTACCCCATAAAGATATTATAGCTATGTTTTAGGACACTTTAGTAACCATTGTTATGCCAAATTTTTTATTTAATCACCAAAAAATGTGAAGTTTGACTCTTGACTGAGCCTCAAAGATTAGTGATGATCAAAACAAATCAATGTTAATTAGAAATATTGACATCTCTTAGAATTAATCAACCATAATTTGGGTCAAAAACATAGTTGAACTAGAAGCCAGAAGTGTCATAAAAATTAAATTTTTCTTGTGTTTTTTACTTTTCTTGGTACCTAATAGGTGTTTTTTGTCTATTTAACATTTTTTATTATAGGGTGGGGAATAATTAAGTTTGAATACATAATTTTTAACTATTTTTATGTAAAAATGCATTTTTATTTATTGTGGTTATAGGAATCAGTGATAGTTATACAAAATCGACTACAATCCTGATGGATCAGCAATGATTCTCTGTTTTTATTTTTTTGAAAACTTGAGAGTTTAAATTCATATTTTTAATTGGTTTAACTTGTAGGTATGTAATTTTTAATCAAACACAAATCAATCCACTTACTTTTTTATAGGTAACTAATCCAAGGAAGAAAATAATTGAATGTTTTAAACCAAATTTTTCATTCTTGCACAATGCAAGTTTTATAAAGGTTGAAAATACATTCATATTTTATTATGGTGTTTTAAAATTCACCTAAATTTTTTTTTAAAGAATTTTTACAATATTTTAAAAGTGAAAACATGGCCAATGGGATAAAATTTTCATAAAACATTTCAATTTGGTGTTATGTAAAATGAACCAACATCTTTAGTTAGAGCCCCTAAGGTTTTTTTCTCATTTTTTGTTTGTTCTTTAGACTAGTTTCAAATTGCTTAAAATATATTCTTAATTTTTTAAAAACATGAGCATTAGCATATATGATCTCCCCTCATCCCCTTTAGGGAACTCATGTGACCAAAAAGCACTTAGTTTATTTCTCATTTTTGCAAAATGTGTTGGAAAGAAAGTTGTGTATGTTCTCCATAAGATCTGAGTGACTTGGGTGATTCAAAATAAAACTCTAAAGTCTTTCCATTTTAAATAATTTATTTTTGTGCACTTGGCTTGTGGTTAGGATTTCATATCCTTCCCATGAATTATTTAGGGGTGCATTAACATAGGTTTCATCACCAAGAATTGTACCAACCACACTTCATGGAAAGCTACACAAATTATGGAACATGATATTGGGATTACTAGGGAGATGAGTGGATAGCCTCTTTGATCCTTAAAAAAAAACCTAGGTCAGGTTTGGCTAAACATAAAACTCCACTAAGAATTACATGAATAGAGTTACTATGCAAAGTAATAGACCTCTGCATAGTAAGTTAGTTGGTATGAACCCAATTAACATGATTACACCCCTTATGTTAGCCACACTTGGGACCATATATAATGTTCAAAGCTTATGTATTTTTATTTAAATACCCACTTAACACAAAATTTCATGATAAATTCCAAGTTCTCCTCACTCTAATTTCATGCCATGTATCAATGCTTGAGAGATAGAGGGGGGTGTAAAAACTCGACCTATAAATTTACTTTATTTTTTGGATTAAAATTTAATTCCTCATAATAATTAGTATATAAATCAAAAATTTGGTTGAAGTTACACACAACCATGTTAGTTATTGGGAATAAGATGAGCCATGTGTGTTATTTCTATTTTTATTTAATTTGCATTGCTTGTTTTTAGACTAAAACTATTTGTATTATCACATCAAAAACATGTCCAAAACCAATCACATGTTTATACACCACTTTAGACTAAGAGGTGTTATTTTATCCATTTGATACCACACCTTTGATTTACACATTTGAAAAACATTTATGTGTGTGTGTGTCACTTGTTTGAATGGGGCATTGTTATGCTACCCATTTCATCCCAAGTTTTTGCCTTCGAGTTTTGAAACAAATACCATTATCATACCTTTTGAGTGAGATATCATTGTTATGTTACTCATATTGTTTCAAAATTGTGTCTTGTGTCAGACTAAGTTCAAAACCGTGTATGCCTTTAGTCTAAAATTGATGTCTTTATGCCATCCATTTGGGTCTACAATGTTATCTATTTGAAGAATCTAAGTCTTTTAAAATCAAGTTTGAAATTTGTCTTATGAAGCTCAGATTCAAAATTAAGTGGTTTATACATATGCCTCACTTATTTTTAGATTGGTGTTTACCTCTCACTTTTGAATTGTTCAACATGCACTAATTTTTTTCTTGATTTAAAGATATTTTTGCCTATATTTTATAAGTGGTCTATTTTTTATGTACCTCATGTCTAATTTTTTCCCTTAAAATAAGGTAAAAACTCTCTTTTCAAGTAAAACCTTAATAATGGTTAATTTACATTGGATCCTTTCCTATCACTTGGGATTGAATACTTTAGTCATTGTTCTTATTTTTAATTACTTGATATTAAATTTCCTAATTAGTTTTAAGCATGTACCTCGGGAGAATTTATTATGGTAAGGTCAAGTTTTTGTTTGAATCCATGTGCCTAGATTGGGTCCAAATGTTTTGAATTGTTTTAGAAATAGATTAAATTGCCTTTCAGGTTTTACCCTGACCAAGTATATTTTTTAATTTTAGCTTTGTGCCTTGTTTCGAAAGACTTAGAATTTAACTTTTAGTTTTTGGACCTAGTTGTTTTAAAGTATAGTTTTGTGCCTTTTTTCTAAAGACTTAGCATTTACCTTTCAGTTTTAAGACCTAGTTGTTTTAAAGTCTAGATTTGTGCCTTGCTTTTAAATACCTATCATTTTACTTCTTTTTCAGATTTTGCTTGTACGTATGAATTCTATATTTGTACCTTGTTTCCAAATACCTAGGATTTGCCTTGGTTTTTAGATTTCATTTGTACCTATAAAGTCTAACTTTGTGGCTTGTTTCCAAGGGTCTAGAATTTTCCTTAGTTTTTAGATTGTGTTCATACCGATCAAGTATAGGTTTGTACCTTGTTTCCACATACCTAACATTTGCCTTAGTTTTTAGATTTTGTTTGTACCTTTTGAGTCTAGATTTTTGCCTTGGTTCTAAAGGCCTAACACCATTTTTCATTTTTACACCTAGATTAGATTAGTTCAAAACACTTTACCAAATAGACTAGCATTCAAAGCTTACCATTCATTTGACCATTTGTGTACAATACATTAAACCTTGGATATATTTGAGACGAAGTTTATTTTGGTATTTTTGGATAAGAGATCAATTCTAGGCCAAATTTAAACCATTTGTATTAATATATCAAGTACCTATTCTTAGACCAATCCCACTTTCAAACATAGACCTAAACTAAGACCCTTTTTGTAGACCAAGACCACCCTCTTTGGGATAATTACCAAACCCAACCATGTCAATTATCATATGCTGAGATAACCCTTATTTGGGATAATTATAGTACCAAGTTCACCCTTTCAATGATAATAATACTTGATCTAATACCTATGCTAGTAATCTTCATTTAGCCTATGCAAGCCACCAAGCTCTACAACACCAAGGATTAGAATTATGAGCCCTCATCCTTTAGCCTATGTTAGAAACCAAGATGTAAACACCCATTTATTACCATTCCAAGCCCTCATATTTTATCCTATATTAGAAAACAAGATTCAAAATGCCCATTCATTACCATTTTAAGCCCTTCCCCTTCAACTTATGTTAGAAATCAAACTTCATAGTGCCCAGTCATTACCATTATAGGACCTCATCCTTTGACCTATGTCAATAACCAAGATCCATAACACCCATTAATTACCATTCTAAGCCCTTACAAATTAGGTAGCTCATTATCCATAAAAAGTTGCACAATCATGATTAAATGGATCATAGTTACCATCCTAGACCTAAAACTAGTCTTTGTTAAGCCCATATTAGATATGCTTATTTACAAATAGCTCATTATTAAACCACTAATCATTCTTCATCCATTACCAACCCTACCCCACTTTAGAAAATCTAAGGTAGTCTTTTAACCATAAAAAATCAAATCATTAGCTCTTCAAGAGCTATATTTTAAAGACCAACATGTATCTAGATCTAATATTTTGTGACCAAGTGTAAGCCAAGGCCAAGAAAACCAACCAATCTTTAATGTTTTTATTGAGACACCTATTTGTGGTGACTTAACCCATGTTGAATCACCATTTGACCATTACCCTATTTTAAAGGATCATCACTTTGAAAATACAATATTTTTGAGTCACCCCCTAATGATTATAGCTGCCTTTGGTCAAATCAATATTTTAACCATTGCCCTAGTTTAAAGGAGACTCACTTTGACAAGACAGTCTTTGTGGAGTTACTTATTAACCATTTTCATTTTATTAAGTAGCCTCACATTGATGAGTTAGACTCTATGGAAACCTTATTATCTACACCTATTTTTAAAGTGTTCATTGTTCAATTCCAATCCATTACTCATCCAATACCAAGCATTCAACATAGAATGTTTGATGAAACACCAAATGAAGAGTCAACATTGAAATTAAGTTTTATTCTTGAACTGATATTAGATTTAGCATCATAAGTAGAATTAATGTTAATCTCAACATCAGACTTAGAGTCCCTTGATTTAGACTCAACTTTATAACTAAAATACATTCATGGTTGTTATAATATTGGTTACACATGCCTTACAGATAAATTTGAATACATTTGTGATCCTTTCATGGTTTTTGAGGATGATTACTTCAACATAGACACAATTTATCTTAATATATTCTACAAAGATTGTGATACCTCTTACCATTCTATTACCATTCCACATTCCATTAACACCAACCAATATAGCCATCATATTATCATTCCACAACCTGCAAGTGTCAATTAGGACCAACAAAATCACACCATGTTGAACTACATCCATGGTGACATATTAGTTGCATAATATTAGGTGGACCTAGACCATATTCATATATAAGAATAAAAATATACTAGTGAAACCTTTTCAAAGTCACTAGGGGTAAATCAAAGTCTAAACTTAACATCTTCTAGTGAAACCTTGTTTGAGGCACTAGAAGACAATCATAGTCAAAAGTTATTTTTATTTAATCAAACATTCTTATAGGTTCTATGGGAAAATAAAGATAAATTTATTGGTGAAAACCTATTTAAATAACTAATAGATGAGAAACATATTTATTCAATTCTCGATGAATACATTAGTAAATGTAACATCAATACAACTTCCAATCTATAACATTTAGATGGAAGCATCTCTCAGGCCCAAATGACAAAAAAAATTGGTAGTCCTATCGAGAGCATATTCAGAAGTCTTAAACCCCACCAAAACCAAAATTATGTTGAATCTAAAATCAATAACACTATGTGTGCTTGAAAATACTAATCTTATTTGTTTCCCAAACATTATAAATTCAATTATGATCCATATTTCCATTGCCAAGTCAAACCTTTTATCTAGTATTTTTTTGTATTTACCATCCCTAGCTACACTTTACTTAATAGAGGATATGAAGAAATATTGTCGAAAAGCTTAGATGAAAAAATCAACAACCTTATTGGAGGCCAAATTAGTAGTAGGTTTTAGATTAAGGTAAAAGCAGGTTTTGAAGGGGCCCCGAAACCCTAATACAAGGAAAGAAAGAAAGAGCATCCAAAACCACAGGCAAAGCCTAAAAACTACAACAAGGAAGTAGCAAAAATAGGTTTTTAATGGACCTGAAACCACCAGAAGGACTACCGGTCAAAACCCAAATTTAACAGATATCTGGCTACACCAAAGGCATAGGATTACAAAAAGAAAACAAAGAACATGACCAATTTCATAACCAACAAGAGGAACCAGGTTATTCATCCAGTTCCAATATCATTTCATAGTTTCTTTTCCTTTCATAACAGTATCTTGGGTAGTGGTTGCCACCAGCATGGCTCCTTTTTGTGTAACCTTCTTTCTTGAACTTTGTCTCATCCTTTTGCTAGGTCCCTCCAAGGCTTTGGTCTCCTCATTGGCTCTTTTTCCAATATTGATAGCAGCAGCACAAATATTGGATGTAACTTCCTCCATTTTCATTTTGTTGTCCTTCATGAGTTTGTAGAGGTTATTCTCATAGGCTTTGAGCTTGACTGGGATCTCTCTTATCTGATTTTCCATATTGTTAATTTTGTTCCATACAGCTTTCAGGGTATCTTCCATAGTTTCCACTTTCCTTTTGAGATCCATAATCTCCCTACACGTCCAAGAATCAAGTTGGAAAGATGCCTCTACTTTGCAATTAACCCAAGTCATTGGTGTGTGTATTTCATCATTCTATTTTTTCCCTCTCCATTCCTCAAAATTTTTATTGGGATTGTTCCTGACTTCTTCAAAGATATCCTCTCGACCCTTTTGTTCCCACTCTTTAATTCCAATTTGAATTTCCATATCCATATCTTGATTATCATCCTGACCTGTAGTTTCCTTTTCATTCTTTGAAGCTGGGTCCTCAACAGGGCCATCTTGGACAAATTCATCCTCTGACACTTTCTGATTTTCCTCCGTATCATCTGTTCTATTTGCAGAATCTTCCTTTGTGTTGACATCATATTTTTCATTCTTCTTAGGACATTCTTCATCCTCATTAGAGTTTGTATTCTAGCTTTCAGTTCCTTCTTCTTCCTCCAAGTTTTCCTCCCTGGGTTTATCAATTCTCTCCCATTCTATTTCTTCTTCTACATTCTACTTTTTAGCGCTATGGAGCTTGATTTTGCCTTTCCCATTTACATTTTCACTCTTTCTATTCCCTGACTCCTTTTTTTTCCCCTATTTTGGGTGCTTTACCATTGCATTATTCTTGTAATAGCCTTTGATTAACAAAATAAGGCCTTCATGTAAGATAGGGCACGTTTCCTTTTTCCTATGAGCATATAAACTTTGGACCAAGGAGAAGCGAAGATAAAAGGGAAAAGACAAACTTACCTTGTGCCTAAAATTAGTAGTAGGTTATTGACATAACAACTATTTAGAAAGGGTGTGGGCTAGCAATTTACTTAATTGACTATTCTAGTTGTATCATGTGTTGATTAGTATGATCATCTCCACATCATTAAGAATAATGGAATCATATTAATATGTTTTTCCCTTTTCCATTTTCCATTCACCTTGTATTTATTTTATACCTTTACATTTAACTTGCTTTGTCATTTACCTTGACTTTTCCATTCGCCACTCTCCTTGTTGTTGTTTCATGCCTAGCTATTTACCTTGCCTTTTCCATTTTGCATTCTCTTTACCATTATTTCATACCTTTCCATGTGCCTTTAATTTCTATTTACCTAACCTTACCATCATTTTATACCTTACCATACATTTTAATTAAATTGAATTGAGGTCCATTAGGACTATGTATGCAGTGCTCAATTTACATTGAATCTAGCTCGATCACCCCTTTTCTAACACTCACCATTTTGTGAGAAATTTTAGTAATTTCTATCATTGTTTTGTGAGCACCACTTTTAGGACACTCTTATGATTCTAAAAACATTCCAATATCTTATCAATATATAATGAGTTAAGATACCCCAAAAATTCCAAAAACATTCAAAACATTTCAAAATCATAAACATTAAAAATTTGACTTAAATCTCCTAGAGAAATATAAAGCCCAAAACTATAAAAACATTTGTCTTGTCTAAACCTATTCACCACTTATATATCCACTCTATAAGGGAAAATTATTTATGGCTTTCCACTTGCACTTTTATGCCAAGCTTGTAGCTTTATCCCTAATGGGGTAAAACCAAAGTGTGCAACTTATACTAAGATCTCTTATCACTACATATTTTTCTCTTGCATATAATTTGATTGGGAAATCTTTCATTTATCATAAAATTTAGAATTCACAAATAGATATTGACTTTGTTAGTATCAATATATATATATATATATATATATATTTTTGCTTTTACTTTCAAGCTTTATATGTCTTTATTTGTTTGTTTATTTGCTTGTTTGTTTTCTTTCATTATGGTGCCTTGACTAAGTGTATATAATTTCATTGGGTGATTCCTTTTGCATTGTACTTGAGTATATATGTATTCATACATTAACATTATCATCATGTTTTTTATCATTAGTGCTTTTTTTTTTTAATTTATTGGATTAGGAGTGAATCCTTACACACATTACGTCTAGGTCATTATGGTGTTTTATATCATGATTCATATCATCATGTGCTAAATAAAAAATTATTTTGATGGATCTTACAAGCAATGGTGCCATAATAACTTCTACTTGTTCACCTTGGTAAATCCTCTCACCCTCCTTAATCAAATCAACCCATTAACTATTCTGATTGTATCAATGCTAATAAGGATGAGCATATCTAAATTGGTAGTTACAACTATATCATTCACATCAATCAATTATTATTCTTAGATTTTTTTCCTCATTCCATTTTCTCCCAATTTTGGGTGAACTACATTGGCTTGAGGTCTATTTGGACTATGTAGGTAGCTCTTGGATACATAATGTATCTTAGGTTATCTCAACCACCTCTTTTCTTCCAATCATATATTTCATCACTATGCATCTTCATGTGCCTAGTTGTTTGTGGATTCTTTAGTAATTAGACCATCTCATCTACTTTTTCACCCACCCATCTTTAATATTTGTGATAGGTTATATCTTTGAGTTATGCTTGTCATCTTCCCTACTAGGGTACAACTAATTTATCATGATTAAATTCACCTTACTAGGGAAAAATCATTATTCAATATGGTCCATCTTAATGATTATAATCACCTTTGATAAAATCATTATTTTGACCCATCTAACCTACTTGGGCACTACTTATGCCATTAATTAAAATCAAATTTGGGAAAATCAATATCTCACTCTTTATCATTAATTAGAATCACCTTTGATTAAATCATTACATTTAAATCAATGCATGCAAGTATTATATTTATTAGATTCATTTTATCCATGGGTTAATTTCATTCTCCATCAATTATATGTGTCATCCAATCCCTTGAGGGGGTATCATAGGCTTCCCAAACTTTGTTTGGAGCATCATTCCATCATTACATGGATTTTTCTTCTTTTTATTCTTAATGGATTTTTGATTATTTGATAATATATTACTATAATTATGTCTTGTAATGCCTTTTCAAATAGGGGAAAAATGTATACACTCCTTTCTAGACACTTCCATGCTTACATAGACACTATAGTGACTTCTTGAAAATAATGAAAATTAAACCTAGAAATCACTAGAATGCTATGATTCATCAGTGCATATCATGTGCATCTTCTAAACTAAATCAATGTATCCCTAAATAGGTAAATGGATTCCACACAATCATCATCTTACTCTAATTCATCTCCAATTTGTGACTATAAAATTGACATTTTTGACCATGTGTGTAGGGACAACTTGTCAAAATTTATAAATGTAAATTAACTTGATCAAGATTACTTAATTGGTTAAACCTAATTAAATACAAAGGTGAAATTCCCATGTGTAATTAATTTTTTAGGAATTCATAAATTTAGATTGGTGACATCATCATAAATTCACATAAATATTTGAAATGATGTCACCATAATGACATCATATTTTATGAGTTATCAAGCACTCAAAAAATATCAAACAAATATCTAGATTTGTAAGCCATGATCATTAATTACAAATATTAATGGATTATCACCTCCCAAACTTAACCATGGTTAAACTAAACTTAATCTCACCTTGGTTAGAGTTAGTTTAGAAGGTTATGTATACAAGGCTTCACCCATTATCCAATAAGTTTTTTTTTGTGTAAGGTTATTATGCTAAAATACCTTTAATAATATTCTTTTGTATAAGGTTATTATGATAAAATATATTCAATAATCTCATTTGGTATAGTGCTATCATGCCCATTTGTTAATACAATCCAAGCCAAAGCCAATGCTAAGCCCAACATTACCAAGGTGACACAAAGAGATGATTCAAGGAGCACCATTGTCAAATAATATTTAATCACACAACCAAGCACATCAATTCATGGTCAACATACAAATCTTTCTCTTAAGGAAGGGAAATATTATTTGTCTTATCTTCTTTTGATAGTTACTTATATAGTTCTCTAACTCATTGAGTGTCTAGGCTAGAGGTGTGATTTTTATTAGTGTGTTTTTGTTTTATTTTAATCATAATAACATTAAACTAATCTCCCCTCTTGGATTCCTATTGATCACAACTTTAACTATTGTATTTGGGACATGCCTTAATTTTTAATTTTACTAACCATTAAAAAATATATGGTCAAATGGAAAGGTTAAAACTAAATTGTATAAGACATGCTAAAAATTCATGTCATAAATTAATAGGGTAACTAAGAATATTATCTCCACTTGGTGGAGTTTTCCTATAAAAACATTTAACACTTCATGAAAAAAATGGATCCTTTCAAATCCTTATATGGTTGAAAATTTCATACCTCATTTGGCTAGGATGGATTGGAAAATAGAGTGTTGGCATGACTTCATGTTTTGTATGAGTATGATAGCAAAATAAATCTTATTCATCAAAGTCTGAAAGTTGCCTTTGATTAGAAAAAGATTTATGTTGATTTTAAATATATCCAAGAGAATTCAAGGTTATGGATAAACTAGTTTTGAGAGTTATACCTAAAAAAATATATTAATTTTGGCAAGGATTCTAACTAACTCCATGCATTGTATGTCCATTAGACATTATGGAGAATATTAGCCATGTTTCCTACTATCTAGCTCTCATTCCTTCTATTTTTAAAATTCATGATGTGTTTCATATTTATTTGATGATAAATTATGTACATGATCCACATAATTTTATTGATTATAATAATCTCTGGGTGGTATAATAGGAGATGATACATCTAGACATAATCTAGATCTTGGATCATTGTAGTATCAAACTATGAAATAGATACTTTTAGTTAGTAATAGTCTATTGAGATCAACTGAGTGAGAAAAGTGCTACTTGGGAATATAATAATATTTTTAGGTAGAACTATTATCACATTTTTGGTATCACATAGGATGATGCATATTTTTAGGGGGATATCCATATCCCACCTTATTAATAACTAAAACGACACTTGCGTAACTTTTTAATAGTTATTATGGTAATTTTTTTAATCATTTGTTTTTTTCATGATTGATATTTATATGGATGCATATGTTGATATTTAATTCTGTGTATTATGTATTTTACATAGGTGTTGGTGATGTTATTTTCATGGTTACAGGTATTTTCAATGGATGAGCTATGCCTAAGGTTTTAATAGTTTAACAAATTTATGCAACAATGATATGAAGGTATAAAAAGGGTAAGTAAAATAAAGAGTTGTTAAATTTCACCATTACCTTATTTGTGATTGTTTGTATTGTGCATCCCCATAATGTGCTTATATTTTATTTTTTCTAGTATGAATGATCATTATTGGCATGGATCCAATTTCACTCTTAATTTTTATCAAGGCACATGGAGTGGTTAAATATGTGTATTTAGGTCACCATAGTGTTTGGTTAGCAAAAACTATACAAAGACTATGGTCCTTGGTTTTGAAATTTTTAGAATTCAACTTTGACTTGTGTTATGGCATTATTAAGTCATTATTTGAACTTATAAAATTATTATGTGTTTTTAAATATTATTCACTAAGGCCATGGAAATAATGATTATAGTTATGACTATGAAACATTGATTAAGTAAAAGGAAAATTGATTATATTTAATTATGAATTAATACATAATGAGTTTTGGGGTCTAGGTGTTGACCTTGACTTAGTGAAAAAGAAATAAAGCTAGGGTATAATAGGTAGAGAGGTAGAGAATAATGTGGAGGAAGGGAGGTTGAGGGATATAAATACCTTGGTTTCATAAGAATTAAAATGATTCCTTTTTTAACATCCATGGTGTCAGATCCATGATAATTTCTTTGTAAGGGAATATTTATTTAGTATAAAATGGGGTTTTGGATTTTTTAGAAACACACAGAGAGAAGGAATGAATCATATGTGTTGTGGAAGAAAATAATAATAAAAGAGGAAAATTAAGTAAAAGTCTATGGTCTTCGGATGCATTGCATTTTATTAAAGTAAGTGTAGTCTTAATTTGATACTCCTCATTTTGATTCCTTTATTGCTTTTAAGGTGTGATTTTAATTATTAATGGAAGATGGTCACTCCTTAGGGAAACTAGGATAGGAGTTATGAAAAACTCTGGGGTTTTTCATGATCAACATCCCCCCTTCTAATTATCTTAAACAAAACCTTGGTTACTTTAGAGTTCTTGTTATTTTCTTGCCTTAGAAATGTAGGTAGAGTTTTGATAATTTTTGGAAAGGGTGTTCCTATTTATTTATTTTTTAAATCCTAGATGTCACAGATTAGGGTTATCTCCACCTCACACATTTATGATGTTATGGGTGAATGAATCATTGAATTGAGGATCTTGGATAGTATTGCTAGTAGTTTTCCTAGTAGAGTGGAACCATAGTATATGTTGTGTTGTTGGTTTATTTTACACCTTTGGTGGTTATTTTTGTCTTGAAAATATAAATATATTATTAAAATATTTCTCTTATTTCACACTACTCTTTTATTATTTTATATTTTTGTGATTATATTTAAGTAACTATTTCAATCTCATGACTGATGGATGGGGTGGTAATGGTTATCAATTTTGGATTCATCATACTCTCCATTTTCCCTTCAATTATTACACAATGGAATACCAAATACAATATCAATATTATTGATGGATTTATCAAAATTTATTGGTTCTATAATAAGTGGATCCATTATTTGGCTCACTCTTGTATAATAGCTATCAATGATATCTTGAGGCATAATAATACTATTGTTTACCCTCTAAGTTTAGCAAAGCATCTATTTAGAATCATTATCAAATTTTATTATTATTTTATATATGTTTGGTTTTATCCATTAGCCATGAATATAATGAATATGGCATAAAATATTATCCTTATCCCATAGTTCTAATTTTAGAGAATGCTTGTTATTATAGTTTTTTGACATATGTATTAAACCTAGTCTTTATATAGTGTATGAATGAAATTCTTGTATTAAGTTTGTTTATATTGAAGTAGTGGCATTATTATTTAAATATTTTGAGTGATTATTTTATCATACTAATATATAAGTGTTGAGATTATTAGTGATTTGATACTATTTTTTTGTAATTTTGTAGAACATGGATATAGGCCTATGCATAATAAAGTTGCATTAGTTAATTTAAATTAATTAGAGTAATATGAATCTTAAGATGAATCAATTTCTTAAATGAATCATAATGGTTTTATTTTTGGTTTGAAAATATAGCTTATCTATTTCATCTAATTATTTGGATTAAGATAAGTTTCCTTTTATATCCACCTTTTTGAATTAATTGACTATGTGATAAGGTATCATGTTGGTATCTAATTTGTAAAATGCATAGGTATTATGATTAATCTCTATTTAATATTGTTTATGCTTTGAATATTTCATTTAATACAAAAAAAAATTTCTTCCTTGTAACTCAATTTTTATCATAATTCTCAATGCTTCTCTTGAACTTGGTGACTATTTATATAGTAATATGTAATACACACATTGAAACTTGTTTAGGAAAATATTGAATTATCATGCAGTCATAATGGAATTATTTAGTATTAGAATAAGTTCATTTGAATAAAGATCTTAATTAATCCCTCATTTGACTCTAATTTTTTCACTTAATTTTATTAAATGACTTGGGAAACTATCATTTATGATTTGGAAATAGATAAATACCCTAATCTATACTTTTGACTACTATGTAGTCTTGATTGCTTTCAAAATTCATCTTGTTTTATTTTAAACTTAGACTCATTTTTTTTTTAATAATAATAAAAGGATGGTAACATAAAAATATGTTCCTTTAAATATTTGTATTCCTCATCATAATTTTTTAAATCACTTTAAAGACTTAACTTGTAGAATGGTGAAACCTTGGCTTCAGTTTAGGTTTAAGCTCATAATAAACATTTATTTGTTAAATATTTATATTTAATTAGTTATTGTCTTAAATGTCATACATCAATTAAACTATTATTTTTTTATATTTTTTCTTTTCTATGATTCATTTTTAATATTATAAGGAAATATAATGTTCTCTAACTTGATGGACTACTACATGGTTATGTGTTAAGTCACCTTTTTTTTAAAATTTGGGACCATGTATTTTACACATTGTTATAGTTATATGTAAGGTTTTAAACTATAAGTGAACCTATAAATGACTAAAAAACATTAGTTTCAAGATAATATGTCTTTGGAAATATATTGGACGTTGATGGAGACCTAAAATAGTAAGTAATGAAGATGGTCTATTAAGTCCTTAAATTAAATAAGTTCCTTAACATTTCAAATTAAATTATGAAAAAAATAAATTATAAATCCTAACATAAAAATGGTGTAAATAGACATGGAAAATGTTCAATTTGTAATATGAATCAAATCATCCCATTAAGCCAAGGTTGACATAAATCCCTTATTCAAAATGGTACAATTCATTAAAATAATTAAATTGTCTATTTTATCTAATAACATGATTTTTTTTATTTTTAATTATGGATTATATTATGGGTATATGAATACACTCTATCCTTAGATTACATAAAATGGAACATGTTCATAATACACAAAGGGTTATTGTTAAGTTGGATAACTTTTGGTTTTACCACTGTGATACTATTATTTTCACATAGTAAGTTCCCAAGTGAATCTCAAAAAGTGAATAAATGAAACATATAAATTTTTATAAAGTAACATGGAAACATAAGGAAAACTTAATGAAATTTAAAATTTATTGATTATATGACCTATATCTTAATAGTATAATTAGGTAATGATTGCCTTTAATTTTAGGTTCAATATAAAATCCTCCATTAAAATCTAAGATATGAATTATCATTATTTATATGTTAAGTTTATTTCAAAAAATTATTTATAAAAATAATTTATTATTGTTTATGTTTATATGATTTTTAACTAGGAGGTATCTTCCCTATTTTTTTAACCCTCTTTGATAGTGTGAGACCAAAACATATTCTATTCTATCTCTAATATATAGATAGTGTGATTATATAAGGTAGAATTTTAAATTTTATATAATCAACTATACCTTATGAAGTTAATCACTTATTGTAAAAAGGTTCATAGTATTTAAAATTTAAACTTTTCAAGCTTGTAATTTCAAGGTTGTGAAAAATTAAAGATATAAAAGAGTGTTGTAATTTCTTATGTTAAGATCAAGTTCAAGTCAAATTGTAATAGATTTTTAGAAATTAGATTCATGTTACATTTGGATCAATAAGATTTTATTTTATTTAAATTATGTCTTGAATAAGGAGGATAATTAGTATCTATTCCAACCAAGCCAAGACCCACTCACATGGATCTGGTAGTTTGGTTCACTATTCATTATCTAGTTCATTTATATCATGGGTGTATTTATTATTGTTACATTTTTTCAAGTGTGTATACCTTTCAATTCAATAATGTTTGGAAAGATTCCAAGATATTTATATATTTGACTAATGAAATTTACTTTCTTGAAATTTATTTTTTGTAAGTGTGTTTCCATTTACATAAAATTTAAGCACATAAGCTCTCAAAAGATATTAGTATCACATATATATTGACAAAATATTTCTAAATTCATTTCTTATGTTGATAATTAGTTAAATTAGAAGTATCAATAAATCAAATAGATACCCCTCAGATGACTCTCAAGTTTTAGGTGTGCATTGCTACCTCACATTTAATTTATGGTTTGATTCTTATCATAATATTGGATTCAATTCCAAAGAAATGTGTAAAACATTACTATCATAGGAAGTTGAGTTACATTTCTTACTTTATATATTTAATTTCTTATTGCCTAGAGTAAAATTAACTTGTTTCTAGAATAAATTTATTTTCTACATAGGTAGAATTTAGATATCATAAATTCACATCCTTCATTTTAGGAAAATATTTATAAATCTCATACTATTATTTTATCTCTACATGATTTAACATTAATTAGGAAAATTATTTAAAAAAATACCCTAAAAGAACTAACCTTGTGTAGGAGAATCAATGGTTGAGAATGGAATTTTGAGGGAGTTTTAGTTTTAAATGTTGGTAACAATGTAAATAATGGAAAAATGGTTGTCATTTAACAATATCTATATGACCTCAAATATAGGATCAAATAAATATATTAAAGATACAACACATTAGATTGTCTAGCCAGATAAATAAAGTAGGATTCATGGCATACTGATAAGAAATCCATGCACCTATAGCTATAGAAATTACTCATGCACATTTTGGTGAAAAGAAACCTACAATAATTTCCCATACACTTGCTAGTAAAAATCAACATGTAAAAATTCCTTTTGCATTTGTTGTAAAAACCAACCCATAGCAATGGCTTCTAAAAATGTTTATGAAAACTAATGCATATAAATTTATCTTGTACCTTTTGGTAAAAATCTATAATAATTAATCATGCATCTACTATGAAATACATGAAATATGTATCAGGTTCTCCTACACCTATTGGTATGGACTATCGCTCTATGACAATTGGTATTGAAATAATTAATGAAGAAAGATAGCATGCATAAATTATTACAGGAAAAACTTAGACACATATTGGTGAGAATCAACATGAAATAGATCATGCACCTATTAATAATAAATAAATACATGCATCAATTAGTCATGCACCTCAAATCCATCTATAATAATTTTCTACATAAATGGGGAACCCATAAATGAATGGGTGTAAGATATTAGTGAAAATAGATAAATTTGATCATTTCCATGTGGTTCAAATACATCCAATTTTGGATAAAATTTTATTTTTTCATTTAGGAATTTAATGGATATGGTAAAGGGAAATTTGGTTTCCCCTAACCCTAGTAAGGATTCTACTCTTTGACCCAGTTTGGGGTTGTTACTTCCATACCATCAATTATAATTTTAGAAACAAATAAAAAAAATTGGGTATACGGGGAAAAAAACCACACTAAATAAAATTAACATTTTTTTATTCTTGTACATAGATAATTTAGTTCAAATGTCCCTATTCCTAAAATAATAGTGCCAAAATCATTTGTGGATGTTATTTCCAAAATTGAGCATAAATTTCTAATGTAGGATATGATAAATTGATGGATCATATTGTATAACAAAAGGAGACAAATAATTATTAATTTCATAGAATGAGTGTTGATGGTTCAAAAACAATTGGTAAAGGATGTTTTAATTGGTTATTGCATTGATTGATATAAATAAAAATTATCAATGTAGATGCTAAGCTATTTGAGAAAATGAGGAAAACATAATAAAATAAATAAAAGTTGTATAAAATGGAGATTAAAGTGAACAAATCTTATATATAGCTCATAAGGACCTTGAACACTAATTCAAGAAAAATATGTATGCCTTGTAATCCTTGATTACTTAATTTATATTTTTATAATTATTTTTACCATACTTTGTATAAAACTAATTATAGTGATAAAAATACCATCACCATCTCAATACTAGCCAAACCTACAATACCAAATACAATTACATAAATCTCAAGGTTTGTCATGGTATACACCACCTAAAATATGAAAACAATAATAAAATTTTGGGTTCCAAGAACACCAAAAACCACAATTGACCTTGTTGACTAAAAATATATAATAATGTGGAAAAACCTCTCCATTAATCACCTCTATTTGATGTCAAACATGCACATAACCATAGTGATAAGTTGTCTTAACTGATATGTGATAATGAAATGATAACATTTTCACCCCTATATCACATCCACATTTGAGGATTGTAGTAGGCACAAACTCAAATCACTAATAATAAAATAACCCAACAAGGAGGTTTATAAAATCACAAGAAACAATCCATCACTAAGAAATTAGCCAATACTTGACCACATTCATTCACAAATAAGGTTGTACCATTTCTTTTTACATTTTTATTTTCATAAATGCTTAAATCATGCAAGGAAATAACCTTAGCAAACATTTTAATTTATACATAAATAAAAACACGCTAGTGTCTATATTCCATTATTTTAGAGTTATGAATAATGTATCCACCTATATAAATAAAATAAAAATTTTATTCTTGAGAAAACTAGACATAAAAATAATATTTTAAGATAATCTAATTAATTATAAAACTTGTTGGTATTTTATCAGAAACATGGTTTCTCTCCAATTTATAAACCATTCAACCTAGTTTAGGAAACACATATATCTAATATCCTATAAATCACATCCTTAGGATCAGTTATAACCAATTAAAAAGTGGAATAATAAAATATCCAAGGCTTTTACCATAACCCTTCTATCCTAAAAATGGTGGACAAGCCAAGTGTCAAAACTTAGAGAAAATGGATTTATGAGAACAACCTATAGCATGAAAAATAATACACCTAAAAGACCACTTGGGGAGGCAACCACAAATATTTTAAGAACCTTATTTTTCCACCAATTTGACATCTATATAAGCAATTTAATTTTATAGCAATCAATGTTTTATGCAAATATGATATTATTTTATTCATTAATAGTTTTATCTCCATATTAGTCCATTATAACACAAGGTATTTACATTGTATACTTTTATTGTTATGAGTTAAAGTTATATTATGATTTTATGTATTTTAAATTTAGTATTACTAATTTTTAATTTGATAAGCATAAAGATACTAGTATGTAGCAACTATTATTGGATACTTGTATTAGTTGTTGAAAGCTATTTGTAGAAACATGTGTAAGTTACATGTAGCAATTATTTCAGATTATTGTAGCAATTATGGTATCTTTATAATAAAAAATAAAAAAATTGATAAAATTAAGTTGACGTGATGCCAAAAATACAATAATATTTAATGGACATGACTAATGCATACATAGTTTTAGATCTTATAACATGTTCATTTTAATATTAAAACAACACTCAAAATTTAGTGTCATACCTACCCAACCCTTATTAGAGACAAAACCATACCTATATAATAATCATGGGAAATTACCAATACTCTATTTAATATATTACCATCATTAACCTATAAATAACTATAAATATACACACTCATATATAACTATGTACATAACATACACACACCAAATCACTCCAATTATAATTTTATCCTACATGTTGATCTTAATAATTTAAATATCATCCCAAATATAGGATATTTTAATCCTATTGGTGAGGTTATTGTTCTTAATCACCTTATACCACATCAATTATGCCTTTAGAATATTTTACACGAAAATGTTTTCCATTAATATATTAACCAATATTATTGTAAGCCTTCATAGATAATATATTAGCATTAATAGATACTAGGAGCCTTAAAAAATAAATAATAATAATCATCCACCAAGCCTTAAGTAAACCAACATGAGATAGATATAATAGAAAATATTCTTTCACAAATCAATAAATAATTGTTAGGTTTTTCCTTGAGCATGAATGTCTTATCGAATGTTAATTTCAAATTTTAACAAAGTTACAACACTAATAATATTTTTAATAATGTTTACTTATTAATAATGCATGTTAGGAATATTTTTAGGTTTTTTAGGTCACTCTCATGTCAATACATTCTCTCTAAGGGTGAGATTGGATAATTAATTTACATCTTCCCACGTATACATCTAACAAAGCATGCAAAAAAAAAATTAGAAAAATGGATCGAAAATTGAACTATGCCATGTATTACATTAGTTAAAACATTTATGGAAACTCTAAATGAATTACTTTTAATTGTATATAATATTAGTCATATTTTTTTTATTAGATTCCTAGTTCTTGTGCATATTGATTATTAATCTGTATCATATCTTATGCATAAATTGAATCCTAATGGTTATGCTATTTAATAGTTTTTATTACTATAATAATTAAATATTACCAACATAAATAAACTTGAAAAATATAATTTCATTGTTGATTCTCTTTCACAACTAACATCTCATAAATGAATTATATGTGTGGATAATTAACCTATTTTTGTGTTTTCTATGAAAAATCTTAGGTTTTTTAACAACTTAGCTAAATAAATTATTTGAAACAATTTTATTTGTTAAAGAGATACAACAACATACACTTGTAAATACTATAAATGCTCACATCTAGTAAAACCCACATGCTTTGAAGAAATATGTTTAAAAAGTCCATATCACTTATAGGTAAATCAATAAATGAGAATCTTGTGGCATGATGGATTAACTGAAACAAATTTATTTCCACTAGAATATTAGACATTGCTTCATTATTTCATGCAAACCAAGCTGAAATATAATTTAGATGGCTTAAGGTTGACTATATATTAGATGATAAGCTAAAATTAAGAACAAAATAAGGTGTAGAGTCATGTTTCTAATTGATTTAGGTGATGTAGAGGATATGATGCAATCTCTTCATAAATTTTCATCATGAAATTATTTCCTCAAAAAATGTTAAAATAAATCAACAAAAAAAAAACCCCTCAAACATTGTTTTCAAGCTTGGTTATAAAACTAGTTACTAGTTTTCCAAGTGCTAAATAAAGAGCCTTGATTATAAAAATGGCTTGCTAGATAATAAAGGGAAAAGGTTTAAAAAAAAAAAAGGTTAAAAAAATATAAAAATGTAATAAAACTATCCTATATTCTTCATTTGAAATTATTTATAGTTATTTTAGTTAAAGTCCTATAATTACATTTTGTTCCTTTCTTAAAAAGTCTATAGGATTAGTTTCCATTGCTACATGTTCTTTTGGTAATACTCCCTTCACTATAAAATGATAAATATATCTATTTTAGGGGTTATAAAATCCATGACCTGCAATTTTCATGCCTCAAATTCCTGCCTACCCTACTAAGATTATTCTTATTCATGCTATAATTTTAGATCCATTCTATTCTCATGTTTTTTTGGTCTTGCAATTACTCAGTGTAAAAACTATTGTTCCCTAATTTTCACTTGCATCTACTACTTTTATTTGTTCCCTTTTTAGCCACTATTATTTTTGGTCATCAAGAATTGGTTATTACATACTTGGAAAGTTCATTCCATTCAACAAGAACATTTTTCACCTAACTCACTAGGATACTATCAAATTTCATACAATTATTATTAATCTAAAAGTTGATAGGCATCTCTTTCACTTTCAAATATCTTAAAATTTCATTCAAAATTTAGGATGATGGAGTTCTTACTTTAGTATTTTCTTACATTTCCTAAAAGCCTTCATGTTGCTACTCTAATAGATTGGACACTGGCATTTTTTATAGCATCATAGTTATATTGGTAAATACATATGACTTTAGGTAATTTTTAAGTTATTAATTTATTTTTATTTTAAAATTAAATTATGAAAATATGTCATTTTAAGTGATATTTATCTCTTATATTTCTCCAATATCCCAACTATTACTATTTCCCTTCACTACAATTCACTTGTCAACAAGTGTCAAACCTAACTTGGGGGGATAAATAGTCAATAAATATTATTTATTCGCCATGAATGAATTTTATTTTATTTTTTATTCAAATATTAATCTTATTGTAATTTAAGTAACATAATATTTATTCCTCACATATCATTTTGGGATACTATAAAGTCATTTACATAAATCAAGTTCAGATGTTACAGTAAAAAAAAAGAAATCACTCATAGTGGAGGGTGGAACAATAATATATAAGAGTCCTATCATCGTACAATCTTTATGAAATATATATATATATATAACATCATATTTATTCCTCACATATTATTTTGGGATACTATAAAATCATTTACATAAATCAAGTTCAGATGTTACAGTAAAAATAAAGAACTCGCTCATAGTGGAGGGTGGAACAATAATATATAAGAGTCCTATCATCATACATTCTTTATGATATATATATATATATATATATATCTATATATATATATATATATATAATGTTAATTTATTATCTTTCTTCATCAATTTTATAGGGTCGATTGAAAACATATAAAAAGAAATTGTAAAAAGCCTTCATGGTAGTACTACTAGGGTAAATGGATTAATAATTTTAATATAATAATTTATTGCATAGGTTATTAGTCTTTCAAAATAGGGATAATATTCTCTCAAAAAAATATCAATAAGATATAAGTAATAATCAATTATACCAACTAAAAGAGGCACTCACAATCACCACTCAAGGAATTGATTAACTCTCACTACCTTCACCATGGGATGATATAACATTCTTCATTATGTTTCATATTACTTGTGATGGTATATAATAATTAATTTACACTATTAATTTTTAACTTCTAATCCATTTGAGAAATAATATTCATATCAACATGCCTAACCTCTTTATAAATTTGTTAAGAAAAATGGCTGTGAAATTTTGAAAAGGAACAACAAAAGCATTGGCTCATCAAGACAAAGTTATATTATTTTTGTTTTATATATTTTTTTAATTTATGTTTATAACTCTAATAATTTGTATATTATATAATAATACCATGTCTTCTCTACTTAAGAGATAACTTGTAAGCTATAGGACTCTTATATATTATTGTTCCACCCTCCACTATGAGCGAGTTCTTTATTTTTACTGTAACATCTGAACTTGATTTATGTAAATGATTTTATAGTATCCCAAAATGATATGTGAGGAATAAATATGATGTTATATTTATTCCTCACATATCATTTTGGGATACTATAAAATCATTTACATAAATCAAGTTCAGATGTTACAGTAAAAATAAAGAACTCGCTCATAGTGGAGGGTGGAACAATAATATATAAGAGTCCTATCATCATACATTCTTTATGATATATATATATATATATATATATATATATATATATATATATAATGTTAATTTATTATCTTTCTTCATCAATTTTATAGGGTCGATTGAAAACATATAAAAAGAAATTGTAAAAAGCCTTCATGGTAGTACTACTAGGGTAAATGGATTAATAATTTTAATATAATAATTTATTGCATAGGTTATTAGTCTTTCAAAATAGGGATAATATTCTCTCAAAAAAATATCAATAAGATATAAGTAATAATCAATTATACCAACTAAAAGAGGTACTCACAATCACCACTCAAGGAATTGATTAACTCTCACTACCTTCACCATGGGATGATATAACATTCTTCATTATGTTTCATATTACTTGTGATGGTATATAATAATTAAGTTACACTATTAATTTTTAACTTATAATCCATTTGAGAAATAATATTCATATCAACATGCCTAACCTCTTTATAAATTTGTTAAGAAAAATGGCTGTGAAATTTTGAAAAGGAACAACAAAAGCATTAGCTCATCAACACAAAGTTATATTATTTTTTTTATATATATTTTTTTAATTTATGGTTATAACTCTAATAATTTTTATATTATATAATAATACCATGTCTTCTCTACTTAAGAGATAACTTGTAAGCTATAGGACTCTTATATATTATTGTTCCACCCTCCACTATGAGCGAGTTCTTTATTTTTACTGTAACATCTGAAATTGATTTATTTAAATGATTTTATAGTATCCCAAAATGATATGTGAGGAATAAATATGATGTTATATTTATTCCTCACATATCATTTTGGGATACTATAAAATCATTTACATAAATCAAGTTCAGATGTTACAGTAAAAATAAAGAACTCGCTCATAGTGGAGGGTGGAACAATAATATATGAGTCCTATCATCATACATTCTTTATGATATATATATATATATATATATAATGTTAATTTATTATCTTTCTTCATCAATTTTATAGGGTCGATTGAAAACACATAAAAAGAAATTGTAAAAAGCCTTCATGGTAGTACTACTAGGGTAAATGGATTAATAATTTTAATATAATAATTTATTGCATAGGTTATTAGTCTTTCAAAATAGGGATAATATTCTCTCAAAAAAATATCAATAAGATATAAGTAATAATCAATTATACCAACTAAAAGAGGTACTCACAATCACCACTCAAGGAATTGATTAACTCTCACTACCTTCACCATGGGATGATATAACATTCTTCATTATGTTTCATATTACTTGTGATGGTATATAATAATTAATTTACACTATTAATTTTTAACTTCTAATCCATTTGAGAAATAATATTCATATCAACATGCCTAACCTCTTTATAAATTTGTTAAGAAAAATGGCTGTGAAATTTTGAAAAGGAACAACAAAAGCATTGGCTCATCAAGACAAAGTTATATTATTTTTGTTTTATATATTTTTTTAATTTATGGTTATAACTCTAATAATTTGTATATTATATAATAATACCATGTCTTCTCTACTTAAGAGATAACTTGTAAGCTATAGGACTCTTATATATTATTGTTCCACCCTCCACTATGAGCGAGTTCTTTATTTTTACTGTAACATCTGAACTTGATTTATGTAAATGATTTTATAGTATCCCAAAATGATATGTGAGGAATAAATATGATGTTATATTTATTCCTCACATATCATTTTGGGATACTATAAAATCATTTACATAAATCAAGTTCAGATGTTACAGTAAAAATAAAGAACTCGCTCATAGTGGAGGGTGGAACAATAATATATAAGAGTCCTATCATCATACATTATTTATGATATATATATATATATATATATATATATATATATATATATATAATGTTAATTTATTATCTTTCTTCATCAATTTTATAGGGTCGATTGAAAACATATAAAAAGAAATTGTAAAAAGCCTTCCTGGTAGTACTACTAGGGTAAATTGATTAATAATTTTAATATAATAATTTATTGCATAGGTTATTAGTCTTTCAAAATAGGGATAATATTATCTCAAAAAAATATCAATAAGATATAAGTAATAATCAATTATACCAACTAAAAGAGGTACTCACAATCACCACTCAAGGAATTGATTAACTCTCACTACCTTCACCATGGGATGATATAACATTCTTCATTATGTTTCATATTACTTGTGATGGTATATAATAATTAATTTACACTATTAATTTTTAACTTCTAATCCATTTGAGAAATAATATTCATATCAACATGCCTAACCTCTTTATAAATTTGTTAAGAAAAATGGCTGTGAAATTTTGAAAAGGAACAACAAAAGCATTGGCTCATCAAGACAAAGTTATATTATTTTTGTTTTATATATTTTTTTAATTTATGGTTATAACTCTAATAATTTGTATATTATATAATAATACCATGTCTTCTCTACTTAAGAGATAACTTGTAAGCTATAGGACTCTTATATATTATTGTTCCACCCTCCACTATGAGCGAGTTCTTTATTTTTACTGTAACATCTGAAATTGATTTATTTAAATGATTTTATAGTATCCCAAAATGATATGTGAGGAATAAATATGATGTTATATTTATTCCTCACGTATCATTTTGGGATACTATAAAATCATTTACATAAATCAAGTTCAGATGTTACAGTAAAAATAAAGAACTCGCTCATAGTGGAGGGTGGAACAATAATATATAAGAGTCCTATCATCATACATTATTTATGATATATATATATATATATATATAATGTTAATTTATTATCTTTCTTCATCAATTTTATAGGGTCGATTGAAAACATATAAAAAGAAATTGTAAAAAGCCTTCATGGTAGTACTACTAAGGTAAATGGATTAATAATTTTAATATAATAATTTATTGCATAGGTTATTAGTCTTTCAAAATAGGGATAATATTCTCTCAAAAAAATATCAATAAGATATAAGTAATAATCAATTATACCAACTAAAAGAGGTACTCACAATCACCACTCAAGGAATTGATTAACTCTCACTACCTTCACCATGGGATGATATAACATTCTTCATTATGTTTCATATTACTTGTGATGGTATATAATAATTAATTTACACTATTAATTTTTAAATTCTAATCCATTTGAGAAATAATATTCATATCAACATGCCTAACCTCTTTATAAATTTGTTAAGAAAAATGGCTGTGAAATTTTGAAAAGGAACAACAAAAGCATTGGCTCATCAAGACAAAGTTATATTATTTTTGTTTTATATATTTTTTTAATTTATGGTTATAACTCTAATAATTTGTATATTATATAATAATACCATGTCTTCTCTACTTAAGAGATAACTTGTAAGCTATAGATATAATCAATAATATAAAAGTCATAATAGAATATAGGATCATAATCTCTTGTGATGAGATTAGGTTCATATTAGATTGTAAAATAATAGTAAAAATTACTTCCATGTTTATTTGAATCAATAAGATTTTATTTGATTTATATTATGTATTGATAAATGAGGGTATTCAATATCTAAGCCAAATAAGGCAAGGCCCACTCGCACATATTTGGTAATATGGTCTCCTATCCATTATATATTTTTTATGTGTTTCATATCATTTCATTCCTGAAAAATTTTACACATTTAAATTCAATTTGTGTAAATTCAATTCAAAAAAGTGTAGGAAGATTCCAAGATAATGTTATATTTATTTAATGAGATTTAATTTGTTGTGGTTTATTTTATTATCATTCAAATTTTTCAAGTATGTCACATATACAATGTTAATACCTTTATAAATACACATCTTGGGTTGATAATTAGTGAAAATAGTTGTATCAATAAATGAAATGGTTTCCCTATCATGGGACTCTACCAAGTTATAAGTGAGTACTTTTGTCTCAATTTTAATTTATGATTTTAGTTTTCTTGTTAGTGACTATAAAGTGAACTTTTTATATCTTTACATACTCTATATTTTCAATCATGAACTATGATTATGTGTGTAGATCCATAACTTAGTCTCCTTCACCTTAAAACATTAGGTGTTATTATGATGTATATAAACTTGAACAAATTTGGAAAGTGTTATGGTCTAAGATAACTCAAATCAACCCCATTTGATGATTGATTATTTCTCACATTTACAATACTCCAAGGAGGGAAATCAAGCCAAATATATATTTCTCTAACCTAGTATGATTGTGAAAGTATGTTTTAGATTAAGGTAAAAACAAGTTTTAAAGGGACCCCAAAACCCTAAAACAAAGATAGAAAGATGAAGCATTTATGACCACAGGCAAAACCTAAAACCTACTACAAAGAAGTAACATAAATAGGTTTTATATGGACCTGAAACCACTGGAAAGACTACAAGTCATAACCCAGGTTTTACATAGACCTGGCTACACCATAGTGAAAAGATTACAAAAAACCAAGAAATAGGACCAGATAACACACATATGTTAGATGTAACCTCCTCCATTTTCATTCTGCTCTCCTTGATGAGTTCCCTTAGGTTGTTCTCATAGTCTTTGAGTTTGATGGGGATGTCTCTCATCTATTTTTCCATGTTATTGATTTTGTTCCAAACTGCCTTCTAGTTGTCTTCCATTATTTCCATTTTCCTTTTGAGATCCATTATCTCCTTAAACATCCATGAATTAAGTTGGAGGATAGCCTCTGCTTTGCAATTAACCCATCTCGTAGGTGTGTTCCTTCCATCGTTCTACCTTTTATCACTCCACTCTTCTGTGTTCTTATTAGGATTGTTCCCACCTTCTTCAATGTGGTCCTCTCTTCCCCTTTGATTTTGCTCCTTAGTTTTAGCTTAAACTCCCAAGTCCGTTTCTTGGTTGTCAGCCTGAACTATGTTTTCCCACTCATTTATCAAAACAGGGTCCTCACCAGGGTCATCCAAGACTTTATCATCCTCAAACACTTGCTAGTTTTCCTCAGAGTCATGTTCACTATTTTCAGACTTCTCCTCTATGTTGACTCCTTCTTTCTCATTCTTCTCTTGAACTTCTTCTTCCTCATTAGAACTTGAATTCTTACTTTCTTTTCCTCCCTCTTCCTCCAAGCTTTCCTCCCTAGACTTATCAGTTCTCTCCCACTCTGTATCCTGGTCAACATTTTGATTCTTGACACTAGGGGGCTTGATTTTATCTTTCCCTTTAACAATTTCACTCTTGTTACTCTGTGAATCCTTGTTTTTCCCTAGATAAGGGTTCATAACCATGGCCTTGTTCTTGTAATAGCCTTCAATTATCAGAATTAATCCTTCATACAGAATAGGATGCATTTCCTTCTTCCTATGAGCAAATAAACTTTGGACCAAAGAGAAACACAAATAAAAGGGAAAGGAAATTCTTACTTTGTGTCTGAAAGGATTTAGGAATACAAAGTGGAATTTGTGGACTCTCTTGCTTCTTCCATCGAGTATGAAGTACTCCTAAATACAGCATAAGACATCCCTCCAAATGCCCTTAATCTGTTCCAGTTTAAAGAAATCCCCATTCTTTTCCAGCTTCTGCTCTTCAACGTCCATCTTAGGGAATTTGCAAAAGGCCTCATTTGAAATGCTAGTCTACTTGGAGAATTTTATTCCTTCCGTAGGCAGCCTCGTAACCTCTGCTATAAATTCCTCTGTTAGATTCACTGTGATGCCATGCAGAGTGACCCTATCATCAATCTAGTTTTTGAAAAAAGCCATTGTAATATGAGGTTTTGAACCATGGAGCCTTTCCATGTAGTTCACAATCTTCCCTCTCTGCAAGATTTTCCAGACATCTTGTTTTACTTTCCACTCTTCGTAATTTTTGGGTTCCTACTTCCTTGGTTCTCCTTTCTTTATGTAAGCCATGCAGATTTCCTTTGATACCCTATCACTGTAAACTATACAATGATCCCACCTGCTACCAACTTGGTTTAAAGCTTGCCTTTTTTTAGGCACGTTCAGGATCCACTTCTCATTCTCAAGGGCATTCCTTTTTAATGATTGTAAACCTTTCTCCACGAAGCCACTCCTCCAACTCATTAGTTTTCTATTACAATCTAATCTTTCCCTCCTTTGCATGAATTGCATCATGATGAATGAGCGCTCTAAGATCCACATTCTTTTTTAATGTTTCCTGCCACCTCCCTTTGTGTCCTATTTGGACTGCATAATTTTCTATCCAATTAGCAACTCTGTTAGCTTCACGGTAGGTGTGGGTAATTGTTACTTTTTCAAATTTTTTGATTAAAGTTTTCATCTCCATCACCATAGTCTCTATAGTCCATGACACAAAATTTTTATTGTTTAGAATATTTATGATATTCAAGGAGTCCCCTTCTAGCCATAATTTAGAATATCCTGAATCCACAACTAGTTTGATGGTTTGAAGGGCAGCAAAAGCTTCAGTAATATGACAATTCAAATTTCCAATGGGGATTGCAACAGCATCGATTACATTCCCCATATGTTTCTCAAGACTCCTCTGCATCCTGCATTCCCCAAATTCCCTTTAGTAGCTCCATCAAAGTTTCCTTTAATCCACCCTTGAGGGGGGACATTCCAAGTAACACCTAGTCTAGGATTTTTAGGTTTACCATTAGAATTTTCCGTTCTTAAGGGATTATCCACTTGAAATGTTGGGTTTGGATTCCTTTGTGATGAGAAATTCTCCTTAATAGCTCTAATGATGTTCTGCCCCACCACCCATTCGGGAAGTTCTTTACTTCTAAAAAGTTGGTTATTTCTTTCCTTCCATATTCCCCACCAAATATGGGGAAGAGTTAGTTTCCATAAAAATATAACTTCAGGATTCTTGGAGGGACAATACCAACTTTTAAGAGATAGTTCCACATTTTTGTGGTGAATCCAAGCAATACCCCACATATTGAGGATTTATTTCCAAACTTGCTACGTAAAAGAACAATTCACAAACAAGCGATCTCTATCTTCAAAGCCCTTCTTACAAAGAATACACCTGTTCACAATATATATTCCTTTTTTCTGTAAATTGTCCAGAGTCAAGATTTTATTTTAGAGGAGGGTCCAGAAGAAGATTTTGATTTTAGGGATGAGCCCCTTTATCCAGGCCTTTGTCCACAAAGGTTTGTTTCCATTTTCCTTTGAAGTGAAAATGGAAGAAACTTTAAATTGTCCACTAGGCTCATTATGCCAAACAATCTTATCTTCAAGATTAGGGTAGAGAGATATAGCATTTAGGGATAGTTGTATATTCTTGAAATCTTGATCAAGATTAGTAAGGTTCACCCAAGAGTTATTCTGCCAGTATTGGTTAACCATTATTCCCAATATTTTCTTACATCGGTCTATTGCTTCTTTATCTTGGATTTTATCTATCAAAGGTTTAACTTTTAACCAAACATCCTCCCAAAATTTCATCTATCTTGGATTGTGAAAGTATGTTACTTTTATATATTAAATTATTTAATGATTTATATTTTGATACTTTATAATCCTTTATTTAACTTAATTTTAGTGTCATTAAAACTTGGCATGTAAATTCTCCTAGGGATAGTATGAAATTTTTGAAGAATAAGGAAATTTTTCTAAATCTATAATAGTGCATAGATGTGTTCTAGATAATTTTCAATTCCCTTTTGAATGAGATTATGATTTTATATATAGGAGTATAATTGGTTAATATATCATGCAATTGACACAATAGGAAAATGGGTTGAAGCTAAGGTAAATTTTGATTTCTAAAAACATCCATTATTGAGTGAGGTTCAATAATTACTAGATCAAGTTTACATGAACTATAGCTATTAAATGAAGCTAGTGGAAGTGACCTATGTATAGGTAGACTAAAATTATTATTTAAATATATTTATACAATATATTTAGTAGGTTTTAAATATATAATGAGCTTATTTTAGGTTTTTAACATAAAAAAAAGGGGTTAAATCATAAAATAACATGCAAGTGTGAGAGAATGGTAGATTAGGACCTTGTTTATGCACTTAAGTCATGTGTGGTAAACATGTGTCAAGTTTGTCATTATCAAGTAGTAATGAACATTTTTTAGTATCTATAAATTCCCTCATTTTATTATAGTCATGGAAATACTAGAGTAAAATGATAAAAATGTAGTTGAATATGTTAAAAACACTTTTTATTCGGTATAAATATTTAATTCTAAAGATCACTCAATAGTAAAAACCTATAATCATGTGTATTCAATGTCCATAGATTGAATATTTTAAACTAAAACTAAATTTTATAAATTTTCAAATAATAAGGATTAGAGTAAAACCTGTGTTGGTGAGAACCATGTTACCCTTACAACATTTTGGAGATGAAGATTATTTATTAAATCATTTTATAAACTTGTGCTTCCTTAGTGAAACACATGTATAATTGGTGTGACTATGCCCCAAATTTGTGTAACTATGTCAGATCTTGGGTTGAAAACATAACATATATCAACCCTCATGATTATGTGGATACTATGATATTAACATATGTTGCACATAGGGATATGTGTGGGTTAACTTATGGGTTACATACCTTTCATATTAGCTGATTTCATTTATCTATGTTCTTAGTATGGTTAGCCTATGGAATAACCCTGGGTAAGTAGAGTACATATAGGAGGTATGGTTATTATTTTAAATCATATTTCGAAATCTAATCTTCCTTTATTCTTATTAATATTTCCACTTTGAAGAGGCTTAGTCATAGTTATCAAGTATTCTTCTCTTTTTTTAGTTATTATTATGTATCTAATTATTTTTATCTTAATTATATAATATACTATTAAAAAACATATAAGTAATTTAGTTAAAATTGGTATCAGATCATTGTTTTGGGTTATTTTTTTAGTGTTATATTTTAAATATGGTATTTATGTAATCAAAAGAGTTGAAGGATAAAAAAACACAACTTTCAATTTGGGAAGAATTTAATTTTTTTCCATTGTAGTATTTTTATAAGTCTCATTTTTTAAAAAAGTTTTGAAATACTTTGAAAATTAGTAGACATTGATTCATCTCATTTAGATGATCACAATGGTATAATATAGGGTCCTTTTTTATTTTAGGCCAAAAACCTTTCATCCTAAGACTTTTTCATGGATGGTCCTAACACTCAAAAATGTGAGAAAGATCAAGACACTCCATAAACTCCTTGTAAAGAGTACATGGATATAATAACTTTAGATTCATCAATTTATGATGTGGTTCAATAAATTAATTCAAATATACAAAACATGGTGATGAAGGATGATCTTGATGCTATAGAAGAGCACATTGATTATATGAAGAATCAATTGCCAAATTTGAGTGCTTATTTGACCACTATTATAGCTCATCTTCTACAAAATAATCCTCCACTACTTTAATTAGGTTCTCCCAATCTAATCGATTAATCACAATACTAATACTTGTTTGAAGCACATGATGTCAAAAGTGGAATTTCACATGTTTTATGTTAAGGATCCACTCACTTGGATCAATAAAATAGAAATTTTATTTGATCTAAATTAAACCCCATGTGTGCAAAATTTTATCACGACATCTATATATCTATAAATTTAATATTTCATTTAGTATAGGTGGTTGTGTGATCAAAATAAAAATAATGGTTTGATGTTACCTATTTGGTGTTTGCTAAAGAGTTACATATGCACTATCATAACAATGTATGAGAAAACTAATTTAGTTAGTTAGAAAATTTATGACAAACTTGTAATGTTAAAGATTATATTAAATAATTTAAGAATCTATCATTATGTGTGCATGAAATCAATGATAACAACATGACTAACATATTCTTATGGGGATTCGAGGATATCATATAGCTTGACGTTCACATGTTTAATCTAGAGTCTATTTATGAAGCCATACCATTCACATGCCAAGTAGAGGAAAATGATTTGGTTAAAATAAGGCCTTTTACTTAGGGCCATGAACATAATTTCATAGAACCACCATTTAATCAACCTACAATATTTACCCCTTAATAAATTGAAGAGAAGGGTGTCATTTTGGTTGAGATAGAAAGTGAAGAAAATGACTTAAATGTTATGAAAATAAGTTGTTCTACATTAAACGAGCCAATGAAGATAAAGATTATGATGAGGCCTTAGGTGAGGGTATGAAAGAGCTAGAGGTGGAATCTAAATATTCTCATCCTATTATATCTTATCATTCTATTTTAGGTATTAATATCCCTAAAACTCTAAAGATGATGGCTTTCTTAAGAAATAAAAGGTGACAATGTTGATTAAATCAAGTACACATAATTTAATCAATAATAATTTTTCTACTTATTTACACTATTTTATTTATCCAGCTCTAAAATTTCAATTCATGATTGTAGATGGTGGCACAATCAACTATTTTGTAAAATTCCATAGTATCAAGATTGTTGTGGGGGACTACCTACATAATTTTCCTATGTTTTCTATTCCCATAGGTAGGGATGACATTATTTTTGGATTAAAAAGGATTGAAACTTTGGGAACACTATATGAATTTCTAATATTTGTTCATGTGTTTTCATTCTAAAGGTAGGACATTTTAACTATGGGTATTATGGGTAAAGTATCACTAATTGGTTAGTTCAAATTAGATGACTAAGTTTATAAAAACATGGGGTGAAGGATTTGTCATGATATTTTTCCATAGAATTTTACACCACAAAGGTGTCTACACATCCTAATTTACAAATGATTCTTAATGAACACCCAATAGTTTTTATCATATACCAAAAGGACTACCACCAAGAAGAGAACATGATCATGCCATAAGACTAATTTTAGGTGACACATCACTGAACATTACACCATATAGATTTCCATATGCTTGGAAATGTGAAATTGAAAATATGGTATAGGAAATGTTGGAGGTAGGCATTATTTGACATTTCCAAAGTGAATGCTTATACCTAGTGGTCATGGCATGGATTAAGGATGCCACTTAGAGGATTAAATCTACCTATAGATATATCAACAAGTAAACAATCATGAACAAGTTCTATATTCCTATAATTGATGATTTTTTAGATGAATTACATGGCCTTTATTTGACCAAACTATATATTTATTCTAGGTATCATCAAATTTATATCAGAGATGAGGATATCCCTAAAAAAAAATTTAGAACTCATGAAGGTCATTATGAGTTTATGGTCATTTCTTTTAATCTTTTAAATGCACCATATACATTTTATATTTTGATGAATATTATTTTTAGGATTTTTTTAAGCAAATTTATATTATTTTTTTATGACATCATAATCTACAATAAATCTTGGGAATAACTTATGAAGCATCTAAAATAGGTACTCTTAGTTATATGAAACAAATTAGTATTATGCCAAACCTTCTAAATGTGCTTCTAGAGTCCATGAGGTGGAGTAATTGTGTCCTATTTTTTTATATGAAGGATTCAAATTAGACCTTAAGAATATTAAATCTATGATGGAGTGGAAATTTCTAAAGACCCTCAAAAACCTTCATCTAATTTTGGGGCTAACATGTTACTATCACATACTTATAAAAACTTATAGAAGAATAACATCTCCACTCACAACCTTGATGAATAAAGATTATTTCCAATGGTATAAACTAATTACCAAGGCATTTAAAAATATAAAATAGGTAATGTTCATCACTCATTTCTAGAGACCCCTAAGTTTTACAAACTATTTATTATTGATTGTGATTCATCAACATATGGCATAGGTGTAGTAATCATGAAATAAAGAAGACACATTGAATTAGATATTCATAAAATCAAGGGTAAAAATAATATAATGCCAATATATGACAAAGAGAAGATGGATATTCTTCATCCATTCAATCAATATAGACCTTATCTAATGAGTAGACACTTTCAAGTAAACATAGATCATGATAGTCTAAAATACCTTTTATAACAATGATTATCATCAAAATAATAATAAAAATAGGTGACTAAAATGTTAGGATATGAATTTTAAATAATATATAATAAATTAAAATAAAATGTGGTATCATATGCACTTTTTAGGAGGGATGATTTAGTTGAGGCATTGTTATAAACAATGACCATTTGGTAAGTATATTTGTTAGAAGATGTAATACCAATATGGGAGAATGAAATGGATATATAAGTCCTAATTAATAATATTTATAATGATTTTGGTGTTTCTAAAAAAAATGAGTGGAAAGGAAACACATTATGCTATAGATATAGATTATACCTATGTAAGGATTTTGTCCTCAAACAAAAGATCATTCAGGAGATTCATGCATTTCTAATAAGGGGCACTCAAGTTTTGAATACATCATTGAATCAAGAAAGATTTAATTTGGAAAGGAATAAAGGGTGATATACATAAATTTGTGGAATAATTCATGGTTTGTCAACATAACAAAGGAGAAAAAATTAAAATGTTAGGCCTTATGTAAATCTTATCCATCCCTAACCAGAGGTATGATGAGGTTTCCATGAATTTCATTAGAAGGTTATCAAGGTCTAAATATAAAAATTTAATCATGGTTTTTTTGGATAGTATCATAAAATATGCTCATTTTTTTCCATACCAGAACCATTTATCACTAGTGTAGCCCTTCTAGATTTTATTAATACAGTTCACAAGTTGCATGGTACTCCCAAAATAAATGTGAGAGATCATGATTCTAGCTTCACCAATAACTTTTGGATTGAGTTTTTTTCCTATTTTGGTAATCAATTAGATCATATATTGTCATATAATCCCCAATCTAATGGGAAAAAAAGTTGTCAACAAATCCCTAGAAGGGTGTCTTCATCTTTTTTTGCATAAGAGAAATAAGAACATTGGGTCCATTGGCTGCCACTAGTAGAATGGTGATACAACTCTTCCTTTCATACCTCTTATAAAATTTATCCCTTTATGTAACTTTATGGATATCATCCCTAAACCATCACTTCATCCTTTAATGTACAACCCAAGGTTTGAGCTATTGAGGAAGACATTCAACATCAACCTAAAGTACTAGCTAGTTTAAGGGATAATTTATCAATGACACATAATAAAATGAAGTGACAAGGTGATCAACACCATACTGAGAGGCATTTTGATATCAATGATTGGGTATTTATGTACTTTCATCCATATAAATAGATGTATTTGAATCAATATAAAAGGGATAAAAACATTTCTCCTAAGTATTATGTTGATTATCATATCCTTAAAAACATTATTAGTGTAGCATATAAGTTGGATCTAGTCCAATCCACTCACATACATAATTTATTTCATACATCTTGTCTAAATAAAGACATTGGATAGATAATTTCTACCCAGACCAAGTTACTTGAATTGGATGAAGAAGGTAGAGTAATTTTGAAACTAGAGGAGATCCCTCACACATAAACAAAAGGGCTACGTAAAATAGAGATTAAGGAATATTTGACCAAGTATAAGAGTCTAAATCATGAAGATGTAACATGGGAGGATGGATCTTTCCTGCATCATCATGCAACATTGATTCAACATTGAGGGAAATGTTATTTTTAATTGGAGTGGTTGATATGCCCTTAACCTATAGTGTATATAGATATATATGGGATGAATTTTTACTTACATACCTTTAATGTTATCATATGAGGGAAATGTTATTTTAGTTCTCTATATTATTAGTATTGTCAACCTATGAAATAACCATGGATACGTAGAATATATATAGGAGGTAGTGGTTATTATTTTATCACCATATTGTAAATTATTCTATTATCAAATTTTTTTTGGAGGTTTCCCCCTTGAAGAAGCTTAGTCATAATTATCAAGTAATCTAATCTTCTATCAATTATTGTTTTGGATATGATTATTCTTATCTTAATTTTTTAATTTATTATTCCATTAGTGTGAAACATATAAGTAATTTCAATATAGTGGATAAGTACATAATGTACTAACCTAAATAAATACCCATGTAAAGAGATAATCATAAATATAGATTCACTCAAATGAATTGAATAAACTATTGCATATGGATTATAGATCAAATTGTATAGTTTTTAATCAATTTCACTCAAGTTCACTCCATGTAAATTTTTTTTTAACAAAATAGAATGAACAACATTCATGCATCAATTATGAACATAGGATTAATTATATAATTTCATTAAATGTAGAATAAAATGCATAATAAAAAGAGAATGAATAATATTCATTCCTGCATCATGATTGTAAATGTGATAAATGTGAAGTTAAATGATAACCATTTTCCATTCAAATATAAATTATTATATTGTATACATGTGTATAAATGAGTATCATGCATCATGACTTTTTATTTAAAAAATATATAATATTATACATATATATGAGAAATATAAGAACTTGTATCTCAAATGTATGTGTATGTGTAAATATGTAATCTAGGTTCCTATAAAATGTGTACATATTTTGAAGGAAATGTTGTCAAATATTGATTTAAATGTTGAAATAAATGAGAAAATAAATTCAAAATAATAAAATCACCTTGAATAGATCAAGACACAATATTGAGACAAATATTTTTAAAGTGACATATCAAATATATCATAGAAAAGCCCATGTGATCTTATAAGAAGGCTTGTCACCAAAAATATCCATAATAAAAACTTTGGAAGAAAGATGAATTCAAGAAGAAGAGAGAGAGAGAGAGCTTCAAGTTTATAGTGAGGAAATGAAGAGAGGGAGGATCATTTAATAGATCAAAAAGAAAATAATGGGAGTTACAAAGAATCCCATGATTACCTTACAAGCCTCCTTTATGTGTACCACTTGTAGATTATTTCCTTAGAGAGTGTATGGAAGTGTGTGTGAAGTGAGGTAAGGGGTTACTCTCACAAGTAACTCCAAAAACCTAAATGGAAATAAAGAGGTGAGTGACACCTCATGGAATCTAGATTTAGGTGGATTTATAATTCATATAAGTAAAAATTTCACACACACTTTAAAATTTAGTATAATATTAAAAACTATAGGAAGGATTCAAATAATAAAAGCATATATTATATGCAATAATAAGTAAGGAATGCAAAAAATATATTTAGATAATAAAAATGGATACAAGGAAGATGTGTCACTTGTAGAAGATATTCTACATGAAGCATCAAAACAATTAACCCAAGAAGACATATCAAAGTCTCTATAAGATTTATTTTCTTTAGGAATCCAAACATTTTTACCCTTAGAGGTAGGATGTTTAATTTTTTCCAATAATACAAAGTATTGTGCATGGATTTAATACAAGATTTGCATGGGTGTAATTTCTAACATTTAGATATATGATACCCATGATTTACAAAATACATAAAATTTTTATTAGTTTTTATCATTACATGAGAATTAGAATATATATATATATATATATATATATATATATATATATATGCACCTAAATCTGTTCACCTTAAATTATTCTAAATATTCCCGCTGCTTTACCCCCTTCCTAGTGATTTATCTAATATCCCCCAAATATTTTCTCATTTACTAACCTTATTCTCCCTTGCTTATTAATTAATTCTTATAAATATCCATTATCATATCCTAACCCCACTTATCCATTATTTAGAAATTTTAAATTCCCACGACCCACTTACTCACTAATTAAGCCTATTCCTAGGATCTTTTATACCCTTAATCCCTAATAACCAACCTAATCCCTATATAATCCCATACCCAATCCAAATTAATTTTTAAGATAATTATAAAATATTCCAATTCTATAATACTCTCTAACTTAGCCTTCCCCATATAGAAATCTTTATTTTAGAGACTTCTAAGGAATTAAAAATTCCTTGAAAAATCTCCAACCATTAACCTCAATGGCTCAATAATGAACTCTAGCAATTGATTTTTCCCTCCATATTCTATATAAGTAAACCACTTATCCATGGATAAGGGAGAAGAAACATCTATTCAAGTGGAAATGACATGAACTTGGATCCACATACTAAACCAATGAATCCATAATCCATGATCAAGCAACCATAATGTAAAAAATATGAGTCTAAGGTAATCACAATCCAATCTTCTTATCTTTTATCCATTTAATCTTGGTTTGGAGTAATTATAATTATGATTAGAATGATAATTTTAAATGTGTATTCATATAGTTGCATTTTATTCTAATGGTTCTAGATCTTACTTAGGTAGTTAGATATTTTGGGTTTAAATTACATAGTTTAATCCATTAGCTCAAAATTCCTACTACATTTTGGTGACTATGGTGGGACCATCACTCCTAATTTAATAATTTTTCTTATTAATGGTGTTTTTTATAACTTGTAGGGATAAATAAATCAAGAAAAAGTGGTGGATTTTTAAGAAATTTTCATGCACAATGAACTATGATATTGCCCTACAAGTCACAACATTATAGTCATGACTTTAGCCCTAGGAACTACAATTTTGCATTAACCATTCAACTTAACCATTAACATTTTTCTTTGACAAGATTTTTACCCTTCCATAATATAGTGATTCTAAAGTTACATTTTTTCATCAACAATAACAATTTTTCATTATAATAATTGATTTTTTACTAACAATGTTTGTTTGACCCTACCAAGTTCTTGACCATCTACAAAATAGTGACTTTGAGACTCATGGTATTGACCTACAAGTATGGTTTGAAACTACTATAGAAACATTTTAATTTATCCTGAATCTTCTAAAAATTATCCATTAATATATAACCTGTAGGTTTAATTTTATCATTTTCTATCTTGCAAGAGGAATATTAATTATATAAACTCTTTTAGAATCCTATTTTAGTGGTTTGGGCCTTTATATATATATATATATATATATATATATATATATATATATATATATATATATATATATATATATATATATATATATATATATATATACATATATATATATATGTGTGTGTGTGTGTATATATATATATATATGTATGTATGTATGTATGTATGTATGTATGTATGTATGTATGTATGTATGTATAATTTTGTAAAGGGGTTTTATCTTTGCAAAACTTGATGTAAGTTGATTGATAGGGTCAATAGAACATCAAAATCAAGATAAATTAAATCAAATCATCATAGTCTTAATCTTTGTGTTGTTCTCTGTAATACTTCTATTCATGTATTTGTAATTTTAATCATAAATTAGTGATATTGTGTTTATAAGTCATGGTATTGTGATTTTATTAATTTTTGGGATTTATTGCTCACTAATAATTATCTTCAATTGATAAAAACAATATTTAGGACAAATTTTATTAGAAATACCTTTCTATTCTATAAAATATGAATGATTTGTCCATTTTTTTATTAATTTTTTTGTCTTGATAAACATATTGATACATCATCATAAGACTAATTTGTCATAGGTATCTTTGATCATTTCTAAATCATTTATATATCTTAAGCATCTAGGTTAATCTGACCATCTCAACATATGCATCTTTAGTCAAAATCAAAAAAATTAAAGTTTTTGAAATTTCTTGTAATATCACTAATATTACAATTGTGATATTACATTACAAGTCATGATATTGAAAAAACTATCATGATTTTGCAAAAAACCATGTGATAACCACTAGTAATTAATCAATTTTTTTCAAAGTCATAACTTTATAGTTATGATATTGCATAATACTCCCAATATTGTAGTCTTTATTTTCAATATTGCTTTTGGTCTGACTGTATGTTTATTGTATTACATTTTGAAGCTATATTTTTTCCCTAATTTTTTCCTTCAAAGTTATCCTTTTTATTTCATTTTTAGTGTCATTTTTGGTGAATTTTGAGTCATTTTGAGCCTCCCACAAGGCCCAAATTGCCTTTGGAGTTTAGGGTTCTACCCCTCAACCCTACCCTATACCACAATAGGGAGCATACCTAGTGTGCTACCCCTAGACCCTGTAAGGAGATATACCCTTTGACCTTGCAAGGGGCGCTACCCCTTGACCCTACTGGGGTTACCACCCCTAGACCCCCACATTGTGGCCCACTCACCCAAATAAATTATAAATCCAAATAATAATTTTTTTAGTAATTTTTTCATTAAGGCCTATTAGACTAAGATTTTATTTCTTATATGGGTGAATTTTTACTTGCTAACATCTTTTTTAGGTCATATTTTGTTCTAATGTTTTATCTTACATGTTATCCCTTAAGATTTTTAATCAAAACTACTAATCACTGTCTTATAGGTTACCTCTTTAAAAGTGCCAATCAAAGTACTGATCATTTTATTTTAGGCCACCTACCAAAAGCATTTTGACATCTTAATCACTTTATCCTATTATTTAAAATCTTCTATATATTCTTGTATATATCTCACATCTAATTAATCAGTTAATTAATATCTTTTTGACCTACCCTATTTTTCACTCGAGGGATATGATGGTGTATGCTCTCCTCTTTGCATCTTTGCAATGATTCTTGGAGGATCAAAAACCACCCATAGACCCTCCCATTTTATTTTCTATGGGTAACGTGATGTAGAATTGATACCCACATACTCACCATATTCTTAGGGTGATAGTGACCATGGATTTTACCACCATGGACCAATCCATACTCCATGTTCTGATAGAGTATATATATCAGTGATAATTGTCTTTAGGCCTAGTTGACCCCATACAAGTCATACATGAAGGGAAAGAGTTAATTATATGAACCAAGCATTAGAAAAAACCCTACATTGACTTGGGCCTCATTGTACCTAATGTATATTTGGGATACCCCTAGAAATCTCATTTAGCCTAGCATAGGACCTTTTGCCTGCAATAGGTGACTTATTACTGGAGTTAGGATTAGATCCCAAGTAGTCATCAAGTGTATATGGGGTTGAGAGGGTTCGATCAAATTTTTAATGAGTCAACAACCTATAGCCTCACCCACATATCTAATAGACGGTGTAGTCATCATATTACACACCCACATTAGTTTACTAATCTTAGGTTTTTGGTGTGCTTTATTTGGTGTGTGACATGATAGACCCATGTTGTTTGTGAACCAAGTCAATATGTTACCCAAACCTATATACAGCTATCTAGGTCTTCAAATATCATTATCTTGTCTTATAATCATATCATTTTATACATCCTTATCATCATATTGTATATATTATATTTGTACATACTTTTACTTATCTCATCATATCTCTCATTACCCTTGTGTCTTAATCCCAATTTAGTCTAGTCATAACTACCAATCATTGGTCATATACCCCTCACTTTCATATCCTAATCAAGTATTTTCATCCTTCCATCACATATTATCATAGACTAGCCTCATATTATTCACGTATCCTTGATAAAATCATCTTTATTACTTAGTCCACCTTGTCTATAACCAGTCTTGATCACCTCCTAGTCTAGTCTCATCCATCCATATCACCTACTTATCATAATCACATATTTTCATCCATATCTTGTCTTAAGTCCACTTTATCCATAACCAATCATTCTCCTTTATCTTGTCTTGCTTAGTCACCTTGTTAACCTAGTCCTAATCATAGTCTAATCCAACTCATCCCCTAGTTTATACTAATCCTCTCATCAAGTTTGTAATCATACATTAGTCTTCATCCACATTGGTAAACAACTCTTTTGATTAGGGTCCTCATAAGTGGAATACCTATGTCTAATCAAGTTTGAGCTACCATCACATATCCTATCAATCCCATTAATCCAATCATCTCATATTATTTTAGTCAATCATCTTAGTCTTAAACTAATCTTCATCTAATCAACCCATAGTCAAAATAAGTCTCTCAGGCCAATCTAGCTCCTCATCCAATCTTAGAGCTTATTGTAGCTCACTTAGTCAAATCCAATGTCAATCATCAAACATATATATCATTTCCTAATTTTGTCTACTTGATCTAATATTACTTCATCATCACATCAAACACCTAGTCAAACTTAAGATCAAACTAAAACAAGCCTTAGTCTAAATTTATTCTACAAATCCCATCTTCACTCTTTAGTCATTCCACCTACCAATTAGGGATGGTAAACCAAATCATTTATACTTTATCCCATCCTTATTCATGACATCTATAACAAATTTGGTCAATACCTTGATTGAGAAATGCCTAATTGTTAATAAGGACATGATCCTTTCTTGGCTCCTTGAGATAAGCACTCCACATCCTACAAACTTCAATCCCATACACCCATTAATACCTCCAATACAAACCCATTCATGTGAGTCCCATTCCAATCCTCCATCCATTTTTAAAAGCCAATCATCTACCCCTTCCATTAATATCAAAGAGAATCCAATCTTGGCTACCTCATCTATTACTAATCTAACCACACAATCATGTCAAAAACCATTTGATCAAAATCCTAATGCTTCCACATCTAAGTCATGAAGTAAAAAGAGCCCTTATACTCCTCTTATTATATCCTTTGAATCCCTCTTCCACAAATATGTCATCACCAACATGATGGTATATCCACCCATATGACATCTTAATCCCACCAAGCCTAAGCCATCTTTATATAAAATTAATAAATACTATGTATACCGTTAAACTTGGGGTCATACCATTAATCGATGTCATAATTTCCAAAACTATGTCTAGGACCTCATTGACTATGGTGACATTGAAATCGAGAATGAACCAGATGAATCTCCATCCATGGGTGAATAAGAAGAGGAATTTCAATATTTTACTCTTGGTCATCATCAAGATCTTCCCTTTCTCAACCAAGGTCAAGACACCACATACATCTTCCATGGTCCCCCCATCTTTGACAAACCCTTCATCAAAGACAACTCTATTCCTCATGAACTTGGTCCTTCCTTCCCTCATGAGTCCTTTTATGGACCTATCTTTTTTTAATACATTATTCCTCTATCATCTCCTCATCATCCATCATATCAACAACCCCATATTGAGATTTCAATTATGTACTATGAATCTTCTACTAGTAACATTGCATCTTGTACATTAGAATCAGCATAAGAGTCAATACAAGTGTTATTTACACTAGGATCATGTTTAACACAAATTTTTGAATTAGATTCCTTATCATCCCTCATAGTGTTGATGACTATACCTATTATTTTAAAGGTATCTCCAGTTTGGATGATAATAACTCACCAAACATATCTTTTGATTATGATGATGAGTTCATAACATAATTATTGTAAGATTTATCTATTGAAGATTGTTAGAATGCATTTGATACTTCTTTGTATGTGTGTCTTTCAACTATTCCTAGTGATCCTTTATCTGGTCTTGAGGAGAGTTTCTCTTATGTCAAAACTAGGTCTCCTAGAAACCCATATAAACACCATACTACCCAATCACCACTTGTTGACCTTGTCATATAATTTTCATCACCTTCATCCATCATAAACCCCTTTATTCCTATTAATGATCATTTAATCACCTCACTCTATAAGGATGAACATGAACATACATCATTAGAATCTTCCTTGAGAAACAAAAGGTGTACCATAAATATAAAGATCCAAGACCATATTCCAAAATTCATACATGATAATCAAATCATCTTTTATCCCATAAGTCAAAATAAGAAAAAAATCAAATCATCAACCTAATCACAAAGTGTCTCCTCTTAGTGAAGCCCAAAATCAGGCATTAGGGGATTATCTATCATATCAAAAATAATCTCCTCTAGTGAAATCCAAAATTAGACACAAGGGGTAGTTATAATATTATCAACTCTAAAAATAAAAATAATGTGAAAATCACTATCCATACAGTCGATAATCCTTCCACATATTAGATCAATGATAAAATACAAAGTGAAAATGTTTTAGATCTCTTGTAGTCTTTTATCATATGGTATCAATCAAATGAGGAATGTACAACATCTCCAATGGTGTATGAAAATACTAGTCCCACTTCCCAACCACCCATCACACCATCCTATCCTAACCCTATCATCCATTCAATTCTAATACACCCACACCAATATCAAGATCTCGTCTAATCCATTCCTCACATTACCCACCTAGGCAACATTATATCTTATAGGGGTGATGAAGATACCTATCATAGATATTTGGAGGGATAACAATCAATAGTCAACAAAGTTCATAAAGACATCAATACATCCAATACTAGTGCCATGATCCTAGCATCACACATCTCCATAATAGGTGTTGGCTAAAAAAATTGAAAGTGAAAACATTTCCTACATCTCATACCCACATCTAATAAATTGAGATGCCCAAAAGTCAAAAAAGTCAAAATAAAAAAAATAATAAATAAAAACAGATCAAGAAAACAAAAAACTAAAAAACTAAAATAAAAAATCATTTGTCCAATGGTGAAAACTAGTCTCTTGGAATCTTGGGAAAGTACCATGGTGAAAAATAGTTTCTAACATCATGGTAGAATAATATATTATCTACATTGTACCTCAAAACTTAAGGGAAAAATCCATTCCATCCCTCTCATCCTTGCCTCTCTAATCCCTCTATCCATTATTCTTAACCATCATCTACCATCATATCTTACATCCTATTATGTCCATCATTTCTTCTAGTTGTGGCCTTCATAAGAAATGTTATAGAATCATCTTGGCATATCCTTAAATGGACACATAGGTAACTCAACATCTAGTTCCTTTACATTGTGGTCTTTGGTAGTCCTAATCCATTCTTCCTTGATCTTCACCCCATTTTCAGCATCACCCTCATCCTTTTGTCATTTCGTCCATTATTCCATTTGTCTTTTCTAGGTTTTTAGGCTCGATATTCCATTTGCTAGTTCCCCAATTTGTATAGTGTATATACATATTCTAAAAATTCATCAAAATTGAAATATGTCAAAAAATCTTAAAAATCATAAAATCCACAAAATCCTAAAAATATCTAAATTATCTTGTCATATGTCATATTGTCCTATGTCCTAAATGTCCCAATCCTCCTATCTAAGGTTTATCCATATTATCCTCTCATAATTTTAACTTATCCCAAAATCCTCATCATCTTATCCTCTTATCTTTAGTATCCTTATTCTAATCTTAGTCCCTCATGTAGTCCATCTCCATATCCTTCTCTACATTCTTATCCCCATCCAAATCATTAGACTATTCCAAATCCATATCCTTACTTGAGTCCTAATCATAATCATTATTGTTAGTCTATCTAATACTATCCTAAGACCTTAATCATATCATGACCATCCTATTCAATCCATCATCTAATCACTTATCCCATCATTAGAGAAGATATTTTGACATTGCATGTATATACTTGAGTGTGTTACTTGCTCTATGTTATTTGAATTATTTGCATCATGTATATATATTGTTTATATTATGTTTGCATCATGTCTCTTTTTTTATATTAGGTAATGAACAAGGATGCTATGAGGATCCCAAAGCACTAATAATTATTATAAGTGCCCTTGATTATGTAGAGTTAACTATTTTCCCATGCACTTTAGCATAATGTCATATTGGTCATACATATATCATGGAGAATACTATCAAATGCTATATTTATTATATTGCTCAAACTATGATGAGCCTTATGAAAACTATTATGGATTGATCACCTACACCCTCATCACTTATCTACTCATCTAATCATCCTTATTTCACATCACTAATCTAATCTTCGCCTCTCATCTAACTAACATCTAATCTTTTATCCTCATCATCAGAGTCATATACTTTAATTACTAACCTCATCCTTTAATCACTAATCATATTCATTATCATCTGTCAGGATCAGGAGCACAATTGATTACCTTTGTATGAGCAACTAAACATGGAATTTAACTAGAAGTAACAAGTAACTAGAAATCAAAAATAACACAGAATATGAGAGACAATACCCAATTGTATTAATACTCTTCCCGAAGGAAATACAACAAATAAGATGCCACAATCTTCTTCACACTCCTCTAGGGCTCCCACACCTCTAGGGCATACAAAAAATAAATCTCTTCAAGAGTTCTCTCTCTCAACTATAGTCACAATAATCAACTCAAACATAGAGTTGATGTTCACCTCCAACCAGTCAGTAACAATATTTCCAGTACCATAGAGTATACACACATACTCCAATTCTCAGTACACAACACACTCTAAGTAGATCTCTCATGAACTTGCAACAACCTACAAATCAAACTAATCTTACTTACACATGTAGATCTCACCTAATCTTGTTATACCGTAGATCAACCTGGCCTTACACACTTGCCGACCGAGATTTTACACACATGAAAAACCCTTCTAATTCTCCAAACTAGCACCCCTATGGATCTTATACCAGATCTTGCTCTCTCACAGATCTACCTGATCATACACACTTGGCACTATGGCACTAAGAGGAGCTAACCTTGCTCTCTTCCCTCTGAAAGAGCTAACCTTGCTCTCTTCCCTCTAAAGGAGCTAACCTTGCTCTCTCTCTATCTAGCATGCTTTACAATATAGCCCATGAGTCTATTATAGAGATCCCATGCAAGCAATAATTAGACTTTCCAATTATAATAATTAGAAACTACAGCTCAAGACTAAAATTAGCCTTTAACATGCAAACAACTAGTCGTTAATAAACTATTCATGAAACTGATAGTTCCAAAACAGCACAAGTGACTGACATCGATCACTATTAGTCTAGAGGTGACCGACGTCGACTGATACTGACCGATGTTGGCAGCTCTACACACTAGATATGACTTATGTCAGTTGGCCTGACTAACGTCGGTTGCACTACAACTCAGCTATCTCCTCCTCCATGTTTGCATCAGTGAAGCTTTTAGCTCCACAAACTAATAATCTCCCACTTAGAGATAAATAGTTGCACCTGTACCTATACTTGTACATCATCTAATTTGTTTCCTATCTTGTATCCCTCTTCAAGCTCAATCTTGAAGACTAACCACCACACATCCTGTGGTGCTCTGCATGTCATCCAAGTAACTTGCCATATCCACATCTACAAACCCATGTAGAAAAGAACTTGACCCTACATAGCATGAATCTTTGCTACTGGTCCCTCTTAGATACCTGAGAACCCACTGAATACTTTCCAATGCTTCTTTCCCAAATTGGCTATGAACTTGTTGACAACACCCACTACTGGGGCAAAAATAGGTCTAGTACACATGTACTTAACCTCATCATGTGAATTGGGACCCTATTCTGTGAATTGTCCATCCATAGGTGTGAAAATTGGTTCTACATCCCGCATAATGAACCTCGCTACTACCTTATCCACACAATCATTTGGAGACAAAATCAACCTGTGACCTTCCATGTCTATAGAAAAACTCATGCCAAAGAATTTTGCTGCTCCCAAATTCTTCATGACATACCACTAAACTAACTTTACCTTTAGCTCACTAAAACCCTACATGTGTGACCCTACAACAAGCATACACACAACATACAATAATAGTATAATGTTGTAATCATCATCCAACCTGGTAAAGAAAACATAATGGTTACAATGACACTGACTAAAGCCATGCTTTGTCATACACCTGTCAAACTTGTACCATTGTCCTATAGCTTCCTCAAGACCATATACCCTGGCCTTCCATCTCATGTGTCCATTCCCTCTCTTCGTTAACCAAAAGTTCCATTCGTCTCTCAGTGCTTTCATCCTAGCTACAACTCTACCAAATCTCCCATTTGGTTCTCTTCCAAAGAATTCATGCCATACTACCACTATTTCCTAGATCCTACCTACTCTACAGTGAGAAACAAGTATAAAGAAGGGGAATAATGAATTTGAGGCTTACTTACACTTTTAGTCCTCCACATGGGTGTTTGGGACTCCTTGATAGCTTGTTGTCTATCCAAAATATGTTTTACCAGTGATCGTTATCGATCACCACCCATCTGCATCTGACTGACGTCGGTTCCATGTGACTAACCTAACTACTGATGCCAGTTCCTTGACTAACATTGGTGTCCACCTGACCAACATTAGTGTCCACCTACCTGACATTACCAACTTTGCCTATCTGCACATGACTGACATCAGTACCTATCTGATTGATGTTGGTTCTTCTTAACCGATGCCGGTAACTGTGTTTTCCTGTGAGTGATGACTTTTTACCTGTGAGCTTACTTTGAATCAAAACCCTATCCAAACTACCCTACTTAAAGTTATTCAGTCCCATCTACTGATCTTTGTCCATCATCTCCTCCATAAACACCAAGGCTTTCCAGTTCTTAAGTTTGTCAAACACATCTGAGTTCCTCTTAAGAACATGCATCTCCTTCTTGCTCATGTGACCAAGCCTACAAAGCCACATCTTTGCAACAAAAGAAGAATCAGTAATACAAGTAGGTAGATAAAGAGTACCTACTTTCTTACCACCAGCTAATTCAAGTGCATCCACTGTGAGAGTTCTTGTGTAGCTCTCATCACCCAACTTTCTTGAAGAAATCAACCTCATCTTCAGAATTGGGACTTGCATGACATCCTTCAACACCCATGTGTTGGCCGTCTACAATTTCAACCACACTTCCCCTTTGCCAATACTTTGACAAGGCTCACCAACCCCTAAATAAATCTTTTCAAAGTCTCCATGGACCTTAACATGGAAAAATACTCTATTTGGGGCTGCATGGAAAGAGGCAACATAATCTATAAACCAAGATTCTACTTTATCCAAGGAACATATAAGAACAACCAGTGTAATAATGCCTTTAACACATGCTCCTTCATGTTGATCTTCTACCAACCAACAATCTTTCTTTACCTGCTCTTTCTTTCCATAACACCATAATTGACCATTCTTGCTTTTGAATTCCTCCATTCTTAGTGTACTTTCTTCTAGCCATTGCTATACTCCCACTCAATTAGAAACCCTTGAGAGTGACCTATAATCAAACACAAACCTACTCCCTGCAACCTCGCTCTAATACCACTTTGTTAGGATCAGGAGCACAATTGATTAGCTTTGTATGAGCAACTAAACATAGAATTTAACCAGAAGTAACAAGTAACTAGAAATCAAAAATAACACAAAATATGAGAGACAATACCCAACTGTATTAATATTATTTTAGAAGGAAATACAACAAAGAAGATGCCACAATCCTCTTCACACTCCTTTAGGGATCCCACACCTCTAGGTTGTACAAATAGTAAATCTCTTCAAGAGTTCTCTCTCTCAACTATAGTCACAACAATCAACTCAAACACAGAGTTGCTATTCACCTCCAACTAGTCAGTAACAATATTGTCAGTACCATAGAGTATACACACATACTCCAAGTCTGAGTACACAACACACTCCAAGTAGATCTCTCATGAACTTGCAGCAACCTACAAATCAAACTGATCTTACTTACACATGTAGATCTCACCTGATCTTGCTATACCATAGATCAACCTGGCCTTGCACACCTACCGACTAAGATCTTACACACATGAAGAACCCTTCTGATTCTCTAAACTAGCACCGCTATGGATCTTATACCAGATCTTGCTCTCCCATAGATCTACCTGATCATACACACTTGGCACTATGGCATTAGGAGGAGCTAACCTTGCTCTCTTCCCTTTGAAGGAGCTAACCTTGTTCTCTTCCCTCTGAAGGAGCTAACCTTACTCTCTCTATCTAGAATGCTTTACAATATAGCCCATGAGTCTATTATATAGATCCCATGCAAAAAAAAATTAGAATTTCCAATTACAATAATTAAAAACTGTAGCTCAAGACTAAAATTAGCCTTTAACATGCAAACAACTAGTTCGTTAACAAACTGTTCATGAGACTGACAGTTTTGGAATTGCACAGGCAATCGATGTTGGTCACTGTTAGTTTAGAGGTGACTAACATCAACTGATACTGACCAATGTTAGCATCTCTGCACACTAGATATGACTGATGTCAGTTGGCCTGACTGACGTTGGCTGCACTACAACTTAGCTACCTCCTCCTCCATGTTTGCATCAGTGAAGCTTTTAGCTCCACAACCTAACATCATCATCATCATCATCATCATCATCATCATCATCTTCTAGTCCATTAGTGTCATTTATCTAGTCAAAACTATATTATCATAAGGTCTTTTTAGACTATGTAAGTAATACTTGGACACCTTTTAGTGCCTAAAGATAACTTGACTACTCTCTCCTCTTTCCCATCATTCATCATCAAACCTATCTTGTCTTTCATCATCCTTGATTCCTACATCAATTAAAATCCTTGAGATATAATATTTATCATTCATCAATTAGTCTATTGATCAATCACCATCCCTATTACCATTTATTTAATCATTGTTTCAATCACCCACACCTATTGATTGGTCCTAACAAATCACAACATCCATCTTTTCTTCCATCAGTCATCCATTATCATTGATTGGTCAATTCATAATTTATAGTTTACTATTCCTCTATTTATTAGGGCATGAACAGGACCATAACTTCATCTCTCACTCTCTTACATGTGTCCTTGCAAGGGACATCATTATTATTAATAACATTATGGATCATTGATCTAATTGTTCCCATTCATATTTTGGCCACTGGATCATATCATTCTTCTTCTTTAGCTCTTTTATCATATCATTCAATTTCAGCCTTGAGCTATAATCATTAATATTATCAAATACATGTCCTATCATGACCTATATATCTCCCTTACATGTGTCCTTACTTGGCATATATCAAAATATTATTGTATTTTGTCCTATCATCATCATGTTATGGTTTATTTCCCCTTGGGATGTGTCAACAACTATAACATAGTCAATTCTCACTCCTTGTACATATGTCTTTACTAGGGGCATCCTCATTTTGTATCTCACTTATTAGGTCAATTTTTATTCATCATCTATCTCAAATATAACATCCCATACCCTCATCTATCCATCATATCCCACCCCTCATTTTTTCTTTCTAGTGGACATCAATCTCATTATTCATTACATATCCCCTCAAGGGGACATCATATCCACTAAATTCATTTAATAAAATTATTCCATGACATGGTTTTTTATTTAAAATATCATTAATCCTTATACTTCATCCATTAATAATTCCATTTAAAATAGGTGTAAAATTTATGCACATAAATTTGATCACCTTAATTATTTTAATTAATCCCACTAATTTATCCCCTTCCTAGTTATTTATCTAATATCCCATTAACATTTCCTCATTTACTAACCTTATTTTTCCCCACTTATTCATTAATTCTCCTAAATCCCCATTATCTTATCCTAACCCCACTTATCCATTATTTGGAAATTTTAAATTCCCATGGCCCACTTACACACTTACTAAACCTATACCTAGGCTCTCTTACACCCCTAGTCCATAATTACCCACCTAATCCCTATCTAATCCCCTACTTAATCATAATTAATCCCTAAGAGTATTATATAATCCTCCAATTATATAATTCTCTCTAACTTATCCTTCCTTATATATAAACCTCTTTTCTAGAGGCTTCTAAGGAATTAAAAATTCTTTATAAAATCACCAACCATTGATTCTTCCCTCCATATTCGATATAAATAAGCCATTTCTCCATGGCTAAGGGAGAATAGACATCCATTTAAGAGGACATGACATGAACAAGAATTCACATACCAAATTCATGAATCTATAATCTATGATCAAGCAATCATAATGTCAAAAATCTTAGTCTAAGGTAATCTCAATCCAATCCTATTATTTTTTATACATTTAATCTTGGTTTGGAGCAATTATATTTAGGATTAGAATGTTGGTTTAAATTGTATATTCATTTATTTGCATTTGATTATACTGTCTCTAGATCTTACTTAGGTAGTTTGATGTTTTAGGTGGTTCAAATTACATAGTTTAATTACTATAGCTCAAAATTCTTAATAAAATATAATTAGAATAAGTTGCATTGTAAGTCCTTCAAGGCAAAGAACAATAAGATGTTAAATTTGTATTATAATTAATACAATCATCAAACCTAAGACCTTTAGAATTTTTATTATGTTTAGGCAAAAAGGGATTAAGAATACCATTTTTGTACTTACCAATCACACCACCTGAATTACCCATACTATGCATAATTTTTAAGTCAGGGTTGGTAAAAAGAGTTTTCAATTTATTTTTATGTGTTTGAGAAGCACAAAAGGTTTCAATAATATTATACCAATTTCTATGTGCAAAATATGTAAATTTAGTATTAAGAGCATCAAAAGAGAATTGTATTTTATCTACATGCTCATGAAAATATTTTTGAAAAGCATTTATAGTATAATTTTGACAATGAATGTGACGTTTAAGTGTAATAATTTCATCATTTTAAAGAGAATTTTATTGTGTTTCTTAAATTCTAAAAAAAGAGTTAGTTTAAATGCCTTTTTTGAACATGCTAAGATGAAATTCATAACACCAAATATGTGTACCAAAATCATGACACAAATTTTAATTTTTATTTTAAAAAAATACAATAATAGTAGAAATGTTATTTAATTTGTAAATAATTAACATGAAAAGGTAATCCCTACCAAATATAACATATATATGTTAAAATAATAAATTAATATTTCTAAAAAACATGAGTTTGGCATTATAATTAAAAAGGATTCACATATTAAAATAAATATATATATACTAAAATAGTATAATCAAAGGATAAAAATTTATTATAGATATAAATAATAAAAAATCAATGGTCGAGAAATGTGTCCCTTTTGGAATTAATTTAAAACATGAATTTATTAATAAAACTTGAAAAAAAAGAGTCATGTTTTAAGAGATAAAAATAACTTTTTATTTTGAAAAAGAAATATAAAATTCCTTAATTTGATTTAAATGAGATTTAAATAAAAGATTAAATATTGATTTATTTTTTGTAGATTACCAACATGAATCAAATTTGGCTAATAAGGCCAAGGATTGATATTTCACACTTAGAGAAAGTGCCACTTGGAAAATTTTGATTTAAATAAGTTTAAAAATTTGAGAATGGTGCCACTCAAACAGGAATAGAAAACATAAAATGCTTTAAAAAACTTAGAAATCATTGAATAAAATGCAACAAAAAGGTAAGAGAAAACACTGATTGGCAATTCCAAAATATCAAAAATAAATTAAATTAATTGAGCATATATGGTAGAAAGAGGAATCACTAAAAAAATTCTTTATACATGAAAATCAAAATTCTAGGAAGACAATGAAACACATCAGGATAAAAAGACAATGTCAACCTAGAACACGAAAAAAGATGTCATAAGTTTTTTATAAAAATAACAATCTTAATGAACATGAAGCTATAAATAGAAAAAAATCCAAGATCAAAGAAGGGAAAAAAAGGGAAACATCCAACAAAGAAAGAGGTGATAGAAAAGGAGAGGTAATGCCTAAGAGGTCTAAATAGGTCACCTTAAAACTCAAGGAGAATGGGCATTGTTCATTACACAAGAATAAATGTTTTGATTAGTAGGGGGCACATTAAAGAAGTCAATACAAAAGAATTTGAAAATTAGGATGGGATGCATAATTAGGGGGAAAAACTTAGAGAATAATAAAACTTATAATAAGACTACCCAATTAAAATCAAAGGAGAAAAAACTCTATGATATTGTTTTTCAATATTGATCAAACTAAAAAAATAGAAATAGAAAGAATGAAGCATAGAGTTATTTTTTTTTCTTTTTAATCTAAATATAAGATGAGTAAGATCTCAAAAAACTTATATGTCAATCTAAATAATATAAAGAATGAAGATAGAGTAAAATTTTTACTTCTAAGCAACCTAAAAATCATGGTTAGAGTGCAAAAAACTCAATAAGGTTAGAATAATTTTTTTACCTTAAAATCTAAACAAAAACTCAATAATCAACATTAGAAAACCATGTTTATAATACATGATATAAATGTTTCCAAATATTGATTTAAATGTTGAAATAAATGAGCAAATGAATGTAAAAAATTAACATCACCTTGAAGAGATCAAGCCACAATATTGAGATAAAAAAATTTTTAAGTGGGAAACTTAACATATTAGATAAAACCCCATGTGATAGTATAATAAGGCTTGTCACAAAAATATTCACAATTACAACTTTTGAATAAATATGAATTCAAGAAGAAGAGAAAAAGCTTAAAGTTTATAGTGAGTAAATGAGTAGGGGGGCACTTTTAATATATCAATAAGAAGAGAATGGGAGTTAAAATTAATCTCATGTTTACCTTAAATCCTCCTTTATGTGCACCACTTGTGGATTATTCCCTTAGAGAGTGTATGGAAGTTTGGGCTAAGTAAGGGAAGGGGTTAACTCCCAAAACCTAAAGGGGAATAAAGAGGTGAGTGACACCTCATAGAATCTAGATATATGTGAATTTATAATTCATATAAATAAAAATTTCACACACACTTTAAAACTCATGGTAACCCTAAAAACTATAAGAAGGATCCAAATTAAGATTAGTTATCCAACATATTCCCATGCATAGTACCCATTTTTGTATGAAACTATTTTCAAGTGTATGTAAAGTTAGTGCATATGCATGGGATATGCCGTTGTAATATGTATCAAAGTTTCCATATCTACCATGTATCTCTACCTTCCTAGATATCTAAAATTCATACTTGTATATGATTTTAAACTTAGAGAAGCTTATGTCACTATGACAAGCCCACTATGATCCCCCAATTTTGAGATGAGGTATGTATCGTGTAGGTCATTCATCTCAAAATAAATGTTAATTGTATCATGTCATGTATAAATATATCATCATGTAACGTAATGTGAATATATGAAGAATATGTCATCATTAGTAATGTTTATGTCAATTAAGCCATGTATGTAACACATGTAATGTAGGGAATGTAAGTGTCATGTCTAGATAGATGTATCAATTAAGCACATAGTTCTATAATCACTAAATATGACTACATAGTAAAAGTGCATGATAAAAATAAGGGAACCACTCAATGTCAATAAAATCAACATCCAAAAATGTGTTTTAATAGTTTTCTAGTTTTATAAGATAATACCTAAGATTTTTTTTTTTGAAAGGAATGAAGATATTCATATTTACACTAATGTACAATCAATAATATATATTTTACTAATTTAGAATGTGAAAATAAATACAAGTACAAAGTGGCTAAGGGATAAAAGAGAGAGCATATCTTGTTTTATGCTCTATTATGGAGTATAAAAATGATCAAGAATCATAATAGGACTATAATAAAGATCTATGTTCCATTGATTTTGGGTTTTGACTATGTTTGAACACTATAAACTTACCTCTAAGTTGGACACCTACATCGATGATATTGTCTTTATTTTTATGTTATTGTCTAAACCATAATATAGCTCTATTTTTTAAATTTGATAGTTGGGTTTTTATCAGTTTTTTGTCACCTTCATCCCAATTTACTTATATTTCACACACATCTTATCAATATTACTTTATTGATCAAAATCATAGGTACACTCTTGAATGATGCCCTCTGGGAAAAATGGGTTAGTGAAAACATGATGTTGAGTTAGACTGCAATGACCCCATTATCAAAGGGATCTACCTACATAGCCAATACTCTAGAAGAGGGCCTCAAACTCATGTAGTTCTCCCTTATGTTTTAGATTATGTGTGAATCATGAAATGTGTGTAAATCAAGCACAATAGTGACCTATCTTGTAACTTGATGAATATGACCTTATGAGTACTCCTTTAATACATCAAACTTGTAGCAGGGTTGCTACTTTGATTAATATAATAATAGGGAAGAATAGGGAGGATTTTAGTAAATTAAGTGTTTCTTGAGTTAATTTTGAGTGCCCTTTGGTCTGATTAATAGGTGGGGAATGAATGAGGTTTGATATTGTATTTATACCAATCCTATCATGAGATAACTCACATTAAAACACTCAAGTTGAACATTATAATGCATTTCATTTTCAAATTAGATGATTTTAAGGCACTAGACACTATCATCAAGGAAAGATATTAATGTCAATGATATTATCTATCTCATATGTTAGTGTCCAGGGAGAAGGAGAGAAGGCACCGGTTTAAAACTTGTAGAGGTGTAAGATAAGTACATTTTAAGAATTATAGGAAAGATGGGATGTTTGTGGCATCATTAAAAGGTTGGTTGGACTAAGAGATGTCCAAGGGGTAAAAAATAGAGTAGATGTGAAGATTTAAAAATCAAGGTATGTGTATAACTAAGAGTAATAACTAGGGTTTGAGTTTGCCAAGTGTACGAGATTATGATACTACATAATTAAATAATATCATATACATTTCCCCC
>JARHVA010001445.1:1697500-1745000 GCA_037957365.1 Torreya grandis
AAGCCTCGTCTCACATTCAATTAAATTTAATAGACTCAACAGCTTATGAAGAACACCTAGTTTACATGCCTATCATAAAACACATTATAGGTGATTTAGATCCTTGAGCTTATATGAATTTTTAGATTTATCCTAATAGTCTAATTTTAACTTTAATATATTTAAACATACTTAAAAAACTATTTAAAATACTTATTTACAATTGTATCAACCAACCCATTACTATTTAGTTATAACCACATACAATCAACTACACCAACTAGGATCCTAAACATGATGATATAATTATAATTTTTCCTCATGTTACAAGAAATTACACTGACCATGACACAAATGATATTGATTTAATTCTTCATACTAAAAATAAATACACTATCTATGACACAAAATGTGCTAATATATTTCTTCTTTCTCCATCCAATTACACCAGTCATGATCCTAAATTTGTTGATCTAGTTAGTTTTATTCCTACTACACTATAATATGTCAACATCGATGATACAATTATTTTTGGTCATGTTCCATCAAACTGTATTGATCTAGCTGATATAATTCATTTTAGTCCTATTACGCTACACTATATCAACTTGGCCAATATCATATAACATAATTTTATCTCACCTCCAAAAGACCCTAACATTACCTTAGATGTCACATCCCCTTTTACAACATAGACTTACATAACATCTAACATCATTATTCTCCATGTTGATCTTGAGGTTACCTCTAATTCACTTACATCCCATAGGTTGGAGCATCTTGTGATGCCTATCCTCTTATTCTCACACATGTTTGGGAATCTTATGATATGGATCATTTTCTTACTACACATATAAGGGAACCTTGTGTTTCTCACAATTTTCTTATTTCAACCTTAATGGTATTTGTGATGCCTATACTTACCCTTTTACACACTCTGGGGGAATCTTATGATGCCCATACTCATTCTCTTAGCTTCTTTATCCCTTAATGTTACCATGAGGAAAAAATCAATAACCTTTCACATCTTACAAAAAATAAGCTTCAAAAAACCTTGCAAGACAAATATGATTGCATTTCACATGTTTTTATTTTATAACATCATCAACATAGATATCACTTTTTATTTTTTTCATGTTTCTTTGATTTCCTACATTTTATTTCCTTGAAATCATACACCACTTATTCATTTTTAGTTATTTAGCATCATATAGTTAACCTTAGTTTCCCTTGTGCATCTTTATTAGCACATTTATGCTTTATTTTTCAAAAAATCTAGCTTTCCCCTATTTTGGGATGATTTATAGTCATTTTGTATACAAGGTAAAGTGAAGTTAATCTATAAATCAATTTTAGCTTAGAGAATATAAATCATACTCACCCTTATGCTTGTTGGTACATTTATAAAATTGAGGTCATGACCAAGATGGATTATCTAGACCTAACCAAGGGTTCCTTTACCACAATAATATCACTATAGAGAGTTCTAAAGCCTCTAGTTAGATGATTCAGTCTTCCATCTATTCCTATATTGTTCCTTCAGCTTGTACATTATGGACTATCTCTTGACCAAATTTAAAATATTCTAGGTCAAAATTAATACACTTTTTGACCTCATCATGTTATGAAATCCACCCTATACCCTCCCATACCTCTCCTTTATATGGTCCTTATCCCTCCCCCATTGGTTCTAGGCCATCTAGAAAGCACTTAATGATGGTATTTTTTACAACAAAAAACACCTCCCTAAAGTGATTTTTTTTGGATTTACCAAGACATTATTGAAAATTGAAGGACTTTTCCCCCCACTGACAAAAATCCAAGTGCCCTGATTAGACAAGTAATCTTTAGGGAATGGGATGTGGAATAGAAAGTCACCTATCCTTCTAAAGCTTTGTTGAGAAAAGATGTCAAGTGGAATACACCACCAGATGACTATTTAAAGCTAAATTTTTAGGTGATTCAAAAGGTAATCTAGGTCTTATAGGTGGAGTGGTCATTTAAAATTCATCAAGGATGTTGATTTCTATGTATGTTGGCCCCATAGGGATTCAAACCAACTATGTGGTCAAAGCCAAGGTGGTGTTCTAGGGTATTTAGTTTGCTACTCAACTTAATGTGGGAAGAGTTCTCATCAAAGGAGATTATCTTAACATCCTTAATGCATTAGATAGTAATACCACCCACTTTCACACCATTAAATCCCTCATTAATTATGTCAAGAGTCTTATCAAGGATCTCATGAACCCACCGATCATTCATACCTATCATGAATGAAATTACTTGGTTGATTTACTTGTCAACTATGGAATCAAACTGCCCTTTTATCTATATATCATGATAGTAGACACATCCCAACACATGTCATTAAGGTAATTAAAAATGAATTTATTATTTTATAGGGTGTGGGAGTGGTAGACATGTGCATGAAAATCACATCCAAAGCATAGGTTTTAAAAATCATGTTATTTTAACATAATCCCATATGGGGGTTTAATGTTATAAGTTGTGTGAAAGTCAATTCATTAATGATCATTTATTTTTTAGATCACAAGCCCTACCAGGGAAAGGTAGATGTATATCACCACTCAAATACCCTTCTCATAGGTAAGCATATTATAATGGAGATAGGCATAGGCTTGAGGTTACCTCATGCTCAAAGGTTTGAGCCAGTAAGAAATTATGGAAAAAATTCCATAAAAGGGGCCTAATGGAATATATGCAAAGGATCATAGGACATGACACAGACCTCACAAAGTATTTCATGGTTGCTTGGAATAAAATAATTATGGAGATAAAGGGGATTAACATATATGTTACTAAGGAACTAATCAGTGAGGTTACTGGAATGTCCTACAAGGGGTTGAAAGATTTTAAAGAATAGTCAAAGAAATTAGATCTGATTTAAAGGTTCTATTATAGGTTCTAGGTTATACCTTAGCTAAAAGTAGAAGTGTTCAAGTTCTACTCTCACTCAAACCTAGTCCAACATGGGAATGACCCTAGGTTGTGGGTTACCTAATTTTAGGTTAGACCTCTAGGATTTTTAATGAGGCTAGCTCCTTAGATATGAAAATTTGACTCCTTATCTTGAAACTTGATCTATTAGGATGAAAATGGGAGAGAATGCATGAATTGAAACATACTTTAAGTGTGGTGATACACCAAATGTTCAATGATCCACTCTCAACTTGGAAACTTTCATGACTACTAATGAATCTAATGGAGACAAGGGTTGATCAAATTCTATGACAGAGTTCCAAACATAAGTATTTTATATGAAGGCTACAAAGAGACCTAAAACTTGAAGGATAGGAAGAGATAGGTGTATGTAAGACACTATGGACTTATGACACTTCAAGAGAAACTTTACTAGATAATACTTCACATAACATATAAGAAACTAATATTCTTAAAGCAATGTACATGAAGGACTTATAGATGATGAGTAGACAACATAGATTATATAAATTAAACTTCAAAAATGCACACTTAGCATTAAACTAGAATTTTAAATTGTCTTGTGTTGCTTCAAATAGTTTATAAAGTGACTTTAGTAGAGGTTTCCTATACCTAGTCAAGGGATACAAATTAAGAGCTTAAATATAGAGTTTATAGGAAGAAAAAGGTAAGAGAGAAAATTTGGTGTTGAAGGGGTAATTAATGAGCCTAATTCCACTTTAAACAACTACCACGATAATCCTTCTTGAGCCTCCCTTTATATTAATGTCATTGTGTCTTTCACTGGCATGATGGAGAATGTGAAGATCAAGACCATTTACAAGAAGCAATCCCCACCATAGCATGAATCTCTCTCAATATCCTTAACATTTATTCCCTTCACTATCTTCCTCAATCATACTTAATGTTCCTCATGTTATCAGGTAGTTACTTGAGCTTGCTCATGATGTTATTTCTGACATTCTTTGCATAGTCACCACTCTACTATTACTTGTAGATCCTAAATACAGATCTACTATAGATGAAAACCAATCACCCCATTAGTTTTCATATAACTATTATTTTAAAATAATATCCATAGGCTAGGATATCTTATATCTAAATGAGACATAAAACCTATGTATATAACCTCTTGAATTACTTTATAGGGATTTAATGGCATTAGATAGCTTTATAGGGTCTATTCCTAGTCATCTAAATCGCATTTGATCTTGCATTTATGTATTCTACATGATCAGGGTGGTGAGATATTTTATCTAATGCATCTACCTTCATGGAATCCTCTAGTTCAACCTTAGTCTAATTTTCTTTGCATTGAAGTCCTCTAGCTTTCAACTTTTAATGTCAACCATTTATTCTAATCTAGGCTCCCTATATTTTTCTAATTATTAGTTATTCATTCATCCTTAGGATCTTTCTATCATCCCTTGACTTCTTGACCTCCTACTCACCATATATATTTATCTATACAAATTAATTCATACCATTCATCTTTTGCCATCTTAACATGGTTGAAACACTTGGTAGCTTCTTATTTGTCTTCAAGATTTGCTAACTCATTAACTCAATGATCACCATTGATCTACTTTATACAAGTGAATGCATACCATTGATCTACCTAGATGCATTGACCTTGTCAATCATCATGTACTATTGGATCTATATTTAGGTACCTAAGATTATGGCACTTTTCATCAACACATTCATTTTAACCTTTGACTTGATGTTCACCATTGACCTTTGATGTACAATCAAATACATTCCATTAGATCTTTGGGACCTACTGACATTTTCAGGTTGCCTACTCATCATTAGATATTATCTTAACTCTTGATATTTGGGCATTTGTCATCTCCACATTCAACCTGGTAATATTTGAATTCAAATGGATATTTCATGAAGCTTAAACTTGATGTCTATGCATCTGTTTCACTTTAAAAGTCTAACTTTACATATTTATATCTTGAGATAGTAAGATCATCAAGATGTGAACTTTGTATAGGATGATCTAGGCACTAAAATCATTATGTTCATATGATATTTTAGATTTTGAGGATCCATAAGTGTATTTATTAAATGTGCAATCAGATTGACCTACTTATTTTTGTATGGCATGCTAATAATAATCTAAATTTTATATACTTGTGTAAGAACTTTCAAGGCCCCAAATGAGTTTTTAGGACCTATGAAACTTGATTCATGTCCATGACGATCATGATCACCATGAGAACATATTGATCCTTAAAATTTGACAAACTAAACTTTAAGTTTACTTAAAGTGTTTCAAAAGATTTACAAGCTACATGTGATATTTGGACCACTCATTCCATCAAAAATTATATTTAGATAATCCATTGAGGCATAATCTTGTCATGTGCACCAAAATGGCTAACATTTTTGGTGACTTAGCTGGCTTGACCAACCTACTAGTTATGGAACCTAGAATTTGATCAAGCTTACTCATAATGACTAGACAAAAAAAGTATTACTTATAAAAGGATTATGCATGAATCTTGGAAACACTTTGAATCAAAGGGACACACACAAAAAATAAAAGATAAACAAAACACATAGAAAAACTACCTAAAAAAGAAAAAACCAATAAACAAATCAATGTGCAAGAGTACTTGGAGGTAAAGATAGACCTATCTACCTATGTATAAAGATCATGAGACAATACTAGTAACATAATTTAAGATACCATCGAAAATGCTATAGGGGAGTTTTTATCTGATATTGATGAATCTAAGAAGTTTTACCACTCGACCTGTGCATGCCTATTGGTTGAGGTGGATGTTTCTAAGGGCCTTCCTGAGGTGATTTGTCTAGACTCCCCTAGGGGTTCTTGGATGCAAATTTTAGATTATGAAGGTTTACCTTTTCGATGCAAAAAATGTCACCTGACGGGGCATGTTGCAGCTCAGTGTTATGCCGAGAAATTCAAATCCAAAAGATCACCTTCTTGGTGATCTGAAGCTACTTATGAACATTATACAGCTAAACAACTCAAGGAAGATATGACTAATTCAGAGAATGAGAGTGAAAAGAGTATCCATTCTGAATTGATGGATTGGGAGACTCCGTTGGTGAAAGATCCTGTTGAAGGTACTGTGGAGATTGAATTATGTGATCTCTCAGAACCAATTACTGAGGAGGTGGTGGTCTCTCCACCTGTTTTGAAGGATTCTCATAGGAGCCAGATGTTGGTTGATTTTCAAAAGGATTCTGTTGAGGCATCAGTACCCCCTGGACTTCATGGATCATGGCCTTCTGAGGATTAGGTTGTTGAGGCAGCTAAGGTAGAGGATGGTTGGACAGCAATTAAGAGGAAGAAGTCTAAGCCTTTGGTCCCCCCTCTAGATATGAATCTTCGGTCTTGTAAAAAAAATATTAATAATATATTTTTATAGTTTGTCTAGCTATTGTCTATTGTTTTCAGATTCCTGGTTAATCTGATTTTACTTTTGCTGGTTCCAGGTTATTTTGTTACCTGGTTGTGTTTAAGGTTTATCTCTCCTCTGATGTATAGGGTTTCGGGGCCCCTTTAAAACCTATTTTTACCTTAATCTAAAACATAATTTAAGATACCTCCCATTGATATGGATGGGAAGGCTCTATCCATTTAACCTATCAAGCTCAAATACATTGTTCTCCTTATAACCTATGATAACATAAGGCCCACTCTAAATACTGTCAAACTTGGAGTGCTTTCCAAGTTTTGGATGATCCTCATCCCATTTGAGGACTATATCACCTTAATGAAATATCTTTGAGTAAGCTCTATTATAAAATGATCTCTTCACTTGGTGATTATTATACCACATAATGTGCATAGTAGTGTCCCTTGTCTCCTTAAGCTATCTTAGCTCATTCAACCTTATCTGCATAGCATCATCCTCTAAGAGCTCAAGTTGATGTGCAAGATCTAATGCAAGAAGTTCAAGAGATATAGTAATTTTTTCCTCTTTCACATATAATAATAATTTATGGGGAGTGTAGAATATTTCTTGTGTCACTCTATACTCCCATAGGGCAGTCCTTAGTCTAGTATGCCACTTTGTCTTATCATCTTCCCTAGTTCTCTTGATAATAATCAACAAGTTCCTATTTATAGACTTTACTAGTCCACTACCCTATAGGTAATAGTTAGAGGATGCATTTATATAAATTTCATGAAAAATATCCCACTCACATACTTTTTTACTGCTAAAGACTAATGCATTGTTAGAAATAATTTTAGAAGGCACACTAAATCTAGTCACAATGCTATCATAAAAGTCCAAAACAAAATCGTCATTAGCTTCTTTGAGGGCAGTTGCTTCAACCCAAATTTTAAAGTATTATTTAGCTATAATGATCCATTTATTTCCTTTACTTTAAGGGTGGTGTATCATCCCTATGAAATCTAAGCCCCATTATATGAAAGGTTGTTCTACTTGTATGGGTTATAAGGGAAGGGTAGCCAATTTCTATTTACCAATAAACATTGCACATTTTGGGCACTTCCTTACCCAAGAGTGTGAATATCTAAACATTATGGGCCAAAATTACCCAAATATAATGATCTTAGAGGTTGTGGTCTTGGTATAAAAATTCCCACTAGTTGGACCATCATGGAACTACTCAAGCAGTTTGTCCATTTGGCATGATTCCACACACCTCAAAAGTATGCTTCCTATGTCTCTCTTAAAAAGTAATCCATATATCATGACATAAGGTATAATTATCAACCTTAAGTGCCTTCTCTTATCTATATCTAGTCCCTTAAGAACTTGGCTTGACTCAAGGAATCTGATTATATCAAGTGTCCAACTACAAGGTGTGTTGTCTGCAGCTACTTGTTGGCTGTCATGGACTGCCAACACTTGATCTTTATCTTTCTTTACCTCTGATGTAAAGTTTTCACATAATCCTCTACCCTTTAAAATATTTTTAAATATAACCTCAATTTCATACTCCATACATTTTATCACTCATCTAGCTCTTTTTTCGTTGAGGTCTATATTGAGTGTAAACTCTTTAACACTTGGGTGTACCACCATGAGTATGATATTACTATTAAAAACCATGTGCCTAAATTTATTCAAACCTATCACTACTATAATCACATGTTTCTATACAAATATATAACTCTCCTCATACCCCTCTAATACCTAATTGAAGAAAGTAATATGTTGTTCCAAACCTAGCTCATTATGTTGAATCAACATGGCAAAGATTGCATCCAATGTAGAGAAGGCATATAAGTAGAATTATTTGTTAAAATTAGGATTAAGAATTGTAGGGGCATGATATATTACCTCCTTTATGGCCTCAAAACTCCTTTTATCTTATTTGGTCCATGTAAACTCCTTGCCTTTTATTAACATGTAAGTAAGAGCTTTGACCAACTCTACAAAGCCTAAGATAAACCTTCTTATAAAATTGATCTTTCCTAAGAAGTTCTGTAGACCCTTCTTGTGCTTGGGTAATGGTAAGTATAATATGGAATCAACTCTTTTAAGATATATGTAAATACTATCCTTGGATACTACATGGCCTAATAACCTACCCTCATGAAAACCAAATATACATTTTTTGGGATTCAATGACACACAAAATTCTCTGCATCTTTAAAATACTAGCCTTAAGTGAGCAATGTGATTAGCTAGGTTTCCTTGAAAAAATACTGATTTCATATAGGTATATGATCACCATGTCATTGATCAAAACCTTTAAATACAACATCCATTTCCCTCTATAAATTTGCTCTAGCATTAGATAGTCCAAAGGGCATTTTCATATATTCATAAGTTCCCCACTTTGTGATGAAAGTAGTATTATGCCTATCTTCTTCCTTTACCATAATATAATTATAACTAAAGTATCCATCAAGTAATAATAATATCTAATAACTTGCCAAATTTTGAAGAATCTAATCCATTGATGGTAGTGGGTAATGGTCTTTTAGGGACACTTTATTGAGGTCCCTAAAGTCAACACATAGATGTATTTCCCCATTTTTATTCCTCACTAGCACAAGGTTTGACACCCATGAGTAATTTTTAATTTTGAATATTATCTTTGATTAAATCAACTTAAACATCTCCCTTCTCATCAACTCTTCCACTTTTGGATTGATAGGCCTCTATTTCTACTTGACTAGTCTTGCATTGTTCTCTAATTCAATGGTATGTTGTGCAAGTTTGGGATCAAAACCCTTCAAATCCTTGTATTCCCATGAAAATATACCAAATAAATCTTGGCATAAATAAATAAATTTATCTCTCTCCTCTATTGTATTAATCTTCCCTAACTTCAATAATTTATCTTTGAATATCTCTATCTTTTCATAATGTTCCTCCTTGGTTGAGATACATGCCTTACCTCTTCTCAATTAGTCATATTAATTAAATATTATTTATAATTTCAAAATCCTATTAGATTAAATAAAATATAGAGAGAAAATGAGATTGAGAATAGTAGAGCACACATTCAACATTCAACCAAGCACGAAGGCCTATTAAATAGGCAAACAAATGAAATACCCGTGAAGCATGAGACGGGTATAATAAAACTAACCTATGTTGGCTTGCATGAAATAACAAAGGCCGAATAAACAACTAACCTCTTAACCAAAGTGGTTAAGGCAACTAACCAAAATAAATTACCTTAGTAAATAACCTAAGGTAAATATAATAATATGCTAACACCCTCCCTTAATGACTAAACTAGAAACAAGACCAAGTTTATCTCTAAATTTTATGAACTTGTCTGTACCAAGTGGTCCAGTCATTATATCAGCTGGTTGCTCTACAGTGGAGTAGTAGAAGAGACTGATGTCTTCATTTGTAAGCAACTGTTAGATGTAATGATGGTGAACCTCAATGTGTTTGGTCCTGGCATGAAATACTGGATTCTTCACCATCTTCAAAACACTTTGGTTGTCACAAAAAATTGGAGTAGGCTTTGATGACTCAAACTGAAGATCCTCCAAAATTTTCTTTATCCACATGGTTTCACAACCTGCACTAACCATAGCTTTATACTCTGCTTTTGTTGAAGATAATGCTACTGTAGTTTGTAGTTTGCTCTGCCATGAGAAAACTCCTGAACCAAAAGTGAAAACATACCCTATTGTAGATTTTCTTGAATCAACTAAACCTGCCCAATCAGAATTAAAATATCTTGAAAGTTCAAAATCTACAGACTTCTTATACAGTATGCCAAAGTCAAGAGTACCTTTGACATATCTTAATACTCATTTTGCAGCTAACCAATGGACTTCATGTGGTTTAGACATGAAGCGAGATAGAAAACTCACTGCAAAACAAATATCCGGTCTAGTGGTAGTGAGGTAAATGAGACTACCCACTAACTGCCGATACACTGTTTCATTGACCGGAGGTGAATCGGTGTTTGTTGAAATTTTAGCTCCTATTTCCATAGGTGTGTGAGTTGGATTACAATCCATCATTCTGAACCTTTCTAGTAATGAACTGGCATACTTATTCTGTGACACAAATATAGTATTACCACTTTGCCAAAACTCAACACCTAAACAGTATTTCAGTAGTCCTAAGTCTGTCATGTCAAAAGTATAACAAACATCAGCTTTCATTTGCTGAATGAGACTAGTACTACTCCCAGTGATGGCTATATCATCAACATATATAATGAGAATCAAGATATCATCACCAGACACCTTTACATAGAGAGTTCATTCCGAGTTACACCTTTTGAAACCTGAATCCCTAAGATATGAGTCTATTTTTGTATACCAAGCTCGAGGAGCCTACTTAAGTCCATACAAGGACTTGATCAACCTACAAACAAGATGTTCCTTATCAGGAACCTAAAAACCCTATGGCTGAACCATGTAGACTTCCTCCTCTAGATCTCCATTCAAGAAAGCACTCTTTACATCCATTTGGTGCACCTGCCATCCAAACTGAGCAGCAATAGCAATAATCAAATGAAAAGTTACCATCTTGGTGGTTGGAGAAAAAGTCTCCTCATAATCAACCCCTTCCTCTTGTGCATAACCTTTTGCAACAAGTCTGGCTTTGTGTTTGTCCAAGGAACCATCTGCTTTGTATTTTACCTTATAAATCCACTTACAACCAATGGATTTCTTCCCTGGTGGTAGTTCCATCAACTTCTAAGTATTATTTTTCATCAAAGAATAATATTCTAATTGCATAGTTGATTCCCACTTAGATCCCTTTGGCCTCTGAAAAAGAATTAGGCTCAAATACTTGTGAAACATCAGTTGTTAAGGCAAGATTAACATGCTCACCTCTATTACCAAACTACTTTCCCAATCTTAGTCTTCTACTTTCCACACCTTGTGGCAAGTCTCCTTCTTTTAGTGCTTCAATTATGGTAGTATACCACTTTGGCTTCTTTGGTTGTGATGCTGGAACCTCATAATGCCCTGTATCAATTCCCTCCCTGGAATGTGATTCCACTGATGAACAAGAATCCTGCTCATTTTTCACATTATAACTAATAATGGAATCATTAGATAACAATGACTCAATATCTGAAACTTGACCAGTTGCTTTGAAGTATGGCATTTGTTCATTTACTATGACATCTCTATTTACCATAACTTTGTTAGTAAAAACATCAAGTAATCTGTAGACCTTTGACTGATCACTGTATCCAACAAACATGTATGTTTTGCTTTTTACATCCAATTTTTTTTTCTTTGAGTCATCAAAGCCTACTCCAATAATTTGTAACCAACTGTCAGATGTAATGATGGTGAACCTCAATGTGTTTGGTCCTGGCATGAAATACTAGATTCTTCACCATCTTCAAAACACTTTGGTTGTCACAAAAAATTGGAGTAGGCTTTGATGACTCAAACTGAAGATCCTCCAAAATTTTCTTTATCCACATGGTTTGAGTCATATTAGATTAAATAAAATATAGAGAGAAAATTATATTGAGAATAGCAGAGCACACATTCAACGTTCAACCAAGCACGAAGGCCTATTAAATAGGCAAACAAATGAAAAACCCATGAAGCATGAGACGGGTATAATAAAACTAACCTATGTCAGCTTGCATGAAATAACAAAGGCCGAATAAACAACTAACCTCTTAACCAAAGTGGTTAAGGCAACTAACCAAAATAAATTACCTTAGTAAATAACCTAAGGTAAATACAATAATATGCTAACAAATCCCCTTAGGAATATTTTTAGATCTTAGCTTCACTATCTGATTATCATATTGATGTTGGAATTTATTTTGGTTCTTATGGTATAATTATACCTCTTGCATCAGAAAACATATAATTTAATCATCATTATCAAACACCTACCAAATCACATGATTATCAAGTATAAATAGCCTACATATGACCTTGATTTTGTCTTGGCTCTAGTTTCTTTTGACTTATTATACAGCCTTATATTGATCTTCAATAGATACAAACCTATCTACATGTTGATTTACCTTTCTTGGTATGGATTGTATATTGAATGCCAAGAATTCCTCTATGAGATCCCATACATGATTCTTATAAGATTTCAAATGATGGTTCTTGACTACACTCATGCCTCTCACTTATTACACAATAGGCTCACAATCACCATTGACTTGAATAAGTTTAACATCTCTTCTTCTTGACTATTATAAACCATGTAAAAGAGGTTCATATTTAGCTATGTTTGAAGTGCAACTAAATTAAAATCTTGTAACTAAATAATAATTCTAACGTAAGGGTAAAACCAACATGGATCTAACTCCACTACCATTCTTTAATCTTGATCCATAAATAGTAAATTCCATATACCATCTTCTTCTTGAGTGGTGTTAGTTAGGCAAGGTATAACATAACCCTTCTCATACATACAATACACCCCTAATCTTTCTTCTTTAATATTTTTATAGGGATCAAACCCATGATTATCAGCTACCCATTCATCTAGGTATAGGTCTTAAATGCCTTCAAAATAGTTTTCAAGCTCTTATTCACTAAAATTTTCATCCTCTTCAAATATGTTACAATTGACATTTGCAACGTTAGGCATATAGGGCTCTAGATGGAACCTAGAGATAGGTTCTAACCTAACAGTGACCCTAGTCACATATCTAGTCTTGAAAAACATGTATGACCAATTAGAGGATAAATAACCTCTAATTTTTGTAGTAAAATCCCTAGATAGGCATAGGTAAAAATATGAGTGTATGTCTACCACAATTAAATCCTGATTAATGACACAATTTGGGTAAGATACCAATGTGATATTAATATATTTAAATATACCTACTAATTTAGTGGGGGAGCCATCCAACTAGAGAACCCTTTTTTCATTAGGCACATACTTAATCTCAAGCTTTTTTGTTATGGTTTTAAGTATAACTGAGGTTGAATCACCTAAATCTATCATACAATTGTGCATTAAATAGTCCCCTATGATGACTGATAAATAGAATAGAGGGGTTTTGATAACCTTAGGTGGATGATAGACATTATGAATTTGATCTTGACTAGGAGCTTGACTAAGAACTTAAATTTGACTAGGCTGACTACTATTTGTAAAAATAGTGTTCACTTTATTGATTGTCTCATTCACATGAGAAGGCTTGGAGAGCTCTCACTCAAGGATCTATTTGTGTCCCAAAATAGATAGATAATCATACATATACATAGTGACATTAGCATTTTTCATATGATCCACAATATTAAAAGGAAGACTAGTACCTTTAAACTATACCTTGGAAGTAGACGTATTACTTAGCACTTGAGTGACATGAGGAACAAAAGGAGAATTCTGATGTTGTCCATGATGTTGAGGTATTTATTTAGCTACATAAGTTTTATCAACTATATTTGAAGTGGTTATATATTGACTAACTTGTGGGGGTGTTGAATAAATCTTAGGCTACCCCAAATTATCATCCAACATCCTTTTCTTAGCCCTTGTATTAGCTATAATTATTTCAACTTCCCTTTGTGTAGTCTACACCATGTTTACTACTACATGCCCAAACATATGCTCCCCTTACTGGAGGTTTATGAAAGTGGTTTTAGTTGGTACCTTACCCATGTTCACTTATTTTTGAATTTCTACTTCTAATGGTGTCAAGGCATACATATTACCTTTATTCATTTGAGGGCTTTGTGGTTTAGGAGGCATTATATGATGGTCTCAGAATGAAGGAGCATGATGCCATATAGGATCCTAATACATTTATCCACTTGTATACATTATCATCTCATTGGATTTCCCTCTTGATTGCCATTGACCCTCTTTTGTAAGGTTATTTTATGTGGGGACCAAGGCTCTTGAGTTATTTGTAGTTGTGGGGTTGTAACCACTATAAGATATACCTTGAGTAATATGGCCTTGGGATTATTGATTTGATGGATAAAGGGGTCTATTATAGGATTGAGTAGGTTATTGGGCCTATAAGGGACCTTGGTATGGCTTATATGAAGTCTATTTTTGTCTCTTTAGAGCTACTAGCTTGTTGTTGTGTGCCATCAATAGGCTCTCAATCTTTGCAAATTTTTCCACTTGACTATCATCAAGTTAGACTTGATTATTTGGAGTGGAAAATAAATAAATGGTAGGTGGGGTTGGCTAAAGCTTAGTAAAAAGTGGCATGAGATGTCTTGGCATAAGTTTCCCTTCCTGTATCAAATAGTTTTTTTCCCTTATAGCTATTTCATAAGTCCTAGGTAGAGTTGTCCCACCGATAGATTGGATCATGACTACAATGTCTAAATTCAATGCTCTCAAATAATAAATAAAATCATAATTAGGTGTCGGTTTAATGATGATATGGATCTTATCCCAAGTATTTTGGAATTTATGGTTGAAATCAACCATAGATTTTTGGGATGCCCTCTTGATTGAGGTAAGTTTCTCAACATTTGACACACGGTCACTTCTATCCTCAAAATGTTTACATATCCACTCAAAAAACTCATTGCAATTATTAATTGAGGTATGAGCTAGACCTCTATACCAGTATAGGGCTTTACCTTTTAGGGATGTGGCTAGTAGTCTCATGGATATCTTTTCTTATGTAATGTTATGTACTGAACAAAGGTTTGCAATGTCAGCTATGTTTTATATAGGGGTGGTGGAGTTTTTTCCTATAAATGATGGTAGACTCTTCAAAGAGGCAACAGGGATATCATCATTTTGCTAAAGTTTAATAGGGTTGCCACTATTAAAGGGTACAAAATATTACATTTTCGGCCTTACCATTTGCATAATGGGGGTTGTACTAATTAAGACAATAGGATGACAAGGAGATAAATATTTATTTTGGGGGTAAGGACCTATCCTATTGAATCCTTCTGTTTTATATGAAGTAGAAGGTATCTCAATGAATTCAATGAGGATAATTTTACTATCTAACCTTATAGTAACCTTTAGCATGAGATGTCTATCTGGATGATGCTATGAACTCTACAACTTGGAGAATCTTTAGCTTATGATGATGTTGGATGTATCCTTCTACTTCAAATATTTCTTCACAACTCTAGACTTAAGATATTCTAAATATAATGCATCCCACTAGGCATGCCAAAATTGTTGGAGGTTTTAGGGTGTAACCTAGAACCTCCAACAATTTCTTCAATACAAATGAGAAATTAAAAATTAATAATAATGGCGTCCCATGAATTGACCTACTGAAGTACTGGCTAGATGTGTGACTAAAAATCATGAAATACCTTACTTTGTAAGGTAAGTTTATAATTATCTTCTCACACCACTTTCTTATTCTTAACCATTTTCAATGTTTTAAAATAATCTTGCCCTATTACCTACTAAAGTCCCTTGAAATCACAACCCTTACCTTTCAAAACAATGAACTGAATGCTATGATTCATCAAGGCCTTGTCTTTTTAATTGACAAGCATGGAGAGACCTTGCATGGGAAATAAGTCCCATTGGGAGGGTCTTCTGTAGAGGAGGACTCCTAAGAGGAAGACCCAACCATGAAATATCACCACCCTCTTCCTAGCCCTTCTCCCATAAGCCCATTTTATAAAAGCACCATAGGGGAACTCCCTCTCAAACTTACTAAAAATAAACCAAAGCCCATTAAATTTGAAGAAGGGAATATTGTAGTCTTATTAAAAAGGAAAGGCCCCTTATTTGAGGTAATTAGGAACATCAAAAAATAGTTGGAGGGTTTATAAAATAAACTTCATGAAGCTATAATTGGCCAGGTTGGTTTGATAAAGGAGTGGAACTCCATAAATAAATAAGCTACCAAAATGCTACAATCCATTTCACAGCACATCAAAGATGAGGGTCCTCTTGAAAACATGATGTTGGGTTGGTAGAGGTGCATTACCCAAAACCCCCTCTAAAATCATCCCTCAAAAAGACATCAAAGAAGTAAATGACTCAAAAGAAGCCAAGAATGATTATGTTGAGGGACATTATGAAAATTCCAAACAACAAAACTCAGGCAAAGATAACTAGTAATAAGATGATGGAGAAGGTGAAGGATAATGATGCCAGTAAGGAACTAATGGAAGATTCCATCCTTAAGTAATTTCTTTATTTTTTCTTTTTTTAATTTTTCTTCTACATTAGTAATTAGCTAGATACTTTTTTTATATACTATGTTTCTTAGCCCTTGGGCTTGATTTCTTTTATTATGCTTCTATTTAAATTCAAGTTGTACATCCTTGTAAAACATGATAATTATACCTTATTAAATTAAAAAATATTGGAAGTATGAAAATAAAAACAAAATTTAAGTGTAAATCAAATTAATCATATTAAATCAAGATGAGAAGTTATATAAATTTAATAAAATGGTTATAAATATACATGCAATTGGAAAATAAGAATATAAAAGTGAAGTGTTTATGAAGTAAGTATAAAATATAGTAAATTAAGATGGGGAGTATGTTAATTATGTGTAAATCATAATGTAACACAAATTATCTCAAATTTGAAGCATGTAGTTTTATTGTGACTTGGTTATAGTATGAATTGGGTACTAGAATATTTTATGAGGAGGGCCTTGTCCTATCTAAGCTCTTACATTGCAACTCAAAAATCAAACACCAATGAGGTGGAAACAATTATGGGAATAATTAAAATAATTTTTTGATATGGTAATTAATGAATAGATCCTGGTCTTATACATCATCTTACACTTAAACTCACAAAGTGAACACCAATGAGGTTAGTGGTAATAAGGGTAAAATAAGGAAATTTTTTATTATGGTAATTTTTGAAGAGAGTCTAGTCCTATCCTTGGTCTTACACTATAACTCACAAAGGGAAATGTTAGGGGGGGTGATCAATTAACAAAACAATGTTTCTCAAGGGAAAATATTAGGATTATTGTAATGAAATAACAAATTTAAAAAGCATAACATAGGCATATTATGATAAAACCTTAGGAAACATGAGCCATACTAGATACAAAAGAGAGACACTATGAGTCTAGTAACCATCAAAATATAAAGGATACCTACTCATAATAATCACAAAGTTGTATAGGCAAATAGGTGAGATATTAAGATCAACTCATGAGGGTTATATGAAAAATAAAATTAAAATGGACCTACCTTCCCACAATGTGTTCCCCATTCCTCATGACCTCTTATAGAGTTATCTATCTACTATGAATATTAGGTACTTATATCAATAAGTAGGTAGTACTTATATATTTTTTATTTTTTTGGTTCTCCTATCCCAATCTACTGACCTATCATACCCCAATAGACCTTGTATCTATCATGAGGCCAACTATGGAGTTTAAGATTCAATTAGGAATAGGAGATGTGCTATGAATCATGTATTTTAGTGTGATTAGACTTTTTAATTTGTTTGTTTCCTTTTTAATCATTTCCTATTGTTTAAATGATTTGGATATTAAATTTTTTATGGATTTCATGATTCCTCCTCCATAAGGATTTGGAATAACCAACATGAGTGATAAAATTTATACACATGAATTAACTTTAGACTTTGGTTTAAAGGAGACTATGTAACTAGAGATATGAGTGATTAAACACTTAGACTTACCTATGAACCAATATTTAATCCCAAGTTTCAATCATATGTATGCTTAGTATATGAGAGGAAGAATAAATGATGATAGGAGATACAAAGTATATCTATATATGGTATTAATACAAAGAGGAATATTTTTTTCTAACTAATCATATGGTAGAGATATAATACTAAGGGAATCAAGGTTGTATAACCAAGCCACAATAATAATTAATTTATTTTTGAGTGTAATAAGATAACAAACAATCATTGTAAAATAAAATAAAATAATTCATGAAAGAAGTGAACACATAATCATAAGTGTGAATTCATGAAAAGAATGATAATAATCCATAATAAAAGTTGAAAGATAATGAAACCATATAAAACACATAAAGCATAATATAATGATCCATGAAAAATAAATAAGTAAAATCAAATTTGAAATATATTCAAGTATATAAGAGATATAAAAATGGATCACAAATATAAACCAAATCATATATATAATAATGTGAAAGAACACCATGTCTTGTTCACAAATACTGATATATTTGACAATAAATATTATTCATAACATTAGAAACATCTCTATGAAGCTAAATCTTGATGTTAGCCAGAGTCTCATCAATATTTACAAAAAATTATGAAAATACTTATTTTATAATATCATCAACATAGATATCACTTATTATTATTTTCATGTTTATTTTATTTCCAACAATTCATTTTCTTAGAAACATACACCATTTATTCATTTTTAGTTCTTTAGTATCATATAATCAAACTTAGTTTCCCTCATGGATCAATGTTATCACCTTCATGATTTATTTTTCACATATTCTAGCTTCCCCCTCTTTTGGGATGATTTATCGTCATTGTGTATATAAGGGAAAGTGAAGCTAATCTAAAAATCAATCTTATATCGGATAAGATAAAACACACGTACCCTTCCACTTATTGGTACATTTAGATAATTGAGGCATGACCAAGATGGATTTGCTAGACCTAATTATGGGGTCCCTTACCTCAATAATATCACTAAAAAGAGTTCTAAATTATCTAGTCAAGAAACAACATGCAATAAACCTAGCTAGGTCCTATGTTTTATTTTTTACAAAGTAAATACAAATCAAAATAAAATCTAACCTAGTGATCATCAAATCATGTGGCATAAAATGAGGGTAATAAACATAAAAATAAACATGTATAAAAGATATCTACTCAATTAAATTTATAAGAAATACTAATGCATGGGAGAGGGAAATATATAAGCTAACAAATGCAAAATCTATCTATTTTAACAAGGAGGAGTAAGAGTTATAAATAATTAAATTTGAAGATAAACCCATCAAACCTCAATATCTCCCTTAGGTAAGGTGTTTTATAAGAGGTTGTTGTGGTATGTAAGGATAACAAATATAGGTTAGTTCTAGGCTACATGACTTCTCTTATGCATCTAAAATACTTATCCAAAAGAAAAGATTCATATCTCCAAGTGTATTATTAAAACCCTAAGTAATGTTAATCAAGTATAATGGTGGATAAGTAGATGTAAAAATAATGAATTAATTCTTTCTTTTCTACCTAATAAATGGTGAAAAGGATGTGTATATATAGTTAGATCTAACTCTAAACCCCCTTAAAATATCATCTGATAGAGTTGACCCAATTTACCTTGTATTAATAATTAATAAAAGTAATTTAAGTCCCATATTGGGTTCACCAAGGCTGACCTAATCCCATAACATGCTAATATATTTTAAGTATAGGGTCGGTCCAAGTTGACTTTGTTTGATAAATGTCAAAAGGCATTTTTGGCTTGGGTAAGGGTTGATTAAGGTGGTGAATTACTTGTATAAGTGTGTAATGGAGGTTTAAAAGCTTAGGGAAGTGTATAGGAGAAGTTTGTGTTGGTTTCGAGTTGTGGTATAAGGGACAACAATCTTGTGAAGCACCAATTATCTATCCACCCTTTAAGGTGTTCACTTAGAAAGATTGAAACTCGATGGGTTTATACAAGAGATAAAGCATTAGTAATTGGTAAATTTTGAAAATATTATGTGTATACATATACCCCACTACAATCTCATCATGTTTCACTCAAGTGTAACATGAGATGGTGCTTTGGGAAAATAACATAGTAACATACAAATTGAGCTAAATAAATTGCAGTAAAAAGTGAATAAGATAAATTAAAGAATAGAATTAAAAAATGCATATGTTTACTTACCTTAGTGATGTAGAATGGGAAGGAAATGAAATAAATGTGATGGTGTCCAATGTAGGGAGCATTAGGTGGACCTAAAAAATAAGTGAAAAATCAAAAAATTTACAAGATATACATGTAATATGTGAAAAGATTCTTTATGATGTTAAGATTTTGGAAAATCTTATGGTTCAAAAAAAGAGCTAGTAGAAAAAAGTTATGGTCAAAAAAAGGAATTTGATTGTAAATATTTGTTAGGTAAATAATGTTGAATAGTAAATATAAATATTACAAAAATTAATTCATTTGTTATTTTACTATTCTAAGAAAATATTTCTCTAAGAGATCTAGTTTGATTATAGAGAGAAACCATGGTTAGGAAATTATAGTTATGATGTGGAGAATGCCTAAAAGCCATGGTGGGTGCATCTCAAGTAAGTGAAGCATTAATTTCAATTTTTTGAGTAATTTGAATTGAAATTGACATAAATATATAAAATTAGATGTTTGTAAAATTTTAGACATTGAAAATGACCCTAGGAAATTATTAGGTAGACTAGGGGTACAAAGGGGTACTAGGTAGGAAAATATTAGATCAATAAATGCCTAAAGCATTTATGGTAGATGGTTAAAAAGTCACTATAGACTAAGAATAGAGTCAGCCCTATCAACTCAGTTTGAAAGATAAGAGAAATCTAAGGGGCTAAGTATGTACCAGTGGGCTAATGTAGGATCATTGGAGGTGACCAATTATGTAAAAGAGGCACAATCTAATAAAAATTTAAGAAATGGATGACACAATACCTTATTACCAATGCAGTATCTACTGTATGGCCAATATAGTCTATTTAATGAGGCCAACTATGTATCAGAGGGCTAATGTAGTATGATAAAAATAGAAAGGGCCAATTTAGTATTAAATAGGTTGATTGCATCTATAGAAATGGGTGTACTATGTAATATAAGGTTGATATAATTTAGAAAAAATGTGATAGGGTTGATTTAATTCTAAATATTTTAATTGTGTAGCAAAAGAGGAATATAATACAAACAATTTAATGAAGTAACTAATTTATAGTTTTGTGAGAATATTTAAGAATGTATTTTATTATTATGACATCAAGATCTTATAATTACCTATTACTCTATATTTTACTTAGGTGACAAAGATTTTGGCATCCAATGGATGCATCCTAGCTACCAAATTTATTGGAGCATTTATCAAACATGGATCAAGCTCAACTAGTTTCCTTGGGTTTTAGAGGCATCATGGAGATGAGATAGATCTAGTTGAGTGTTGATCTCATTATCATGTTCCTATGAGAATGGTAATGGTTAACCAACACTTTTTTATGGGAGGTGGAGGGTGACACTATAGAGGTGAGTATCACTTTGGAGTATGTACATGCCTTGCTTGGACTTCTTATTGATGGGATGTCAATGATATGTGATACACCAAAGTTTGAGGATGAGAGATAAGCCTTACCCTAGTTGGTAAAAGGTTCAAATAGGATATATCCTAGGTTACATGTTAGCTTATTTGATGTTTATAGCATAGCCTTTCTAGATATCTAAAAGGCCTTGATATGTTTAATGTCTCATATACCTAGACATTTGGGTCTACCATATCTAATTGCCCCTATAGTAGTGCCTTCTTATTTGGCACAAAATGTTAGAGAGTCGAGAGAGGAGGTGTAGGGGTGTCAATTAAGATACCTATGATTAGGCCTCAGAGAGTGAGACCATGGGTTAGTCAAGAATGGTATAAGGAGATATCAAGGACTAAAAGAGATGATGTAATGATGTGTATGTAAAAGAGGGAGGATTGAAACCATAGTAGAGGGGACAATATCCATCATTAGCTCATCAAAAATGGAGATGCCATCAATGAGAGGAGATATGGGCATTGGAAATTATACAAGGTGATATTATAGTGACTTGAGTACATAATTGGTCTATAGATAGGCCACTAAGGATGGGGACATGATGGAATTGGGTGGTGACTACTAGTTTTGCACTTCTATAGAGGTAGTCAATAAAGGGGGTGCTCAGTGAGTGAGCAAATAAGGAGACTGTGGTTGACAATACTGACACTAGTGAGAAATGTTTTGATCTATTTTAAGTTTTTGATATAAATCACTAGTTGCATCATGTTTATGATATATATACATATATGATTTATATTTGGTTTCTAGTTTTTTAGATACTACTATAGAGGAGATCAGATGGGGGAGCCTTGGTTATGGCTATGCACTATGATATTTTTATTTAGCTACTATCACATTATGAACCTTCCACTTTGGTAGATCATGTGTTAAAATATTCCCTAGCTCAAGATAGTTGGTTTAGACTACTGTGAGAGGTTGATCAAAAGCTGTAGGCATGAGGTGATTGTTCATAACCACCTATAGGGGTAGAAGCTGTAGAGGCTTAAGCTTAGTAGGCTTTGACATAGAATTGAGAAACTCACATGGTGACCATTATACATCTTGGATAGGTATATGAATAGGTGTCTAACTTATAGGTTCAAGTTATTGGTTTGAGATCCCAGGCTACCTCCTTATAGTGCACTATTTAGAGGGTTCAACCATAGGGATCGATGGGTAGCATGGATAGGCCACAAGATAGGCACAACGAAACATAACCTTAGATCTATAGCTATCATATTTTGTACTTTTATTGTATCAAAATCATAGTTTATATATTGATATGGGCATTTCATTGATCTATCATTTGTACTTGTATGTGGATGGATATATAGATATATTCCCTTTGTATCACATGTATTTTTATTTTGTTGTATATGCTATGATATATATGTGATGTATGTTTTATTTTATAAAATTATGTGATACACATACATGGTTAAAAATAAAAGGAAAAAATGATTTGGATAAGTATAAATAATTAAAATAAGTTTAATACACACTATATCATAATGGGAAATGTTTAAAAATAAAATATGAATAAATATAATAAACCAAAATGATAAATTAAAAGGGTAACAAATGTTTCCAAGAAATAAAAACTATTTTCACCATAAGTCATACTATATCACATTGGCAAGTATAAAAATTTGTAATAAAATGGAAAACATGTGAAAACCAATGGTATAAAAATAAGCAAACAATAAATTCAATCAATCGTCCTAAATCAAGATGGGAAGTATGAAATAAGAATAAAATGTAAGTGTAAATCAATTTAATCATACAAAATAAAGATGGGAAGTGTGATAAATTTAATAAAATTATTGTAAACATACATGTAATTGGAAAATAAGAATATAAAAGTGAAGTATTTATGAAGTAAGCATAAAACATAGTAAATTAAGATGGGGAGTATGTTAATGATGTATAAATCATACTATAACACAAATTATCTCAAATTTTAAGCATTTAATTTTATTTTGACTTGGTTATAGTATGAACTAGGTATTGGAATATTTTATGAGGACCTGGTCCTATCTAAAGTCTTACATTACAACTCAAAAAGTGAACACTAATGAGGTGGAAACAACTATGGGAATAATTAAAAGGATGTTTTGATGTGGTAATTTATGAGGAGATTCTGGTATTATACATGTTATTACACTAAAAATCACAAAGTTAACACCAATTAGGTGACTGGTAATAAGGTTAAAATAATGAAATGTTTTATTATGATAATTTTTAGGATAACCTAGTCTTACACTACAACTTATAAAGGGAAATGCTATGGGGGATGATCAATTAACAGAATAATATTTCTCAAGGGTTTACTATAATATATGTAATTTGAAATGCAACAAATTATCTAGATCAATCCTAGCTTAAATAAGATAGATCCTACTTACACTTCTGATTGGGATATATTAGATAATCAAGGTCATGACCAATATGGATCTGTTAGACCTAATCAAGGGATCTCTTACCATAAATAATAAAACTAGGGAGGGTTCTAAATCCTCCAATCAAGTAAAACTATGAAGTAGCCCTAACTAGATCCTATGGTTTCATATTCACTATATCAATAACAAGTAAATCAAAATTCTAATCTAGTGCTCACCAAAACTTATGGCACAAAGTGAAGGTTAGTAAACATAAAAAGTAAACATGCATAAGAGAATTCTAATTAAGTTATGTCTAGGTAAAACCCTAATACATACATAGAGAGAGAGAGGGAGAGAATATTTTTAAAAATCCATTACTTATGTTACTTCTATCTACTAAAGAGAGGAACAAAGTTAGAGATACTTACCAGGTCCTCATAAAATATTCCAATACCTAGTTCATACTATAACCAAGTCAAAATAACATTACATGCTTCAAATTTGAGATAATTTGTGTTATAATATGATTTACATGTCATTGGCATACTCCTCATCTTGATTTACTATGTTTTATGTTACTTTTTCATAGGAGGTTTTCTTGGTTTGTAAGGATTACTAAGAAAGGACAAAGCATCCAAGACTTCTATACAAGACTAGATTATTCTCCAAGTAGAAGCCCTAATCTAAGATTTCTAAAGTAGAATGGTAGAAGAATAGATTATAAAGAAGTGCAAATGAATAATAAATCTTGTCTACTCTCTAAGAATGGTGAAATGGATGTGTTTATATAGGTGGATCTAACCCTAAACCCTTCTAAAAATTTTAGCTGACAAGGTCAAATTTGTCAACCTAGTATTGTAATTGAAAAAAAACATACTAGGTCACAAACTAGGTCTACCAAGGGCCCACCTAGTCTTTAATAAGTATTGTCAATAAGGATATAAGGTTGATGTGTCTGACATAGTCATGAAAATTGTTAAAAAGAGGTTTAGGTTAAGGAAAGGGATAATGAAGGTAGAAAATGACTAGAAGAGTGTGAAAAATAGGAGGCCAAGATTATGGCAATTATTTTTAGGAGACGAGTGTGTATATAGAAAGTGGAAAAAGGGACAACAATAATGTGAAGCACCAATGTTATACCTAGCCCTTTCTCAATGTACCCCTTAGGGCATACACTCAAAGATATTAAGACTTGATGATTTCTTACAAGATATAAAGCATCACTAATTGATAAAGTTTTAAAATATTATGTGTATATATATGCCCCACTTGAAGCTCATCACTTAGGTGCAATAGGGGATGGTGCTTCAAGAAAAAACATAGTAACACATAATTTTGAGGCTAAAAAAAGTTATATTATTGTTAAAGCAAAAATAGATGAAATTTAAATGACTAAAATAAAAATAACTAAAAATTAAATGTTGCGTACCTTGACTTACCTTTATTATTTGATGGTCATCTGTTATGTTTGTAGTTTTGATTATGGAGGGTATAGAGACTGCTTTTGACAAACCCAATAATAGAAAAATAAAGAGAAAAAATAAATAAACACAAGAAAGCCAAGATAATTGGTGTTATATGGATGGGATGTACTTGGAAATTTGGGAAGCTAGGGTGACAAGTACTATGTTAGACCAAATGACCAAGTCAAAATTTAGAGTAAATTGGGTAATTAAAAATCCAAGGCTACTAAAGACCAAAAAACTCAAACAAGTAAACCTTAAGTAAGAAATGAAAAACTCACCAACTCAAACCAAAGATACAAGTCAAAAAGGATGGTAATCAAACATCAATGTAAAAGTAGTAACACTCCTTACTTAACCAAATATGGACAAGAAAAAATGGTAAAATAACATTGATGAGTGAGAAGTAAAAATCCTTACTCAATCATCAATGAAAAAAGGTGCATAAAAGGGAGAACAACATTAGTGAGTGAAAATTAACAAGCCAACCTAACTCAATAATGGAAAAAGTACATGAAATTATAAATAAACTCAAGTGTTCATAAAAAGGGTAGTATAAAAATGACAAATGGTAAAAATAATTCAAATTAATTCTATAAATTTAGAGCCATGGTGTAAATAAATTAATCCATAGTTTCTAAAGCATATTGTGTTCTTCTAAGGATAGATAAAACTAAAACAAAGGAGTGCTAGCATTTTTTTAAGAGGTAAAGAAAAAGGAAGTATAGAAGAAGGGAAAATAGATTTGGAATCACAAGTGTCTATCAAGGGGGGAAATGAAATGGGTGAAGGGGATAATTAAGGAAAACCCAAGGTAGAGGAACTCTTTATCAAAGTCAAGACACTCAAATTAGGTTTATAAAAATAAGAGGACTTTTGACTTTAAAGACTCTGAAAAAAATTTCCTAGCCACACAAGTCTTAGGTCAATAAATGAAGTATGTAGATCATCCCATGAAGGCTATATGCATGAAAAGTAAAATGGACCTACCTTCTCACAACATGTTCCCCATTCCTTAGGACCCTTTATAGAGCCATCGATCTACTAAAAATATTGGATACTTGCATGAGAAATTAGGTAACATCATAGAGCTTGTTAAATTCTCATATTCTAGTCTACTAGCCTACCACACCCCAATGGACCTCAGCTCTATCATGATGCCAACTATGGAGTTTGAGCTTCAATTGGAGGTATGATATTTTATTTTAATCTCAACTTTTTGTGTTATTTTGAATTTTTAAATTTGTATGTTACCTTTTATATATCATTGCCTTTTATTTCAAATGATGTGGATTTTCACTTTCTTGTTGGTTTTCTCATATGCTCCTCCATACAGATTTGGAAAACCAAACATGGATGCTAAACATGACTTTCATTTTAATATTTGGGACTTTGTTACTAAGAGATAGAACTTAGAGAGCATGGTGTCTAAGAGTCTCATAAATTTAAGTGAAATAAAAGTTTTATCTTCACTTTGATCATTTTTTATCAAATATGGAGTGAAAGGAAAGGAAATCAAGAGGAATGAAACATGAAACAATTTGAATTACTTTAAATCAAAAAAAATGTGATTAAGGGAAAAAAGGGAAGGGATACACAATGATATTAAAGTGTGATTCCTTATCATAAGAATGAGGGAAGTGGAGGAAAACATGATAACATAGATTTTTGTGCAAATTTCATCTATCCAAAGAATCAAAATCTAGAGCTAAGAAAAAAGATCAAAAACTTGTAACCATTGCTAAACACATTCTAGAAAAGGAGTGAAGAGATAGTGATTTTATGGAGAAGGCCAATTCCTATCCATGGTATTACACTACAACTCATAAAATATAAATCCAAGGGGGATGTTAAAAGCATGTGAAAAATAAAATGGGAAAAGAAAAAGATGGTATTTGTGAGGAAGGCCAGGTCCTATCCATGGTCTTACACTATAAATCATAAAAGAGAAACCCAAGTGATGTAAAATAAAAGTGTGTAAAGTGAAAAAATAAAGAGGATAAAAGTACATCATGAGGAATACCAGGTCCTATCTACGGTTTTAAATGACAAAAAATGAAATCAAAATACCAAAAAGAAGAACTAAGGTTTGTGAAAATAGAGAATTGTTGTATAAGTTGATGCACATACAAGTATCCTACAAAAAGTGTTAGATATATATCATAAATAAAGCATGAAAGAAGGGAAGGATTAGGTAAAATATTTCTTCAATAATTGTACATTTGTGGGCTCTTTAAAAATATGACCTTTATTAGTTTGAAAGTGATAGGTACTTGGACCAAGAATATCTTTGACTAAATACAAGCCCCATCATTTTTGGGTGTATTTACCCTCTTTATCATGAGTTTAGTCTAATTTAAGGATAATATAACCAAAATTAAATGTGTGAACATTAAATCATTTTTTTGTTGTTTGGAAATATGGGCCTTATATCAGTTATTATGTTTCAAATTAGAAAGATGGTGATTGTCAAAGAGATTGAGAGCATGAAGACGAGTTTCACATAATTATTCATTAGGTATGATACCATAAAGAGATATATGAGATATGGAAGCTCAAATTATAATGATAGGACTGATTCAGAACCATATTCTAGAGAGAATGATGTTATCCTAGTGGCAGTATGTGTGCTAGTGTGATAGGCCCAAAGAGAAGGATAGAGATGGAGTTGCCAATCCATGCATGTTTCACAAATTGTATTTTGGATAATTTTATTAGTGGCCTTATCTTGGTCATTACATTATGGATGATAGGGTGTAGAGAATTTGTGATTGATTTTAAATTTAGCACAGAGCTATTTGACATCTTTATTTTTGAAATTACCACCATTATCTAAAATGATAGTATGAGGGACACTAAAGTAGAAAATGATTTAATTAAGGATAAATTTATAGATGGTGGTACTAGTGACATTAAAAAGGGGCATAGTTTCAACCTATTTGGTAAAATATTATATTTATATTATTATAAAGACATGTTCATCTTAAGATCAAGGTAATTTTGCTATATGATCTAATCCCCACATGGAGAATGGCTAGGGAAATTATACAGTTTGTAGATTGATTGGAGTGAATGAATTAAATCATCATGAATTTGGAAAGGAGTAAAAATTTTAGCAAATTTTATGGCATCCTCTTCAAGAGTGGGCCAAAATTATCCCATACATAAGCATTTATGGGATGTAGCATGTCCACTATAGTGGCCACCACAAATTCCACCATGTGCTTATTTAAGAAGAGGAGAAACTTCATATTTCATAATATATCAGAGCAAGGTACCTTCATCATTGCAATAATATATGATTTTATATCAAAATACATACTTAAAATCTTATTTGTGAATGTGATTCTTTTCATGGGAATCAAGATTAAGAGGATAAGTTTGGTGTTCCATAAATTGAATGATATCTTTGTACCATGGGCTTTGTCGAATGGTGATAGACTCAATGTTTTAGATTAATGAATCATGTGTTTGATTAAAATATGGATATTCTCTTACTATAGTGAGACCAGTAAGAACTTGGTGTGGATGAAAAAGAGATGTTGAAGAAGTGATGGAATCAACAATAGAATTTTGATCTCAACGGATAGGCTTGATGGTGAAAGAAATGAAATATTTGGTGAGATTAGTTGAAATTTGATGATAAAATATGATATTATTGCTATTACATTGGTAATCACTATTGACTTGGTGGTAAACGAGGTGGGAATCACCTAAAGCATGTAGGTATTAGATATCTAAATCAAGGGAAGCTCTCATGCCTAAGATTAAAGATTCATACTTGGCCATGTTGTTAGTGATGTCAAATATTAAGAAAAAAGCTAAAGGGGTGATTTTTACAAGAGGGATCATAAGGATATAACCTACCATATCTCTTTGAAGACATTTATCACCAATAAAATGAAGGGTCCAAGTATCCTCATGTAAATTGACATTAATTTCAAGAAGTTATTTGATAACTAATTTTGGTTTAGTAGTATTAAGGAGTATAGTAGATTCATTGATATTACTTTCTTTAAGATCAGTAGTGAAGTTATGGAAGTAATCTTTAAGGAATATGTCTTGGTTGAGACCTTGAATATAGAGAATATTGTCATTGGGAATACTATCATGAAGGTGGTTGGTAGCAGGCAGAGGATCTATGGCAAGTTGATTAATGATGGTTTATCCTTTGACATCTTTTTAAGTAATAATTCAAAGATTAAATTCTATGAGAAGGACCATCCACTTGCCAATTCTATTTCTAGGAAGAAAGGATTTGTATAAGAAGTGATGAAGGGGGTCAAAATAGATGATAACCTAATTGGTCTGATAAATCATATAATGTTAAATTTTGTTAGTTGTATAATATATGGCAAGGCAATCACATTTGACTTTTGTGTAATGTTTCTCATAATCAATTAGGCCTAAGCTAATGTAGTAGATGGCATATTCTCTTCTAATATCATCTTATTTTGAAAGCATTACCCCAATTGATACGGGTGTGGAAGAGGTATATAGGATTAAATTTTGATTATTTTAAGGGGGACTAAGTGTAGGTGGGTGAAGAAATTATTCTTTCATATTATCAAATTATTTTTGATAGGGATCTATCCATTTTAGAGCATTATCTTTTTTAAGAAGAGAATTGATAGAGTGGATATGGCAAGCCATTTCAAGGATGAATCATTTGATTTCCCCAAGTTTATTGAGATAAGTTTGAATGTTTAAAATGGATTTTGGGATGGGATTGTTGATGATAGTGTTAATCTTGATAGGGTCAACATTGATGTTGCAAAGAGAAACTAAGAATCCTAATAGTTTTCTATATATGACACTATAAGGATTTAATCTAACTTTATATTTAAGAAGGTGGTTGAAGATGATGTCAAGATTAGAAATATGAGTCTTGAAAAATTTAGACTTATAAATGAGGTCATCTACATAGGTTTATACAATTTTGTGGATAAGATCATGAAATATATGAGTTATTTCCCATTGATAAGTAGCTCTAGCATTTTTTGAGCTCAAAGGGAATTATAACATAGAAATAGGTACCCCATTCTATGGTGAAAGTGGTCTTATGTTGGTCTTTGGGGGTAATGTGAATTTTTTTATAACCTAATAAACCATCAATAAGAGACAAAATTTCATAACCAACTATGGAATTGACAATGGCATCTATTGAAGGTAGAGGCAAATTATCATTGGGAAAAGCAAGATTAAGATTATGGAAATCAATACAAATGTCAATGACCATAGTGATCTTTTTCTAAATAGGGACTATCTTAGAAACCCATTTGGAGTAGTCCATTGCTTTTGGAACATATGTTTGGCATTAGGATAAGTGATGTTATTATACACCATAATGTTAAGGTTAATACCAAGCATGTCCTCATAGGACAAATCAAATATCTCATAATATTTATGAGAAAATAAACTAAAGTTATCATATTTAACAGGTGAAAGTTTATGAGAAATTGTAATAGGGAGAGGGCATGATAGAGTAACATATTTAATGCAAGTAGTTTATTCAATAAGCATAGCATTGCCATATTATAAGTGTTATGGTTTATTTGGTAAAGAATAAATTGGATTAGCTTTAGGATCGATGCTAGTGATGAAGTTGTTGAAACAATGGGATTTGTTTTTGAAATTATTATTTTTTTGATGTTATCGAGGAAGTTGAGGTTCTCAGACATGAATTAATTCATGAATAGCTTAATCTCTAAGAAAGGTGGGAAGAGGGCCATAATAGTCAACATCTAATTCAAAATTGATGATTTGATTACCATGGAAATCATATTTAGAATGTATTTGATGGGCATATATGGCCTTGGCATTGATAGGGGAAGAATCATATGTGATGATGGGATCTATATGTGGTAGATAAGATGCAAGAATATCCATAGGTTTAGAAGCTATGATTTTTTCAAACACCCGAGTATCAAGAAGTGGAGTATTAGCAGGATTTACATAACCTTCGAGAGATAATTAAAAATCCATGGTAATGATGTGAACATCCTAGTTGAAAGCATGTATTTGAGATAAAGTTTTTTTTAAAAAATTTACATCCAAGTCTCTAGATTGAGCTTAGGCCATGTTGTAGTTATCATCATAGGTTGGAGAGATAGTACATGCTTGAGATTTTAGGGGAGTTTTAGAAGGTGAAATTCCAAGGTTACTAAACTTATGTGGAAACATGATTAGAGGGTCTTGGAATAATTTGGCCACTCCAAAATCATTGCATATGAAGGCATCCTCTAGGTAAGAAGGTTCCTGAGCATTACATGGAGGGGGATATCAAATATTTCATCAATGAGAGGAATAGTGTGATCATGAGGTAATAAAGAGGGAGGAAGCCATTCTAAGATATAAGGAGGTAGCTTAGTAGTGTTTCAAGTATGTTGTAAGTCATTAGGTTCATCATCATTATAATAAAAAAGAGTGACCTGTAAGTCTGGATAGATGTTGATGAATTCAAGCAAATGAGCACTATTGATGGTAAGAATGGTTGGAATGCGATATTGAGATTTTGGATTAGGAAGTTGAATATTCTAAGAGTTGGGATCGACCTCATGCTTATACCATTTACTGTTATGTATGAATTTGATGTATTGGCTATCAAAAGAGGTTATGGCCCTCATTTTATGAGTCTAAGGGCAACTAAGGAGTGTGTCATAAAATCAAGGATCATAAGTTTAGTTTGAATGGTCTTGGGTCTAATTGTTAGAGGAAACCAAATAAAACCAAGTAAATATTGATTACTTTTATCAAATCTATGACAGGTAAGGTAGGTTTGCTTGAGATAATCCTTATTATAGCCAAGTTATTAGATAAGCCATAAAGATGCCACATTAATACTAAACCCTTCGTCAACTAAAAATTTACAAATAAGGGTAGTATTAATGGATATTTTAATGAATAGAGGTGAATCATTGGCATGAAAAAGGATTTCATCATTAATCATGACCTCTTCAATAAAATTAATAAATGGTTTTGAAGGACACATGGATTTAATGGTATACAAGTTGGTAGGTTGAGGTCAATAGAGGGTGGTTATTCATCTATAGGGGATGGAACTTTAATTGCATGAGGAACTTGAGATGATAAGGGGAAGTATAAACTAACTCCATAAGTGGAATTTTGCAAGGCATGGATTTAAGTTCTTTGAGAAAGTTATAATGAGATTTAGAAGAAAAACTAGTGTGAGGTTTAGAAGGTAAGGTATATTTTGAAGGAATGGAATTTATTAGGGGTTTGGAAGAAGGAGGTGGTTCCTCATGTATTTTGAAGATAAATTAGTTGTTGTAGTATCTTTGAGAAGTTGTTCTTCTAAATATGGTTTCTTATGTTTTATGACAAGATCTTTATGAGCTGGTTTGTGATGATAATTAACCTTAACTACATTAACATATTGACAATTGTTGTAATATTGGTCATAGTCAGCATCAATATCACAAACATCCTTGGTATGATGTTTATTCTTAGATGGGGAAAAATATTTTTGTTTATTAGAAGAAGAAGAATCTTTGGGAGCTTGTCATTTTTGAAAAGTAATGTTGTACTCTTGAAGATGAAGTTAGATCATGACTTCATGATTGAAGTAATCACCAAACATGTACGAGACATCAAATTTATTAATCACTCAACAAGTTTCATGGGAATGACTAATATTAGCATGGAATTAACATAATTGATTAGTGTCATACCATTTAAGAGGATTTTTAGGATAAGTAGAGGGTTTAGAGGGTGGTAAAAATTATTTCATTTGATACATAGTTAGTGGTAAGTGAGAAGATGGGGGAATGTTATCTTGGGTAACTCCTAATTTGGTTTGAGGAGTATTTTTAGTGATGGCATTAGTATAAGTTTGAAAATATCCTTTAAGGAATTTGGTATTAGGTTTGAATTGCATCATGAGAAAGTCTTGATGTTCGGCTTGGTTAAGAACTTTGTTAAGTGTTTAAGCAGTAAAATATTGAACCTTATATTGAATCAAAGGAATTAAAGTAGTTATAAAGAGTTTCAAAAAAAAATCATTAGGCATGTTATGGTTGGCCTTATAGGCCATAGATTTCCATCACTTGATAAAATCATGAGTTGATTCAGTGGGAGATTGCTCAGCATTGATGAAATGGCTAAGGTAGTTTTTGGGAAGGTCATTATGTTGAAACTCCTTAACTAGAGGATTGACTAAATCCTCAATATTCCAAATGGAATGTTGGGAAAGTTGGTTGTACCATTCCAATACATCACTAGTAAAGTTTTTAACTAGAAGTTTAGTTTTCATAAAAGTATTATTTTGGATCCATTTTTTATAAAGATTTCCAAATGATTTGAGAAAAGATGTAGGGTATTTAGTCCCATCATATTTGATAATTGGAGATATATTACCAATATCAATGGACATGATGAAAGGAGATAAAGGTTCATTTTGTATATTTTAAAGCATTTTATTATTCAAAATGGATTAAGGAATAACATTTTTTGAGGCATCTCTAAGAGGTGGAGGAATAAAATTTGGATTGGTTTGAGGATTAAGAACCAGAGGTTGATTAGCCATATTGATCAAATGACATTGTAGTTACATCATTTGAGAGGTGTTACAAGTTTTTATTATATTCATTTATTGTATGACTTGTGTAAGAAGTTGAGTCATATCAATTGGTGTGTTGGTGTTTTTAGGATAACTCCCTAAATTGGTATTAGGGTAAGGGTTATTGGAAGGTGGATTAATAATGGGATTATTTAATAGACTTATGTCAATTACAACCACATTATGTTGAAAAGCTTGAAGATGAGAATTGTCTTGATAGGTACAATAAGGGTCAAATCCACCTACTTCATCTTGAGGTGTGATTTAAACCATGTTATAATCCATAGATGAAGGAGGGGAAAGGGTGCTCCAAGAGTGAGGATTGTCTTGGGAGGTAAATAAAGGGAGAAATGAATACCCCATATAGTGTCTAAATGGATTTAATTTTTCCAATAAGATTATAATAGGGGACTTCATGATGTTTTGAGAAAAATGAACAAAATGTTAAGGAAAGAGAAAGAGGGAACTAAGTCATCTAGATAGGAGAGCAGGGTCAAGAATAAGAGAATAGAGTTGACTAGGTTGACTTAGTACTACAAAATAGGAAAAACACAATCTAATAAATATATAGGGTCAAAAAGGTTGAATTAGTACTATGACTTGAATGGTAAAAGGGATATAAAGTCAACTAGGTTGACTTAGTACTTGGTAGTTTGGAAGATACTGAGGATTGCAAGTTTTATATTGAAGTTTCTTAAATGTTGCTTGAAATTTCTACCAACTAAGTCAACTAGGTCAACCTAGTTTTTTGAAACTCTATTTTATAAATCTTGTTAAGATGATTGATTCAACCTAATTGACTTAGTTTTTTTATCTAGATGTTGACTGTAAGACCAAGTTGACATGTTTGATATAGTCTATTATTTTAGATACTAACTAGAAGACTAAGTCAACATATTCAACATAGTCTATTATTTGGGATTGAATAAGAGTATTATGTTGACTTGTTCAATATAGTAACCTTATCTGATGAAAACTTGGATAGAAAGAATAGATTCATTTTTATGTGACTATGTTAAACCTACACATAGAAGTTAGAATTATACTAGCCTTTTTGACTTAGTACAATAAATATAAAAAATAATGAAATAATAGAAATGAAAATCATGATATAAAACCTATAAGGGTTAGATTCACACCAGGTTCACTAGAATGTATGAAATGAGAAATTCAATAAATTCTATAGATCAATCCTATCTCAAATAAGATAGCTCCTACTTACACTTCTAATTGGGGATACATTAGATAATTAGGGTCATGACCAATATAGATCCACTAGACCTAATCAAGGGATATCTTAACACAAATAATATCACTAGTGAGGGTTCTAAATCCACCAGTCAAGAAAAACTACGTAGTAACCCTAACTAGGTCATATGTTTTCATATTCACTATATTAATAACAAGTAAAGTAAAAGTCTAAACTAGTGCTCACCAAAGCTTATGACATAAAGTGGGGGTTAGTAAACATAAAAATTAAACATGCATAAGAGAATCCTAATTAATATATGTATAGGTAAAACCCTAATGCATGGAGAGAGAGAGAGAGAGAGAGAGAGAGAGTATTATTAAAAAGCCATTACTTATGTTATTTATATCTAATAAAGATAGGATCAAAGTTAGAGATACTTACCTAGAAGATGAAACCATCGAGACTCAATATCTCCTTTGGACAAAGGTGCTTTGAAAGAGGTTATTATGGTTTTTAAGGATCACTAAGAAATGCAAAAGCATCCAAGACATGTCCACAAGGATAGATTATTCTCCAAGTAGAAACCCTAAGCTAAGACTCCTCAAGTAAAATTGTGAAAAAGTAGATTATAAAGAAGAGCAAATGAATAATAACTCTTGTCTACTATTTAAGAATGGAAAAATAGATTTGTTTATATATGAGGATCTAATCTTAAACCCTTCTGAAAGTTTCTATGAATAAGGTCAACCTAGTTAACCTAGTATTATAATTGATAAAAAAACATACTACATCACTAGTTGACCTAATCCCTAATATTTTTTGTCAATAAGGATACAAGTTTGATGTGTTGACATAGTCATGAAAACTATAAAAAAGAGGTTTAGGTTAGGGCAAGGAATAATAAAGGTGTAAAATGACTAGATGAGTTTTCAAAATAGGAGATAAAGCTTAGGGGAATGTTTTTTAGTAGACAAGTGTGTAGATGACAAATGGTAAAAGGGACAACAATCCTATAAAGCACCAATGGTCTGCCCACCCCTTTACTAGTGCACCCCTTAGGGTGCACAAGTAGAGATAAAAATCATCAAGATAAAAATCATCAATAATTGATAAAGTTTGAAAATATTGTGTGTGTCTAGAAACAACTATGGGAATAATTAAAATGATGTTTTAATGTGGTAATTTATGAGGAGAGCTTGGTCTTATACATGGTATTACACTAAAAATCACAAAGTTAACACCAATGAGGTAAGTGGTAATAAGGTTAAAATAAGGAAATTTTTTATTATGGTAATTTTTTAGGAGAGTTTGGTCCTATCCATGGTCTTACACTACAACTCACAAAGGGAAAAACTAGGGGGATGATCAATTAATAAATAAAAAAATCTTAAGGGGAAATATTATGATTGTTTTAATGAAATAAAGAATGCAAAAAATCATGACATAGGAATATTATGAGAAAAAATTAGGAAACATGAGGCATACTAGGTACAAAGGAAAGATACTAAGAGTCTAGTGACCATCAAAATACAAAGGATACCTACTCATAATAAGCACAAATCTATATAGGAAAATAGGTGAGATATTAAGAAAAAATCATGAGGGTTATATGAACAAGAAAATAAAAATAGACCTACATTCCAACAACATGTTTCATGTTCCTCAGGACCTCTTATAAAGCCATTGGTTTGCAATGAAGACTGGATACTTATGTGATAAAGTAGGTAGCAATTATAGATTTTATTTTCTTATCATATCCCAATCTACTATCCTATCACACCCAAATGGACCTTGGCTCTGTAATGAAGCAAAATGTGGATTTTAAGCTTCAATTAGGAATAGGAGATGTGTTATGAATCATGTCTTTTAGTGTGATTAGACTTTTGAATTTGTATGTTTCCTTTTGAATCATTCCCTTTTATTTAAATGATTTAGATTTTAACTTTTTTATGGTTTTTGTGATTCCTCCTCCATATGAATTTGAAATAACCAACATGAGTGATAAAATTTATACACGTGAATGAACTTTAGACTTTGGTTTAAAGGAGACTAAGTAACTAGAGATATTACCTATGAACTAGTATGTAATCTCAAGTTTTAACCATATGTATGCTTAGTATGTGAAAGGAAGAATAAGGGATGAAAAGAGATACAAATTAGATCAATATATGGTATTAATACAATGATAAGTATTGTTTTCTAATTGATCATATGGTATAGATAGAATACTAAGGGAATCAAGGTTGTATAACCAAGCCACAATAATAATTATTTTATTTTTGAGTGTAATAAGATAGCAAATAACCATTTTAAAAGAAAATAAAATAATCCATGAAATAAGTGAACTCATAATCATAAGTATGAATTCATGAAAATAATTATAAGAATCCATAAGAAAAGGTGAAAGAGAATGAAACCATATAAAACACATAAACCATAATATAATGATCCATGTAAAATTGATAAGTGAAATCAAATTTAAAACATAGTCAAGTATATAAGAGATATAAAAATGGATCATAAATCCAATCCAAATCATAATATAGAATAATGTGAAAGAACACCATGTCATATTCATAAATATTGATATATTTGACCACAAATATTATCCATAACATCTAAAACATCTCTATAAAGTTAAATTTTGACATTAGCTAGAGTCTCATCAATATTTATAGAAAGTTTTGAAAATAATTCCTTCCATATCCTCTCAACTAAAAATGTAGGTGTAGATAATGAAGGGTATTACTCATGTGGTATCTCATGAATAAGATACTCAAGACAAGGAATGAAGTTATTGATGGTAATAGTATTTTTAAGGTGAGAAGGAGCTATAACTTGAGGAGAAGGATGAGCCTTTTTACATGGGTTACCTATTGAAGGAGGAATGATTGGAGTGGGGTTGACTATGGTATTTTAGGAAGGTGATTCTAGATAACTCGATAATGATCGATATGATGTGTACCACACTAGTGTCAAAAATAGTATACTTCACCATATTTATGGATAAACATTGGTAATAGTTTAGGAAGAGGTGTTGCCTTATCTTTGGGCTGAGTAATGGCTAGGTAAAATATGTCAATATACTACCTAAGTTTTTGATAATGTGTGGAAGAGTGTTTATCTATCTCATGAAATCAACAAATACATATTTAGACACTAAAAATCTACACACTTCAATTCTAAATGTTGAAACACCCCTACATTACCTTAAGACCCCCTTGGGACCAATTTGACCTTACAACCCCTAACTAAGCCCAATCATGGTTAGTTTGACCAACTAAATTAACCTACCTTTTTACCCACTCTTTGATTTGGCATTCAATTATTGATAGTCAAGATGACCATCGATAGTCACCTTGATCATCGATGATCAGGGTGTACCTCCTTAACCAATAATATGCAAGTCACTTCACCTTCCTTTTCTAAATATAACTTGTCTTGATTTGTGTGAAATTTATTATATGCACAAGTTAAAATTAGAAGACCCAATTATCATCTTATTTCACTTCTCCTTCTTTGCTTATAAGAAGAGAGGAGCAGGGAGGTGAAATCCATCTACAATTATTATCAAGATCTTGTTCATTTATAGTTTCTTTTTTTGTAGGTCAATCAACATCAGTGATATAGTGATCCAACCATCATGTTAGAGAGCCAAATTTCCACCACCTCTCCACCAAAACATCAAGTACTATTACTCTATTGAAATCATGCTAGAATCCACCAACATGTCAACCACCTCAATCAATCACCAAATCAACCTCCAAAAAGATAAGTATTTATTTCTAATATCTTTTTACTTTATTTATATTTTTAAATTAACTCAACACTAACCCATCTCTCAAAATGTAACCTTGGGACCCCATCAACTAGATATTCACCAATCTAGACCTATACATAGTAATTATCGATGATCAACTTGATCATTGATGGTCTGTCCAACCACCAATAGTTACCTTAACCACCAATGGTCACTTTAACCATTGATGGTCACCTCAACCACTGATGGTCACTATGGTAGAAAATAACAAGTTATTTTCACCCTCTTGCCCTACACCAAACCTAATTTTTGATGGCCCTACCTATTCACAGACCCTTTCCTATTTTTTTAAACACACTTGACCCTTTTAGCATTAGTATTGCTTTTTTATTAATAAATTAGTCATTTTTAATATATTTATTTATCAAGCATATCTTGTATTCAATTTTACTACATTTTGATTATTTATACAAGTATTTAATATTTTATTTTCTAAACTTAATTATTTAAAATATGTGGATTGATATCCCTTAAAGAAGCTCTTGCTTCTAGAATCTAGCTAACGCTAAAAACTCTACTCAAATATACATCTAACCAACCATTTGCTTTAGTGTTATCTTATATGCAGGTCATCCTCCCAAGCCAAATATGAGCTCTTCAAAATCATCTAATTCATTGCACACGCAATCAAATAGATTTTTCAACCATACTCATATTTAGTTTCTTCTTCTTCCCTTTTTCAAAATATAAGTTGAAATTCACATAAACAACATCTATTAGTATGCTATAGGGGTATACTAGATAAAGGCATGAAAGGAGAAGCATGGGGCATCTAATATAAATGGAAATCTTTGGTTTAATGACTAAAAGATTTGTGGATATAGTAATAAGGATGATCTACCCATTATGCAAGTATGGGACCAAGATGCAATAATGCAATAAGGCCATCATTAAGGAAGGGTGGGGATGGAGAAAAAACTAGACTAAGCTCATCGATAGGTAAGGATAATTGTGATGTAGGTTTAAGTATAGTGGCTAGAATCTCTAGAGGAATTAGACTATAAGGGCCATGATATCTTGAAAAGTGATAAGGTCCTATGATGACATGATCCATGAGCATAGTCTTGAGGGGGTCTATTATGACTAGAAGCACACCAAGTGAGTGTTCCATCTCTACCCTATGAAAAATAGTAGAAAGAATAGTACTAGGTGCTATAAAGGAAGGAATTCTAAAGGATGATTGAAAATACTAAAATAAAAAAGATAAATATCAAAGGAATTATTAATTTTTAGCTTGGACAAATCTCGATAAAATGGGTCATCTAAAGTGTAACCATCATCATAGTTGGATGTATGTAAGTTGATGATACATGTAGGAGTGACTTTATTGTTAGATGAAGAATGATGGATAGAGTGTCTAGTTTTGGTTAAGATAACATGTATGTCATTAGAAGGTGATTGAAGAGATTGCGGTTCAAAGAAAGATGAAGTTGGGAGATGATGTGAGGGGAAAGATTTGAGGTTTTGATCATGAGACTGGTCTCATTTGGTTCATCATCATTAGATTCTAAGAGGTTAGGTGGAATTTTCCCAATTAATTCAAGGTGACCATTATAAACTCAAATGGAGTTGACTAAATAGTTAAAGAATTAAGATTCTTGAAATGGGACACTATGTAGGGGTTTAATGGTAGGTATTTTAAAGACACCATGGTCTTGGAATTCATTAAAGTTTTAAGGGTTAGTGTCTCCTTAAATCTTATAAATAACTCTATTATGAGTGAATTTTATGCACTAGCATGAAGATAAGGTGAATATTCTCATATAATGAGTCCAAGGTTGACTAAGTAAAACGTTGTAATAATGTGGAAAGTTAAATATCACAACTTTTATAGATGGTGATAGGAGGAATGGTAATGGTAAGCCAAACATAACTAAGAGGAGGCATTTTCTTTCTATTTAGGTTGATTACAAATGGTTTTATTTACTTTAGGTGATTTGGTGGGTGGTTTAAGTATTTCTTGTGGTTGCGTACAATAAATAGTATTGGAATTTTAAAGTATGTTTTCTTGTTGTGTGGATGTTTGGGGAAGAATAGAAATGGTATAAGAGGTATAATAAATTTGTTTGGTTGTATGTGATTCTTGTATGGGTATATGTTCCTCTTCCCTAATTCCATTATATGGGATAGGAAAGTGTCCTAAATGACATAGAATGATTGATAGGTTTGATGTGTAGGTGTTAGATTTGAGTCAATAAAAGTAACTACACTTCCATGTTAGTCATATTAACCACATTTTTGTCATTAGTAGTAAGGTCTAGAAGACTTTAAACATTGTTAGTAGAATGAGTAGGTATTTTATGTTATCTTGGTTGTTAGGAAGAGGATCTTTGTAGATTGCAAGATGAGAATTAGCTTGGTTTAAAGCTTGTTTTTTATTTTTCATTTCATGAGATTTAAAATTTATATCATAATTTTGTTGACACTTTTGAATAAGGGTTTCATGATCAAAGTTAGGACCAAGACGAAAATCCATAGAAATATTGCATAATTGTCTAAAAGTCTCATGAGAATGGCCCCAAATTACATGAAACCAATAAAATTTATATGGATCATACCATGATTTCATAGGATGAGTGGGGTCAAGATCTAATGGTAGAGGTCTTGGAATAAAGTGTTGAAGTTCTACTAGGGATAGTGGTTTGTGCACAATAGTGTGGTTAGGTTGAAAAAATGTGTAAGTAGGAATGTTTTTAATAGGGGGAGAATGTTCCATATCATATTTGGAATAATTGCTTGGTTGGTATGTGTAGTGTCATAGGTATCATTAACACTATCATTGATTACATGATGGTTTTTATTTTTGATGAACATGTGAATACCCATGGTAGGTTGAAGTGGTTTGAACTAATGCATGAGTAAGTCTTATCATTTTACTTGGTTAAGATATTCTTCCAAGGTTATTGGATATAGCTTTTTAACCTGATATAGTAATTTGGGTATAGAGCATTAGTGAATAGATGGAAGAGGTTATCATCTGCCATATTATGCTAACATTTATTAGATAGGTTTTTCCATAATTTGATGAAGTTTTGTGATGTTTAAGTTTTAATTTATTTTCAATTTGTAAAGTGGGCTAAGTTATTCTCAAGAAGATCACTAGTTTGGAATTCTTAATCTAGTGAGTTAACCAAATCTTCTAGGTTAGTGATAGAGTGGGTTTTTAATTGATTGTACCAATATAAAACATCTCTTAAGAGTGTTTTAGATAATAGTTTCATAGAATTGAAGGTGTTAATATTAACCTGATATTTATAAAGGTTACCAAATTTTTTTAAATATAAAGTGGGATTGGTGGATCCATCATAGGTGATGGTAGGTGTGATACCTCCTATGTCAATGTTAGCAATTTGAGGTACTAGAGGTTCATTTTTTAGATGTTTGATGGTTTTATTGATGATTGGTCATTGTGGTATAGTGTTACTATGGGAATCCCTAAGGGGGGGTGTAGGGTATTAGGATTTTTCACTCCTCATGAAACTTATTGAGGTTGGTTGCAGATATGAATGAGATGATTTTGCATTTGCATCATCTTATTTGCATTATTTATTTAAAAGGTATGTATTTGATTAAGTGTTTTTTATAAGTTCCTATTAATAGGTCAATGATAAATAATAATGAAAATAAAAGTAGAAAGGAGTTAGTTTGGAACCCACCTAAACTTGGATGGTTTAAGCTAAACTTTGATGGGGTTTGCAAAGGAAATCTAGGGGCTTTTGGTGTAGGTTGTGTGATAAAAGATTGTAGTGGTTCTCTAATTATATCCTTATCTCTAAAGATTCTAGATGGAACTAATAATGAAGTTGAGGCCTAGGCCTTGGTAGTTGGAGTGGAGATGGCCTTATAATGTGTTATCTCCTTCCTAGGAATTGAAGGTGATTCTCAAGTTTCAATTTAGTTTTAGAATATTTAAAGGGATCAATCTTGGAAAATAACAAATATTTTAGATATTATCTGGCCTAAATTGGAAAATTTTGAATATTGGTCCTATTCCCATTACTTTTAGTAATGTAATAAAGTTGTTGACTTTCTTGATAATGTAGGAATTAATCAACTAATGGATGTAAGAATGGATAACATTAGAAAAAGTATGGAATACTATTGAGACTTTGATTAAATTGATCTATGATCTTAAAGGATATTATTTATATTTTTATTTTTTAATAAAAGTAAAATCTATACTATTTTTTCTTGATAATAAAAGGTTATTTCCATCTTTCATTATTGACATGTCTGTAAGCTTGTTTATATTTGGGTTTTGATGGCAAAGGATATCTTAAATTAAAAGAGATATGACATGCCTTGATATATCATTATGGCCACCATAATATTTTATGTTTGCACATTAATTACTTGGGATTATTTTTCAATAATAATTATTATGTAAAGGCTTTCATTATGGGTCTAGAAATTGGTTTTGGGGCCATTTTTGCATGGTGAACTAGAGAGATGGATCAATTCTATGTGGAATCTATGAGGTGGTCGATGATATTTGGTAAATCCACAAACAAGAGATGGGGTTTGCAAGCATGGTATCCTAGATGCATCATTTCAACATTTTTTAGATTCCTATGATAGAGGTGGTTGAAGCTATAGAGCATGTTTTGGGGATGGAAACTTTGGCTACTAGAAAATGGGTAAGATTTAATTCTAACTTGGATTCTCTATTCACAAGCAACCTCTATTTGGTAATGTTAGACATAAAGTAGGTCTAGATGTTGGTGGAATTTTTTGTATGTCTAGAATATAAGTTGGATTTACTATCAGAGATTAAAACCATCCCTCTTGGTCCATCTCCTATTCTTCCATTCTTTGGTAGGGAAAATTTGATTTTTATTCTTTTATCTCTTTTTCATGCTTTGGAATCAATATTTTTGGTGTTAGTGAATCTTTATTAAGAAGCGGATTAGGATTTCATAGGCCACCAAAAAATGGTAGGGAATAGGGCATTTGTATGCCTAAAGTTCAATATTTTTTTCAACCTATTTTGAGTTTGGAGGAATGGTGGGCACTAAGAAGGAAGCCAAAATGAGTAAAATCAATCAAATGGTTAACAAAGGGAGTTTTGAGGGGCTTATTCAAGGCTCCCCTTGGTGCAAAGGTAAAATTCAATTATTGAAGGACCCAGGTAGCTCACAGAGATGTCTAGTCTTCTCAAATCCATAAGAGGTTGTTAGAGTAGAGTTTGGGAAGGTGGTAACGTTAGTTAGATCAGTTTCTAAAGTAAAGGAATAGGAATTTGTCACATATAATTTCAAAAAAAATATTAAACCGTGAGTGTCAGGGGACTTCCTACCAAGTAATGGAAAAATGGTGTAAATAGTAATCTTAGAATGAATATTATTTGTCTAGTCTTTTTGGTAATTTTGTGATAGTATGATGTAATAAGTTATTTTAATAGTGGTTTTTAGATAGTAAGAATGGTTTATTCTTGATATCTGAACTAGTTTGGTTTCTTGGTTTGGTCATTATACATTAAAATAGTCATATGTTAATATAGACCAGATTTTTATTCTTTTAAATCTCATATATTATAAGGTCCAGGGACCCATAAAATCTCTAGAATCGATAAAAAAAAAAATTTAATAAGATTTGGTTAGTTTAATTAAGAAACCTTTTGACTAGTGAACACAACATGCAATGTATTAGTGTTAATATTAATAGCTTGATTTGAATTATGAGTGAGGGATTAATTAGTAGCATGTGTCGCACTATTGGCATGAGTAAAATTGGTAAAAAAAAAAGAAACACTAGTGGCATGAGAAGCATTGGTATCAAAGGATGCACATGTATCATGGTTAAGGGTATGGGTCTTTTGAAGAGGCCCACTAAAAGTTGAACCTACCACATTGGTAGAAATACTTGGCATGGGGGTTGAAGAATACATGTAGTATGATGTCATGGTATGAAAAGGAGACATAATATAAGGGAATGGTTGAGATGCAAAGAAAGTGGTTCCCCCAAATTCATGAGAAAAGGTACATGAGGATGAATGGGGTTTTCCTATATGAGGACCTATCATGAGATTATAGATGGTTATAAGATATTTTCCTCTATGTTTAGGGTATTCATTAATGAAAAATAGCATTTGAGTTGTTTACTCTAAATCATTCTCATATTATAGGGAGAATAAATGGTTAAGTGCCAAGGATGAATGGGGAGGAGTCCCATAGTTGGTAGTGTGAGTAGAAACATGGACATGGCTTTGGTCCATGGTGGGTTCCATAAGATTAGTCTTAAGGAACCTATTAGGGTTGGTAAAACTCATAATGTTTGATTGATTTAATTTTGTTTTATCATCAAACAAAAAATTCATGATGAAGGAAAGAGATTACAAACTTGTGAAAGAAATAAGGATCAACTAGTAAGATATAATGTTAAACCAATGGACATTATCTTAGAAGACAATAAACATAATAGGTTATAAAGGACATAGTCATACTATTCAACTTTGTATTATAGATGGAGAAACAGGCTAAAACTAAACATGCTAAAAAGACACATAGTCAAATAGGCCAACTATATACTGAAGATAAATAGAACAAGCAGCCTATATGAGACCGAGTCAATGAGATCAACTGTGTTTTAAAGATAAGGAATTTATTTTCAATATAATAACTAAGCAAGTTAAGTTGATCACACAAGTAATTAGATCAAATGTGTTTGATCTAATTGTAGCACACATCATAAACCTTGTACTAATGTTGGCTAGTACAAGTTTTTTAATACAAAATACAAATTTTTAAAGATCAAGTAGCAAAACTAGAATGTAAATGCTAATATATGTGTTCATTCTTGAATGATTTTAAGTTATAATAAATTTTAAAATTAATGTGATATGGATTTGGATTTAATAAGGAACTAGAAAAGTAGCTTAGGTTGAAAGGGATCTGTATTAGAGATGGTACTGGCTCGGTATTGGGGCTTACCCCCTCACTTCATAATATTGTAGTGATAAGGGTGTTAGGTTATTTTCCAATATATACCATCAACCATGTATTTATATTTGGCTATAAAACCAAGTCAGCTTACCCCTTGGTGATGAAATCCAAGTAGGTAAAACTTGGGAAGAAATTGTTTAATGTTTTTTGGTGTTATGTGATTTGGAAGTGTGTGAAAAAGAGAAATAGTGTGACTAAATTAGTAAATTAAAAACCTCTTATTTAGTCTATGTTTGTTACTCTAAGAAAATAGGCAACAAAAATAAGAAGTGAATTAATTACTAGCATGATAGGTTAATTCCTCTATTTTTGAAGATTATAAAATTAGTTTAAGAAACACTATATGCAAACATTACAGAACAAAGTCAATAGGGTCACTACTTTTTACGAAGGAAAGATCTAGAATAACACAATTGAACAGGTCAACTACATCTTCTAGATAGGAAATCAAGCTACAAAATTGTGTTGATCTAGTCAACCCAATTCACTATAGGGTTATAATTTTATAGACTACAAGCTATGAAAATCAAGACTATAAATGAATAACAAAAATGAATAGGAAGGTAAGAATGAATCTTATAATTTTTTATGATGCTAAATTTGATATTTTTATGTTGTGTTTCTAAGATGATGATTTTTATATCCTTCTAACGAAGTCAACTAGATCAATGAAGTCTACAAAACTTGTATGCTAAAATCGACTAGCTAACAAAGTTGACTAAGTCAACTAAGTCTACAAACTTATGGTTGAAAAAATAGAATGAAATCATGTTTATTGATCTAGTTACATTTTGTAGAAGAAGATATGCACATATAAATATAGATTCAATCAAAGTGACGGTGTGTTAAACCTATGCACATAATGTTAGACTGTATTGATAGGTTTGATAAAGCACTATAGAAATAAAAATATATAATAAATGATAATAAATGAATGCATGAAATAAAACCTACAAGGGTTAGATTCATGTTATATTCACCAGAATGTATAAAGGGTAAAGTGATGTTGATCTATATATCAATCCTACCTCAACGAATATAAATCAAACTTACCCTTTGAATTTTTGGTACATCTATACAATTAGGATCATGACAAAGATGGATTTGCTAGACCTAACCAAGGGTCCCTTACCACAATAATATAGCCAGAGAGGGTTTTAAATCCTCTAGTCAAGTAACACCATGTAATAACCCTAGCTAGGTCTTATGTTTTCTTATTCATAAATTAAATACAAAGTAAATTAAAATCTAACCTACTACTCACCAAAGCATGTGGCACAAAATGAGGGTAACAAACATAAAATTAAACATGCATAAAATATCTCTAGTCAAGTCAATGTAGATTAAATCCTAATGCATGGGATAAAGAAGCATATAAGCTAATAAATGTAAAGCTATCTACTTTAACAAGGAGGAGAAAGAGTCTAAAATACTTGTCCTTAAATATGAACCTATCAATCCTTAATCTTTCCCTTGGCCAAGATGATTCAAAAGTGGTTGTTGTGGTATGTAAGGATAACAAATATAGGTCATCTTGAGTCTACACAACTTTTGCTATGCATCTAAAAGATTTA
>JARHVA010001445.1:1750000-1850000 GCA_037957365.1 Torreya grandis
TGACTATATGCCATAGGAGGAGGATGCACATTATATGTATAATGTACCTCAAAAATACATTTAGTATCTATTGTTTCATGTTTTATAAATATTTCATTAAATATTTTCAATTTATAATTCCCATTTGATTGTGATCTAGATTCCTTTGTAGTTGTTCTTAGCTCTGTAGTGTTGAGGTTTCCCTATCTCACTCTATATGTCTAAGTCAAATGCTTGCCATAGATTTGATTTTATATGGGCCATGGATTCTATATGGAGATTAATGGGGAGAGCCTAGACTTATTGGTATTCCCCTATATGTAGTTTTCTTAGCCTTCTTTACCCAATAGGGAGGACTCTCTAGAGTCTAGTTGGTACTCGCATCAATAAGATCTTGTATATTATGTATTAACTTGAAACATCTATTTGTATAATTTATAATAGTTTGATGATAATTATAGTATGAATTAATATCATAATTATTAGGTGTAGGCTTATTAACATCAAAATATTTTGGTGGAGGAAGAGAGATGAGGTTGCACTCAAGTAACATCTTTAACTATACATTCAAGGTTATGGTAATCATGAAAACTTCATATTTTTTGAAGTGGATAAGAGAAGCCAATTTGTATTTTGTAATACTACATTAACCATTATATTTGCCTCATTATTGTTATAATTTTATTTAGCCTTGTATATTGACTTGTTCTAAAATTTTGTTGTTGAATTGGTTGGAGTATTAAAAGCATACTTGAGTTTTTTCACATCTATGATCTTGACACCTCAATTTATCATTATGGAATAACTCATCAAAAGACTTGAATATATTGAATATTATTGACAAACTTTGTGTCTAAGATATATTCTCATCATTATTCATGGAAAAGTGGGACATAAACTAATTTTACAAAGGGTTTAATGCCATAATGGATTGGATTGGGAAGTAATAGAACCATGAGAAAGTATAGTCTTTGATACTTATTAGAAACAAATTTGATAATAATCAATAATTGGATTTTTTATCCAAACATACTAAGTGGAAGGAGTTAAGGTGTCATAATAAATTAGAAGATTAGGGGATTTAAACCATATAATTAAGAGATATGATCCAATCTCAATGGATAATGGATTGTATAGAAAATCATATGAATCTATTGAATGACTAGCTCTAGAATTACCTTGTTCTAACAAAAATACTTTAGACTACAAAGATAATAATGTTTGATCAAGGGAATGCACAATAGGTGAGGTTTATGATGTAATATGCATAGTAATTTTAGGATGGTATATTGTATTTTTTTAATGAATAGGCATTAAAATTTTTGGGATGTCTTATGTTTCTTCTATACCTAATGTAGACATCATATGCGTGACTGGAGGTGTAGTAATGGTATGGGTACTTGTGGTTAGGTTGGTAACCTAAAATGGTTGGTTGGTACTATATAAGGGGTCATTTATATAGATATAAAATTATATAAATAATTTATGGATTTATCTTTATATATTCATTTAATTCTCTTTCATTGACACCATCAATCTATCCCTAATACTTATTTCCTTATTATGATTATTTTTAGATTCCATATTCATGATAATTCAATCAAGAGGATGTATAATATGTATTGTGGAATACATAATGGTATTAATAAGAGAAAATGGGATCATTCATTCCCTTTGGTGCCTAGAGTTAATAGGTAAAAATTGATTAAATGTTTCCACAATATGAATTATAAAATTCTATAGATTACTCATTATTATTTATATCCATATTAGTGTATAAAGATACTATCCATTTAATTACATAGTATTATAGGTTTTATGAAATAAATTCCAATATCATGAAATGATTAGAATCATGTCTTAAGTCACAAAATATAAACAATGTTCATCCATTATAGCCATATGTAATTTTTAATATTGGGGAAAAATCAGAAATTTGATCTAAAAATGAAACCCTGAGGAAGAAATTTGAAATCATAGAATTAAGGATGAAATACTAAGGTAAACTTAGGGTTTTAAAAAATTTAATTAATATATGGGTTCACCAATATTTTTTACCCTAATATATATTAATTACTTAATCTAATTAACATAGAAAATGTTGTAATAATTTAGACCAAAAAGTATAGATATCAAACATATATTTGAATGTATAATATTGAAACTAATTTGGAACACAAGATTACTAAATATTTAAATTTAAATAAATAATTAGATACTTGTCATTTTCTTTTACTATTTAAGACTAAGATAGGAGGTAAGCATCAAAGTAATCTATAAACAAGATTGTAGGTCACTCATTGTAGGTTATAGATCTCTATGTGAAACCAAACAATTTCATTAGCCTCAAGTAGATAATTTCCATTTATATGTTATATTATGGATGGTTTTTTTATATAAATTTTACTTATCTATTTAATGTAGATAGGTGAACCTAATTTTACTTTAACTATGTGTTTTATATTAAGGTCTAATCATATGCGTATGGACATAGAAATCCATTTCCTTCATATAAGACCCTATGTCTATTTGTGAGAGGATAACTAAAGAAAAACACTTGGGAAGTGTAATGGACTAAGTTAAACCCAATCACATCCATTTATGATTGAACACTTCCTATGTATATAATTCTTTGATGAGGGAAATCAACTAGACATAGTTTTTCCCTTTAGTGTGCAATTTCTACAGTGATCCTTTTGTATATGAATGAACCTAATGATATTAATTTTGACACTTAAAAATTTTTACCTTTAACTTTCATTGGTATGTTTTAGACTTGGATGATGACTACTCTTAGTGACTAATTTATGATTTGGGAGGAATAGATCTATTTTTTCAATGTACAATAGTTTAGATATTAGATCATTCTAAATGTATAATGAATCTATTTTTTATTTATATGTATCTATTTAGGTAATTTATCATGACAATAAAATGATAGGTAAAGGACTTAATCTATAGGAATGATTTTAGTTTTAAATTTGACCATTTCTAGGTGAAGGAAAAATTCATTAGATTTGATTGGTTACATTTAAATGGTACTAAATAGATATAATGTTCTTGTTCAAGAGATAAATACACTAATATAATTATTTAGAGATGTCTGACTATGATAGTTTACTAATTTGGCATAGACTAGGATAATTCATTAGGTGACTGATAATGACTTGGAAGGATTGGATACATAGAGAGAATGTGGATGTGAGAGAATGGAAAATAAGAGGCATATATGTTTGTTGTATGATGAATGTAGGTAAAAAATGACATTTACAAGTGTCTAATTCCATAATTTAGAAACTTAAAATGTCTCCATTTTAATATCTACAAATCTTTTATATCTAAATAGACTAGTATACAAACAAGTTCATAAAAATAGAGCTTGTGTATACTTGGAAGAGTGAGTAAGGACCTATAATTACTATATACCTTATAGAGGGTAATCCATACTCAAATATAAATAATATATTACAAATCCTACACCTATGATAAAAGATATATCTCTTACTAGGCCTAAAGATGTAACAATGGTGACAAAGGGGTGTACTAAGGATATAATAAGGATACCACATGCAAGGAATTGATGAATAAGGGTAACATTGATCCAAGATAGATACCAAATATTAAATTAATAAGATATTAAGTGGTGAAAGGATAAACTAATGGGTGGTTTATGTAACCTACAATGATAAATAGAAATCCTAAGCAACCCTATATGTATACCAACTTATTTGGTGTGAGGATAATAACAAAAGATAAAAAGCATACATCCACTATAGAAATAATCAAAGTGACTCTATCTACTAGGTAAATAAATGAAAGAGAATAAAGATAGAGATATTACCTTTGGGTGGACTCATTGGTGCATGAATCTCCCCATTTTGATCAAGTGGTACTTTTTAAGAGACATTATAAAATAAAGACCTCAAATGATAATAAAAAAACCTAGATATCCTTAATTTTGGACTCTAGATACTATGACACATCCTTAACATGACTCTTTATATTAATATTCAAATACCTTTAGTTAGACTAGACCTAGAAGATAAGACTTTAACCTATATCTCCTCATTTTACTACTTAGGATTAAAAATACAAGCACAAGTAGAGTAGATGAATGTGTTATATCTTTAGTAATGATAATAATACCCATACATATATGGATTTGATACCCAATTCTAATCTGAAACTCTAAGTCAATGGTATCAGCCAAGCTGAGACAATAAAAAATATGTTGATTGAAACACAATTATGTCAATAAGGTTGATATAATATAACTAATAGAGACATTACTTATAACTATATCATTGATGATAATACAATACATAGGAAGATAAGTATTAAAAAAACATATTAGCATGACCAATATAGTAGGGATATAGGATGGCTAGTAAGGCTAGATGGAAAGTATAAAAATTGGTAATAGGGAAAGAGACTCAAAGGAAGTTATACTGATATTATTGAAGGTATGACTTAATAATATGAAAAAATGTCTTGCAAAGTACCACAAACCAATCCCACTCCGTTCTTGATGTACTCCTTAAGATGTTCACTTGGGGAAATTAATACACTGATAAGCCCCTAAAAGAGAAACTATCAATAAATTGATAAAGTTAAAAATATTAGATGTATACATATGCCTAACCCAAATTTCATTACATCTCACAATAATGTAACATGGAATGGTGCTTTGGGATAAATACATATGCAACACAAAAGATCATAATTGAAAATAAATACTGATAATGGAATGAATGAAACTAATGTTGACTATTTTTTACCCCAAATCAAAAAATTCAACCCTTATAGGTTGAAACTTGAGTTATAATGTCTTAGTATCTTTTTCATAACCCATTATATGCTTTGATTGTCTTTAAGTGGACTTTATAAGGTCTTGTTAGCATCATTTAAGGTAATGTTTTCCAAGATTTTTAATGCCTTAAAATTTAGTCTAGTGGGTCTTAGGGGTATGTCATGATGTGTCAATATGGTATATAGTATATTAATTCAATTCCTTTCACTTGGTCACTTGGTCTAAAGTTTGTCAAACCTGTTTGAAAAGATTAAGTTATTTTAGAATTTTTAAGGTTTTTGGAGAAATCTAGGTTTAAATTTTTGCCAAATTAAGCCTTTTCAAGGAATTATTTCATTGAGAATTAAATAAAATGGCAAAGAGTTAAATTAAATTCAAAATTGGATTACCAAAGTTCTATAAGTCATCTAACCATACATTAGTCTTCTACCATGCTTATCATGCACTCTAAAGTCATTTAAATCACTTTATAGTACAACATTAGGGATTTATATGTAATTTTTCAAAATAAAAGTATTTAAATAGAATATATAACATTAATTTTGATAGGATAAATTTAGAGTATCAATTTGCATGTTAAAATAGGTCAGTTACTTCAATTTTAACTCTAAACAAGTAGTTTAAGGCACTTGTGCAGACTTCAAGAGCCCACTTTCAGGTAAAAATGATTCCATAGTGTATATTAAAATTATCTATGTTTTTTCTAAGTTAATTAACCTTTAAAAGGTCTCAAAAATGAAAAATATACGTTTTCCCTCTAATCAATCTCCTTGTAAGATCATAAAGGTCAATTTCATGTGGATGGTATAGCTAGGAGAGAGATAGAGAGAGAGTCATGACCTGATATTTTTTACAAAGGATGGAGTCCTATTTTCCTTAAATTTTTCTATATTGGTTTAAATATTCATCCCCACTCCTTTATGAACAATCACTAAGACTCTATGGTGGTATAAAACTATTAGTCAACTCACCAGGCTCATTATTTCTCCTAAAAATGGCAATTTGAAGATGGTTGAATGCATGATATCAATTTAAGAGGATATATGGTATATGTGAATACATATTACATGCTTTTAAAATCCTTAATTGGTATGTGTGGGCTCAATTTGGAAAGAAATATATTATTTTGTGTAGTTTTCAAGGTGGTTGTCATTATTTGTTGATTATTCTAGGTTTTCTAATAGTTGAAAGGATGGAAGAAGGTTTAATATCACACCTAAATCCTTATAATTCTCCATAAATTATGCTCCATTCTCTTTCTAACACTACTTTCTCCAAATAGCATGCAATGGCTTTGGTTTTTAGACTGTGAATGTGACTACATGAAATAATAGAGTAATGAGATATTATTTTTCATTATTTAGATATTTAAAAGGATATTTATCCCATGAATAAATGTAATGAGGAAATGAAATAAAAAAATTTGTTTCAAAATAGTATCAAGACTTGCATCAATCTAAGGCCTAAATCATAGGAATGCAGACCTATAAGTTTATATTCTATGAGGTATGATTAAAATGTGTATCAAAAGTAAGTCTAAATACCTAAGTCATGAAGATAGTATAATTTTTTCACATTTATTTAAGTTCAAGATAGTGGAGTAGGCCTTTTCTTAAGACCCAATGCTCATGAGAACCCAAATAGACTTGCAGGTTTATGTAAATATGAAGAGAAGATACTATGTTTTTACATGAGAGTTAGGTTATAGATAGATAATCTAGATACATAGAAGTTATAAATAAAATCAAAACTATCTATACAAATCCAAACTCTAAAAATTCTATAATTTGGTGATCTAACGCATTAAAGAGTGAAATTTAAGCAGACCTACAAGTTGAGCAAAGAATGCATACATGAATGGCTAAATAGATAAAAATGATAATGAAACTGTAGAGAACTAAGTTAAATATTTAAAATATTTCAATTAATATCAATAACTATCAATATTTTAATGATATATTTCAAATGGGTATTTTTAAATGTTTAACAATCAAAAGAACCCAATCACCACCTATAGCCTTGTATTAGACAAATGCAAGGAAGAGGTTATATGCTTGTGGAATATGATGTCTTGAGAGAGTTTAAAGGGTTAAAAGGAAGTTAAATAGGCTTTAAATATAATTTATAAAGTATTTATTCTTCTCACTGACTCGTATAAGAATCCTAAAACTCTTAATGTAGTGAAAAACCCAAAAATGACCACTTACAGGTAGGTCTAGACAATAAGTGGTTTTCAAAATCGAATAGGATGCCACACATATATTGAGATGGGAGTTTAGGTGAGATAATAGACGAATAAAAATTTCATTTGAGATCAAAAATAAACATTAAATAATTACCAAAGGGACTGGACAAGACAAAATTCATTTGAACCTTGTTCACACAGTCAATTCCATCTACATGCCTACCTAGAGTGAGAGGTGTTTATTTGGTTTGAGGAATATCAAGTCATTATGGAAAGAGATATGTCATATTAGATGATTTTATAATAATATATGGATTAAAATATCCCTTAGAATAATAAAAATTGAGGCTAATGTTGATGGGACTATTTAGACCTGTAAAGCCTAAAACCAAGAACACAAGCTTGTATACCCACTTGGATAAAAGTGGCTTAATGCAAGTAAATGGAATTTGAGAGAATTTGGAGTTGAAAAACATTAAAATATACCATATAATATCATCCATATACATTATAATATAATTAAATGACTAATTTGGCTTATGAGACCTCTTCAAGCTCTTTAGGTGTAGGATTGTAATTCAAGACCAAATTTATCTTGCTTGGTATGATTTTGATATTGTGCATGGGACCAATTGGATATTAGGTATGGTAAATGGGTATTAAAACTTAATTATATTATAATTATTTATTGGTTTAGATCCCTAACATGTATGATCAAAGGTTAAGACTGTTAAGCATTCTTTAAAGGCTTAGTTGTAACCTGAAAGGCACTTTTAAAAGATTGGATCTATATGGATAGGATGCATGGGAACTTGAGAACTTATCAATAGTTGAAGGGGATATTTTAATTGATATTTTTGGCATTTTTTTAGGATTTAAGGGCCCAAGGTTTATGATCAATTGTTAAGAACCAAAATAGGTCTAAACCCTCATAAAACCCTTATGATGACCAATAAAGATATGGGATTAAAAAGTGAATGAGATGATTTGGTTTGATCTTGTAAAAACCTTAACATCATGTATCACTCCAATTATGTCCTCAACATGTATGTTTCCTATACTTACAACTATACATATGCAATAAATATTTTACTTTTATGATGTTTTGAGTTCCAAACAGGGTAGAGAAGTTCATGAATAGTTGAAAATTTTTGGAGATGATGAACTAGGTTGTATTATACCTATACAATTCCAAAAATATGTATAATACACCTTATAAATACTCAAAAAAATCTAGTTTTTAAGGGTAGTCTAAAATAGGCTTGAGAAAGGGATATTTCTTGCTTTGCCTACCTACACAAGGTTCTATAAGCCCAAATTTTGTATTAATCATGGTAAAATGGTACTAAAAATAATCATGCACTTCTTATATGTTTCACATGTGTGTGATTATTATGGAGACAAAACTCAGTTTATAGGTATAGAGGGCAATGGAGACCTAATTAGAGAGATAAAATGGGATTATAAGTGTAATTCCACTTAGAGTTCAGTCTTCAAATTTTTCATGGCACTATAAGGGGATAATGGGTCCTAAAAAATTCTTTAGTTTTCCAATATTCTCTTCACACTCTTCTACACAAGGAGGTTTGCACATTGTTATAGCTACAAGGAATTAAGGCCAAGTGAGAGTTTTTGGCACAAGTTAAAGTCATAGAAAGAGTTTTAGAACTAAAAATGAGTTTTTACAAGTCTTATATTATATGGATATGATTTTCATGGAAAATAATTATAGTTATGAAGGCAAACTCAAGTTTTGAGTTATTTGGTCAAGATTGGCATAGTAGGACAAAATGGGCTTCAAGACACCTAAGAAGGAAATAAAATGATGTGTCAAAGGGAACCTTCAAAGAGAAGAGTAAGGGTTAAAATAAGAGTTTTTATTTAGCTACAAATATTTCAATAAACTCAATGTATGTCCAAGTGTTGACAAAGAAAGAATATTCCCACTTGGTATTAAGGTAAAGTTTTAACTCCTTCTCCAAGAACATTAATCATTGAATGCATGAGGAATATATTGCCATGTATTGAAATACATCATTATATTAGATGATAAAATGTTGAGAATCATCTTAATATTGCTCATAAATCTTTTTTCTTGATTGTAACTTACTCTATAAAGAGTGACACTTGTCAATGGGATTTCCTTCACCCCTTTTCTCTTTCTTCTCCCACTTTCTCTATATAATATGCCTTGTTTGGCTAAGAATATATCCTCCACCTATCTATGGTGAATCCATACTCATTTTAAGCCTTTGATCAATGAAAAATTCCGGTTTTACCTCCTCCTTTGACTGAGTTCAATGTGTGTGCATGACTTGTTGATCTTATCAAGTGATTAGCTTTGCTTCCTTGGTATGTTTTCCTTGTCTAGCATTCATTTTTAGTTTTAAATCCTTTTTATAGGTCGTTTGAAGTTTTTAAATGAGTTTTGAAGGTCAAATGAGTTATATTTTCATTAGTGTCATTTCATGACCTTTTGACCAGTCCTTCTAGCCCAAACATCTTTCACTCCCTCCATAATGAAGTAATAATGTAGATAGGCATATTTGGAGTAGTGTTTTTTTCAAGTTAGTCTCATGGTTGAAGTGAATTTTTATCTAGTTGGTAGTGTTCAAACTATTTGGTGCATCACCTCCATTAGAGTAGGATTCTCTCTCTTTTCCTAGCAAGTTGGTAGAGGAATTTGTGAGCCTAAGTGATACATCAAGGGGAGATGGCCCTTTAACCTAGATATTCAATCCAACATTAGGCCCACCCATAGCTTAGGATTTTCTCCATGTTACCCCAAATTTTTAAGGATTGAAATACCTTCCAAGGGTGCAAATTTGGTTGATAACAAGTAACATATAGATACATTAACTTACTTTTATGCATAAATTATGAATAAAAATACCTCAATATCAATTGTGAAGGACATAATATTTGAATTTGACATACTATAAAAAAATTCTAAAATGGATAAAAACAATGAATGCATATCTAGGATTGTCAAAAAATGGATGTAAAATAAAAACTCTTTGAAATGATTGTAAAATCTAGAAAATTTGGCAAGATGTGATTGATAAGACTAAATTAGAACCAAAATATCCAAGAAATCATAAAATAACAAGGTATAGTTGGTGATATATCAAGATAGGGAAATACCAAAAAACTTAAAAAATACATCGAAAGTAAGATAAGTAAAAAAACAAATCAAACAAAGGACATAAATAACTATCGAATGATAGTAAAACTATCAATTTAAGAGAAATAGAAACCAAACTCAAATAAATATGTTAAAAATTAGGAATAGTACTAAATAACCCATAAAAAAGGAAACATGAAAGCATGAAGTGGATAAATGAGACTAAATGACCCACAACAATTGAATAGAAAGGTAAAGGTCTTAAACACAATCAAGATAAATCCTAGAAAGATAAGGAAATGATCAAGAGAACATATTACAAAAACTCAAATATGAATTTTATATTCTAAAATATAAAATTATATATCTATCATGATTCTAACATGTCTAAAAGAGATGATAAATAGGAAATAAATAATATGGGAGAGACTATGAAACAAAATTTCTTGTGAAGGGATAAAATGGATGGAGGGAAAAGAGGGAATCACTAAGGTGAAAAAATGTCCTTACTAAAAAGATAAATTTTAATATTGTTTGAAAGACTAAAAAATTCTAATATCAATGGCCCTAGAGAACCTTATCTAAAAAACATAACCTTAGTCTAAGTAATGAAGTATGAAGATCATCCCATAAAGGCTAGTATGCATCAAAATTAAAAGGATGATACCTTCCCACAATATTTTTTTGATCTTCAATACCTAGTATAAATCCATCGATCTACCATGAATATTGGGTAGTAGTGTGATAAAGTGGGTGACAATAGAATATAAGATATAAATATATAAATAGACTTATTACCCCAATCTAATATACTATTTCACCCTAATGAAGCTTAAATATATCTTAAAGTCAACTATGGAGCTTGAGATTTGATTAGAATAGGAGATGTACTAATAAAATATCACATACATTGGTGTGAACTAGGTTTTAATATTATTTTGAATTTTAAAATTGCATTTTATTATATTATGGCTTTCAAATATTTGTACTTTTTCTATTTTGATCCTATATATAAATTTATAAAAATTAAACATGGGTGGTAAAGATGACTAACACAATAACACTTACAACTTTCTACTAGAGAGAACTTAGAGAGCATGGCTCCTAAAGATTCATATAATTTTCACTTTTTAGAAAAGAATGCAATCTTTAAATTGACCTTGGTGAACCAAAAATGAAATGAAAATTAGGAAGTCATAGAAGTGAGCATAAAACTATTAGTGTGCCCTAGTTGCAAAAAATGTATAAAGGTGGATGGTACAATGACAATTAAGTTGATACATCATCATAAGATAAGGTAAAATGTGGATGAGGACATGTAAATATACTGTGATAGTTTTATCACAAGAGTGTATAAGTCAAAGAACATCACTTTCCATAATTGTCTTATCTTTCAAATAAGACACCTAGCTAAGTTGGGAGAAAAATTAGGTTAGGAAGAAAAATTAATAATGATGTTCATTTTTGAGGAAGATCTAATTGATTCCCTAGGTATTACTCTATAATTCAAAAACTAAAAACGTCCAAGAGGCAAAAAATAATTAAAAAATATGAAGCATAGAAAAGATGTCAAAATACACTAAGGTATAATAATTCTAAAAGATCCAAAGAATCATAAATAAAATGATGACTAAAACATAATAAGAGTAATGGTAATGGATGTTTAGGAGGATGGCCTGGTTGATTCCATAGGTTTTACCATAAAACTTATAAACTAAAAAACCAAGAGGTTTAAAAATGAAAAAAAACCTAAGGACCAAGAATAGATACTAGGGATGATGATAATAAATCCATAGGTGTGGATAGAACAAGGATAAAATAGAATATAATATAGTTAAATTAGAACTTGCAATAAATTTCAACTAAAAAAACTATAAACTAATTATATGCATGTAAGTAGTATGTACAAATAATGGAAAAATATAAATAAAATGAAACCAAGAAGAACATAAGTCAAGAACAATACTTATTCAAGAATTGAGCATTGGTCAGTTATTTGAATATATGTCCTTCATTAATCTGAAATTTGTAGGTGTTAGATCCAAGCATGTCCTTGAGAAGGAAGGCAATGAAGTATAAAAATCTGAAGTTGTTACTAAAGATTCACAATGGAAACTAAGGCTAACTATAAGTGAAATATATTGTTTTAAAATAAATCCTAAAGGTACTAGAAAAGACCCACAATGGAAACTAAGTCTGATTTTAAGTGAAATAAAAATGCTAAAAAGAAAACTTAAAGGTGTTACCAAATATTTTCAAGGCAAACTAAGGCCAATTGTAAATCATCCCAAAATAATGGTAAATAAAAAGATACCAAAGAATCATGAAGACAATAATGGATGACTATAAAAATGTAATATAACACTATAAATTAAATATCATGCTAAAAATAAAGTGTGAAAAGAACATGAAATAAAATAAAAATCAATGTGAATGCTAAATAGAATGTAACATCAAAGCATAATATGTGAAATTCATTGTCTTCTAATGTTTTTTTAAGTTGAATGTGTTTATTTTTAATATGTTAATGTTTCTTTATTATTACCTCAATGTAAGGATGAGGTATCAATAGGGAAAGAGAATAAGGATGGAAATTATAATAATGCCCCAAACCATGTATAAAGATAAGGATTAATATCAATGAATGACCAAAAATATAAAATAATATAAGTGGAGTAATCACAAGATGACATAACATATGTAGGAAGAAAAGGTTTATAATTACAAGATGCCATAATATATATGATAAAAAATTAATATGCATGTATAGATGCTCCAAATTATGGTATGTATGTGGATTAGAATTAACCACAATATTGACAAGATTAATAATGATGTCAAATTATATTTAAATCTATCTTACAACATGGAATATGGCATCTATAATAATTTCAAGATATTTGGGAGGTGTTTGTAAATTATGAACAATGGTGGATAGGAAAATATAGTCTGATGTAACATAACTAAGTTGAATTGTATCAGGATATTATTATAGTTAGGCAAGTGTGAATTAATTTCAACTATATCTAGTTGGTCAATATAGTTGTCTAAAATATAGGGATGATGACCAATTAAATTTATTTGCTTTTAAATATTATGATTAATAATAATATATATTAATAATGTATCAATACATTCTATATTTTTGTAGATATAGATTGGTAAAATGGTCTTTATTAGAAAATTCTAGTTTATGACTAGTGTAGTTAGGTTAAACATGAAAAAGTATATCAGCACATTCTAGATCATGGATGATGTAGTTGGATAAAACAAAAAGTACTATATTGACACATTCTATATCATGGTCAATGCAATTGAATGAAACAAGAATAACTATATCAACCATTATGTCATTTATGTCATGGCCAATGTAATTAAATTAAATATGAACAACTATATCAACACTTTCTAGGTCATGGCCACTATAGTTGGATAACATAGGAAGAACTCTATTAACATATTTTGTGTCATGGTAGATGCAATTTGATGAAACAAAAATGACTATAACCATTTTACATCATGGCCGGTGCAATTAGATGAAAAGAGAATTATATCAACACATTTTGTATCATGTCAAGTGTAATTGATTATAATAGGATGCTAAATTAGAACTATATCAATACCTCTCAGTCATGACTAATGAATTTAATTATAACTATATGATATTAGGTTTACTAATATAGTTGGATTGAATTGAATAGAATATAACTAAATTTACATGGTTGATATAATTTTAAATAAGTGATTATTCAAATTTAGATGATTTGAAAGAGTTTCAAATTGAAAGCAAACCCATTAAATAGGTTGAGTAGTCCTAGACATTTAATAATAAAAATTAACATGACCTATGATGTGTTTTAGAATAGGAATTTGAATAAGCTACTCTTCATAAGTTGAGGGGTTGAAAAAAGTTGATTATATAGGATAATCTTGAATGTGTGTTGAAGTTTGATGATTCATCCACTAAAATATTCCAAGGGAAAGAAAGAGGGAGGGTGTAAATTAATGAAATAATTTTCCTCATTTATTAAGCTACAATGAGGTTTGGTAGAAATGGTAAACTCATGAGAGGTATTTCCATCCATGCTTTAATAGTCATCACTAAGATGATCTTCTTTAGCCCAAGTATAATGATCACTAAGATCATAGGTAGGGATATCACTAAAAATCTTGTGAGAATTGATAAAATCATCATGGGGTTTTTATCAATTCTAAAAGTTTCATTAATGAGAATAGATGATATCATTATAGGTTATTCACCTCCATTATAAGAGTCATCATCATAGATGGGAAAATCTTGATACTTGTTTATGACCATGTTTATCATAAGTGGGAAGATAATTATGGGGATATTCATTCCAAATATAAGTTACATCATTAAGATCCTTATAGGGATTTTTATAAATAGGAAAAATACATTATCATTAGTTCCACTTAGGTTTCATGATTGGGATCTTTGTAAGGATGATCATAAGCGGGAAGATCATCTTGGGGATATTCGGTCTAGCTATAAGTTTCTTCATTAAGATCCTCATAACTAGAAAAAATATATTAAGGATCATCAAGCAAGCTACAATTTTATCATTAGGATCCTCATATGGATTGTCATAAGTGGGAATGTCATCATGGGGATCTTAGGCCATGGAAAATGGAATAAAACAACTAAACCATGAGGAGTTTCCTTCACTGGTGGTCATAGAAGGTATAAAGGATCAACCCATGTAAAATCATAACGGGTTGGGGATCACTAGAAATATCCTAAGAGGTGACATCATTAAAAAATGTTGGAAATTTTATAAATCTTAGGGTAATAATATGATATAACAAGACATACTTGTTAAATTGAAATATATAAGAAATTAAATATGGAATGATAAAGACAATCTAACCAATGGTGGGATAGGATTCACATTAGGTTCACTAGAAGGGATGCACTAGATAGTATTAACTTGAATAATCCTTGTTCTTTAAAATATTCTAGGATAAAAACAAGGTCATAACAATAGAACCTACTTATACTTGGAAGAGTGGTTAAGGACCTAGAATTTCCATAAACCTAGAAGAGGGTATTATTTACTCAAATTTCAAGAGGATAGGATTATAAAGCCTATGCCTATGATAAAATATATGGTTATCACTAGGACTCAAGATATAATAATGATGATAAATTAGTATATCAAATATATAGTAGGAATATTTCATGCAAGAAATTGGTGAACATAAGTAACCTAGATTTGAGATAGTTGTAACATACTAAACTAATAAGGAAATAAGTGGTGCAATGGTCAACTAATGGGAAATCTATGCAACCTTAAGTGAGAAATGGAAGCCTAAGAAACCCTATAGATATACTAGTTATTTAGTATAAGGAGGAACATAAATAATGATGATGAACACACATTCACTATAAAAATAAGTAAATCATGTCTATCTAATAAGTAAATAAATTAAAGAGAATAGGAATAGCTATACTTACCTTTGGGTGGACTCATCATTACAACAATCTCTCCTTTTGGCTCAAGTGGAACTTTACAAGAGATGTATGATGAATACCTCAAATGGAAAGAATAATACCTATATATCCTTAGTTTGAGACTCAAAATATTGGTACATCTCCTCCACATTGATCTTTCTATTGGGCTTCAAGTACCTTTAGTAAGACTAGATCTCTAAGATAATAATCTAACTTATAACTCATTTTAATACTTAGGAGCATAAATGTGAGAAAAATAAGATAAAATGTCTTGTCTATTTGGGAATGATAATGTGACCCATATATATATATATATATATATATATATATATATATATATATATATATATATATGTGTGTGTGTGTGTGTGTGTATATATATATATATATATATATGTATATATATATATATATATATATATGTGTGTGTGTGTGTGTGTGTGTGTGTATATATATATATATATATATAACCAACATTGAAATATAAGTTGATGGTATCGGTTAGGATGATATAGTCAAAAATATGTCAGCTAACATATAATTCTATTAGCTAGGCTGATATGGTAAAAAAAATGATTCAAAATGTATCATCTAATATGATATAGTATATGGAAAGATAATCATGAACTATACTATATTGGCTTTCACAATACATTAGGAATATAGGGTGGCTAGCATGACTAAAAAATTAAATGGAAAGATAAGATAGGAAGAGACCTAGAAGAAGTCTGTCATGTCCCCTTTTTCATGGACATTGACAGATTTGATGATTGGCCTATTATACGACCTTCGTAGGCTAATAGGATGGATAGAGGGTCATAATGGAGCTTAGATTGACTTTGATTCACAGAATTTCTACATTTGATTTTCATTTAGGTTATTTTGGACACATTTGGCATGAGCTCCTACTTTTTAGGGATATTTGATATGCAGCGGAGCTCCTTTATTTTGGTATGGTCATGTGCGGAATCACTCCCTGATTCACTAGCTTCGATCGGTTTGGGGATCCGACATGTATTGAGGGAGATATTAATATTTGATTGATTTAATCAAATATTAATTATTTAGCCTACTTTTAATTAGAAACCCTAATTCTAAATTAAGAAACCCTAATTAGGGCAAGCATATCTTTTTGAGGGTATAAGGGTTTCTCATGGAGGCCATTATTGATTATGGATGCATAGATTATTGATTATTGATTTGAAGAAATTCTTCTGTGAAGACTGAGCCAAGGGTTCTAGGATTCCATTGCAGTGAAGAACGTTCCCTCTTCATTGTGTGTGATTTAGAGGCTGTGAGCTATCAGCTGATTTATTGCCAAATTGAGAGATAGCTTCATCCAGAAGTTATCACAGAGATACAGATCTGAGAGATAGCTTCATCTAGAAGTTATCATAGAATTCCAGGGTTGAGAGATAACTTCACACAGAAGTTTATCACATAGCTTCTAGGTATTTTCTTTATTTAGTTTTGATTCAATAAATTATATAGATAGAGATATTCTGTATTAGAATAGTATATCTTTAGATCAGGTGGTTCAGCAATCAGGGGTTAAGAACAGACAGGCTGGTAGCCGTACTAAGTCTGTATAGGTCTGTACAGATCCACGCAGATATCGACACCGGCAGACAGAGATCCCCAGTGACTGACATCGGCCATCTGAGGACTGATGTCGGTAGATAAGGACCTACAGAGACCGACGTCGGTAGTATATCGACCGACGCCGGCGACTGTGTGTTCGACACAGCAGGCCGAGACTTCCAGAATTGCAGTTTATTCCCAGTTTGCATAATTTTAGGGTTTTAAGACTGGGATTGTAATATTCTTTATTTTGTATAACAGAGACTCAATTGTGTAATCGTCCAGAAGAACAAGTAATGAGATCTTTATTTGCAATTGAGAGATTATACTGTGATTTGTGTATGCTTATTTGAATCTATTCTGCAAGTTTGTATCTATGATTAGAGTTTTATGAGTTTATATATTTCCTACTTGAAGGGGATATTACAGTTGTTCAAAGCTTTTGTAGGATAAAAAAGAGCCCCTAAGTAAGGGACAGTACAGTGGTATCAGAGCTTTGGTCTTTGGTATCATAGTTTTGTGTCTTTCATATATCTCTATTGGTAAGGGATATTACAGTGGTATCAGAGCCAAATTCCTGCCATCCTATTGGGCACACTAGAGCTAATGTCTTGCCATCCTGTTGGGAAGTTTGGATATCATCATGGCGCTAACAGGTGTCAAGGATTTGGAAGAAAGAGTGCACAATGCAAAGGAGAAGTTAAAAAATCCATTACAGCAAGCAGATGACCTTCTACAAACTCTGGAGGAGTTAGAAATTTATTTAAGCAAGGTTGAGCAGTCAAATTCTTATGAGATACAAACAGTGTTATCTCTAGCATTTGATTCTTTGGTGAAGCACCGATTATTGAGACATCATGATGAGGTGGTAAGACTTGCAACTCTCTCTTGTATTAGTGAAATCATGAGAATAATAGCTGGCTTTAATTTTTATGATGATCGGATTATGAGAGAGGTACTTCATGCCATGGTGAAAAGCTTCGAAAGGTTGGATGACATTAGAGACTCTCATTTCTCAAAGAGGGTGAGATTACTTGACACTTTTGCAAGGTATGGATTTGAAAACATTATGATGCTAGTAGGTTGTATTGGTAGCATTCGCACTATGTTTAAAATATTTTGGAATATTTTAGATGAGTTTCATTCCAGTGATGTATTAGCATCCATGCACTCTATCATGTTCACAATCTTGTTTGAGGAAGAGGATAAAATCTCTAAACTTTTGGCAGAAGATTTATGGTATGTTTAGACAAAAGGGAAAAATGTCTCACCTAGAGCTTGTTTGTGGTTAAAGAGTTTAATTAATAGGCCTAAGGATCGTAGTGCTTTCCCTATGACATGCAGCCACTTGCATGATGAGTTTGACAGTTATGCTGATCCAGTACAGGGAGATATTAACACATCCTCAGGTAATGATTTATCTGCATCATCTTCACAGGTAGGGGTAGTTGAGGATGTTGTGGATGAGCTTTGTCTTCAGGTGAGTTCAGCTCAGGTGGTAGTCAGTGAGGATGAGCCTGATGTTTGCATTCAGAGTATGGAGGTATACTCAGAGGTTAGTTTATTGAGTATTGCTGATGAGTATGTTTTTATAGCTGCTGATGAGGACCATGTGGTTGAGGCTCACACACATATTCAGGACTTGGGAGTACCTGATTCTGAGGAGTTTGGGATACCAGTGGAGTTAAATCTCCATATTGATTATTCTCATACAGATGATAGTGTGGTACAGTTGGTTGTGCCGCCTTTACAGAGAGATCAGTTATGGGATGGATTGGCACCATCTCTTGCAAATGGAATTGGCAGTTGGAATTGTCCATTCTACTTGGATTATGATGTTTTGAGAGTTTGTTTCTCATGTGCTCTTGACTATGGTATTTGTAATTTTGGAGGTTGGAGTTTCATGCGCCAGTTTGATTATGAGTCTTTCTTTGTTCTACTTCTAATGATATTGCAGGTGTTTGCATTGATTTTCATCAGTGTAGATCATGACTACATTTGGGATCCAGGTGGATCGAGTAGTTCATTGTTTCGAGATTGCTTGGGGACAAGCAATTTTTGGAGGGGCGGATTGTCATGTCCCATTTTTCATGGACATTGACAGATTTGATGATTGGCCTATTATGCGACCTTCGTAGGCTAATAAGATGGATAGAGGGTCATAATGGAGCTTGGATTGACTTTGATTCACAAAATTTCTACATTTGATTTTCATTTAGGTTATTTTGGACACATTTGGCATGAGCTCCTACTTTTTAGGGATATTTGATATGCAGTAGAGCTCCTTTATTTTGGTATGGTCATGTGCGGAATCACTCCCTGATTCACCAGCTTCGATCGGTTTGGGGATCCGACATGTATTGAGGGAGATATTAATATTTGATTGATTTAATCAAATATTAATTATTTAGCCTACTTTTAATTAGAAACCCTAATTCTAAATTAAGAAACCCTAATTAGGGCAAGCATATCTTTTTGAGGGTATAAGGGTTTCTCATGGAGGCCATTATTGATTATGGATGCATAGATTATTGATTATTGATTTGAAGAAATTCTTCTGTGAAGACTGAGCCAAGGGTTCCAGGATTCCATTGCAGTGAAGAACGTTCCCTCTTCATTGTGTGTGATTTAGAGGCTGTGAGATATCAGCTGATTTATTGCCAAATTGAGAGATAGCTTCATCCAGAAGTTATCACAGAGATACAGATCTGAGAGATAGCTTCATCCAGAAGTTATCACAGAATTCCAGGGTTGAGAGATAACTTCACACAGAAGTTTATCACAGAGCTTTCCAGGTATTTTCTTTATTTAGTTTTGATTCAATAAATTATACAGATAGAGATATTCTGTATTAGAATAGTATATCTTTAGATCAGGTGGTTCAGCAATCAGGGGTTAAGAACAGACAGGTTGGTAGCCGTACTAAGTCCGTACAGGTCCGTATAAATCCATGTAGATATCGACACCGGCAGACAGAGATCCCCAGTGACCGACATCGGCTGTCTGAGGACTGACGTCAGCAGATAAGGACCTACAGAGACCGACATCGGTAGTATATCGACTGACGTCGGCGACTGTGTGTTCGACACAGCAGGCTGAGACTTCCAGAATTGCAGTTTATTCCCAGTTTGCATAATTTCAGGGTTTTAAGACCAGGATTGTAATATTCTTTATTTTGTATAACAGAGACTCAATTGTGTAATCATCCAGAAGAACAAGTAATGAGATCTTTATTTGCAATTGAGAGATTATACTGTGATTTGTGTATGCTTATTTGAATCTATTCTGCAAGTTTGTATCTGTGATCAGAGTTTTATGAGTTTATATATTTCCTATTTGAAGGGGATATTACAGTTGTTCAGAGCTTTTGTAGGAGAAAAAAGAGCCCCTAAGTAAGGGATAGTACAGTGGTATCAGAGCTTTGGTATTTGGTATCATAGTTTTGTGTCTTTCATATATCTCTATTGGTAAGGGATATTACAAAGTCAGACTGATAGTAATAAAGGTATGGAAGATTAGTATATAATGTTATCTCAAAAGGTACCAATATCTAATCCCACCACATTCCTAATGTATTTATTGGATATGTACTCAAGGACATTGATTCACTAACAAGCCCCTGCAAGAGAAAATGTTGGCAAAGTGATAAATTAAAAAATATCAGGTGTATACATCATGCATTTATTATGTTGCTTATTATTGCATGTTTAATTCATATATCTACTTGAGATGACATTTGTATACCTATTACCTTGGATTATGTAATATCCCTTCGGATACCAAAACAAAAGCTCTGAATTACTTATCTATATTTTTGCAAAATATCTTCAAATAGATAAATAAATCATAGTATAATCTCTTATTTATTTGCTCATATGCTTACAATAGAGGACCTCTATCAGGTATACAATGAATATTGAAAATACGGCCTTAATATCCTGAGTATTCCACAAAACTAGGAAATAAATCTAGATCTGGTACATCTCGGCCTGCTGTGTAAAAAACACAGTCATCGACATCGGTTATACTGCCATCATCAGTCAACTGGGGTCGTTAAACTATCAACATCGATGACATGTCAGTCGATGTTGGTCTCTATAGGGCTTTGTCTATCGATGTCGGTGTCTAATCTTTCCACTGATGCTTACATATTTTTCACAGATCTATACAGACTTCGTACGGCTGCCAATATAGCACTCAGCTGCCCACTCTACCATATCGTGTCTCATGAGCCTCTCCATCTGATGTAAAGAAATAGTTTTGATGTTCCCATCCCATATTGCCTTAAGAATGTGAGTCTTCCCATCAACATCAAAATAGATCTCCATATCCTTAAGACTAAGAGTGACTACCTCAAGGGAATGAAGCCACTTCATGCCCAAAACCAAATCTGTATCCCCCATGTTTAACACATAATAATCAGCCTTGAACTCATATTTATTCAAGCGTAATGGGAGATCTCTGATCATCTGCTCACACCTGAGGGTGTAACCATCAGCTACCTTAACTCTAATGCCCTCAAACTCTTTTGTGGTGAGTCCACGCTTCTCCACAAATCTAGTATCAATAAAATTATGTGTGGCTCTCGTGTCAAGAAGGGTAATGACCCTCTGTCCTACCAAAACTCCATGGAGTCTGAATGACCCCTCGTGCTAGATGCTAGATAGGTGTGCCTCCTGAATCTGGAGCTCTAACTCTGCCTCTACCCTAGTCTCTGAAGCCTCAGCCTCTAGCTCCTCAGAACAAACATGATGTTTGGAATCTTTAGATTCCTCATCCTCATAACAGGCCCACATCACCTGATTTGTCTTGCCCTTAGGCCTCAAAGTACAATCGTGATTAGCATCATAGGGACCTTTGCAGTAGAAACAAAGCTTCTTCCTACGTAGATCATTAAGAGCCTCTCTATCCAAAGGTGGTGTTGTTGGGTTGGCCTTTGAATCATTCTTAACACCTAATTTATCTATGTTGAAACCTGGTCTTTCTCTATTCCTGTTGAAGCCCTTACTATCCCTGGATGAAGAATTACCTCTGGAGTTAGATCTACTTGATGGGGCTACCATCTCCATACTACACACCTTCTTCATAGCTTCGTATAATGAAGGAGGATCAAAGCCTTTGATCTAACCTCTCAATGGTTTTGTCAATCCCTCCATGAAGAGTACTACAAGTCGCCTCTCTGAAATGTCAGGAACCATAACTGATAACTTCTAGAAGTCACCAATGTAAGACTCTAGACTACCACTTTGGCACAATTGTGCCAACTCTCAGAAATAGGACTCTGGATCCCTCCTATCAAAATGCTCTACCAGCCTATCCACAAACTCCTGATAAGATGTGATCTGATCATGATGGAGTGTCACCATCCCATGGTGCCACCAATCGTGAGCTACTCCCTCAAGATGTAGTGTCACATATCTGATAGCATCTTCCTTAGCCATCAGATGCAATGTGAGAAAGGTGTCTAACTTACTAATCTAGGCCTGCACTATGACCTTACCACTACCATCAAACATCGCAAGTGTGAGCCTCCTCGTAGCATGCTTAAGGTCATTATTCTGGTGTCTAGGTCTCCTATCTTGTCTAACCAATTTGTAATGCTCTCTCCTCAGATTAAAAAAATGATCAAAGGACGTCCTCTCTTGAACATGAGGAGGTAATAAGTCCTACTCATCATTTGCAACCATGTAAACATCTACAAATAGGGAATCTCCTGCCTCCTCCTTCGTTGGAACTTCGGGTTCCTCTTAAACAAACATAGGACATGTAGGTCTATCCGCTATTTTGGAATGGGCCTGTTGGGGTCTCTGATTAACCATAGCACTCCTATTATCTCCTTGTTCCCCATTCTATCTATCAGGAGTGTTCATCCTCATTATCATAGTAGTAAGTGCCTGTAGTTCCTATGTCATCTCATGGTAGGTTCCTCTAGTACCCAGATCGTCATTATGTCAGTGGCCCCTGGGTGGGCTACCCTCACGTCTGTCACTCATGATAATCGGCTATTGTTCTAACAACTGGGTACCTTCAAGCAAGGCTCTACTACATGTGTTATACCTGTGTGGTCCCAACTCTTGTGGCTGCATAAGATTTTCAAACCCTTAGGATGGCAAGATTTAGCTCTGATACCACTGTAATATCCCTTCAAATACCAAAACAAAAGCTCTAAATTGCTTATTTGTATTTTTGCAAAATATCTTCAAATAGATAAATAAATCATAGTATAATCTCTTATTTATTTGCTCATATGCTTACAATAGAGGACCTCTGTCAGGTATACAATGAATATTGAAAATACGGCCTTAATAGCCTGAGTATTTTGCAAAATTGGGAAATAAATCTAGATCTGGTATGTCTTAGCCTACTGTGTAAAAAACACAGTCGTTGACGTTGGTTATACTATCATCGTCGGTCGACTGGGCTCGTTAAACTGCCGACATCAGTGATATGTCAGCTGATGTCAGTCTCTGTAGGGCTTTGTCTACCGATGTTGGTGTCTAATCTTTACACTGATGCTTACATATTTTTCATGGATCTATATGGACTCTGTACGGTTGCCAATATAGCACAATCTGTATGCTTGATCCTGATATAAAGAACTATGGGCTAATACAAAGATCTATATCTGGATAATAACTAAATCAAACCCAAAATAAAGAAATACCTATGAACCCTTGTGATAGCTTCTATATGAAGTTATCTATCAAACTTGTAAACCCCTATGATAACTTTTGTATGAAGTTATCTCTCAATTTGGCAATAGATCGGCTGATCTCTCACAACCTCTAAATCGCACACAATGAAGAGTTGACGTTCTTCAATGCAAATGGAATCTTGGAACCCTTGGCTCAGTCTTCATAGAAGAATTCTTAGTGAAATCAATAATCAATTCATGAATACAAACTCTCTCCCATGAGAAACCCTTATACCCTCCAAAGGTGTGCTTGCTAAAATTAGATTTCCTTAAATTAGACTTAGGGCTTCTCAAATTAAAACTAGGGTCTTAAAATTAGACCAAAATATTAATAATTAATAATTAATTAATATTTAATTAAAATTAGACCAAATAATTAATATTTGATTAAATCAATCAAATATTAATATCTCCCTTAATTCATGTCCTAATGAGCCCGAATGAAAGCCAAGCCCAGCTCCATCAAGACCCTCTATCCATCCCATCAGCCTACAAGGGTCACATAATAGGCTAATCATCCACTCGAAAAGATGTCAACTAGAAGGGAACATGACAGTCCACCCCTCCTAAAATTGCTTGTCCTCAAGCAATCTCAACTCTGGATGCTATAAAATATCCTTGCTTTCCCATGTCGCATCCTCCACTGGCATATCTCTCCACTTTACCAAATACTCCCTGATAGTCCTCCTACATAACTGTCTCTCTCTATATTCTAGGATGGACTCAGGTACTAAAATCAACTTTCCCTCATCATCTAAGGGAGGTAAAACTATAGAAGGTATCACACGGTGTCCTAATGCCTTTTTGAGGTGTGATACATGAAAAACATTGTGTACCTTGCTCTCTATTGGAAGCTCTAGCTCATAAGCCATCTCTCCAACACGTCTCAAGATCTTGAAAGGGCTGTAGTAACATGGCTTAAGTTTCTCTACCCCACTCTTCCTAAGAGTAGACTAACGGTAAGGCTACAGCATAAGATAGACCATGTCACCCACATCAAAAGATCTCTCTATTCTCCACTGATCTACATATTGCTTCTACTAATTCTGTACCTTAGCAATATTCTCTTTGAGAGTCCTCATGGTATCCTAACTCTCCTACAATAAGTCTCCAACACTCGGCACTCTACTATCACTCAGTAGCAAATCTAGAAAACTTGGCACTTCATACCTGTATAATGCCATAAAAGGAGACATATGAATGGTCATTTGGAAATTTGTGTTATAGCAAAACTCGCACAAATGAATCCACTTGACCCAAGCTTTTTGCTACCCTACAATGTAGTTCTTGAGGTAGCCCTCCACCCATTTGTTCACTATCTTCGTTTGTCCATCGGTCTGTGGGTGGTAGCTAGTGCTAGGTGTAAGCTCAGTCCCACAGAGTCAGAACACCTCCTGCCAGAAGTGACTCGGGAACTAACTATCCCTATCACTCACTATGCTCTGAGGCAATCCATGTAGTCAGAATACCTCTTGGAAGAAAACCTTTGCTACCTATGTAGTTGTGTATGTGGTGGTAATCGGAAAGAAGTGGGCATACTTCGTTAACCAATCCACGACTACATATATGCACTCTCATCCTTGGGCTTTAGGCAAGCCCATAATGAAATCCATCGACAAGAACTCTCACTTCTTATCAAGAATTAGAAGTGGCTGCAATAATCATGCTAGGTACGTGTTCTCCTGCTTATTTACAAGTTTGAGAGATAACTTCATACAGAAGCTATCACAAGGGTTCATAGGTATTTCTTTATTTTGGGTTTGATTCAGTTATTATCCAAATATAAATCTTTGTATTAGCCCATAGTTCTTCAAATCAGGATCAAGCATACAGATTATGATATATTGGTGGCCATATGAAGTACGTACAGATCTATGAAAAAATTTGTAAGCATTAGTGGAAAGATCAGACATCGACATCGACAGAAAAAGCCCTACAGAGATTGACATCGGCTGACATATCACTGACATCAACAGTTTAACGACCCCAATTGACCAATGATGGAAGTATAATTGACGTTGGTGACTGTGTTTTTTACACAATAGGCCGAGATGTACCAGATCTAGATTTATTTCCCAGTTTTGTATAATACTCAGGCTATTAAGGCCGTATTTTCAATATTCATTGTATACCTGACAGAGGTCCTCTATTGTAAGCATATGAGCAAATAAATAAGAGATTATACTGTGATTTATTTATCTATTTAAAGATATTTTGTAGAAATATAGATAAGCAATTCAGAGCTTTTGTTTTGGTATCTAAAGGGATATTACAGTGGTATCAGAGCTAAATCCTACCATCCTGAGGGTTTGAAAATCTTATGCAGCCATAAGAGTTGGGACCACACAGGTATAACACACACAGTAGAGCCTTACTTGAAGGTACCCAATTGTTAGAATAGCAACTGATTATCATGAGTGATAGACGTGAGGGTAGCCCACTCAGGGGCCATCGACATAATGATGATCCGAGTACGAGAGAAACCTACCATGAGATGGCATAGGCACTACAGGCACTTACTACTATGATAAGGAGGATGAACACACTTGATAGACAAAATGGGGAACAAGGAGATAACAGGAGTGCTACGGTTAATTAGAGACCCCAACAGGCCCACTCCAGAACAATGGATAGACCTACATATCCTACGTTTGTTTAAGAGGAACCAGAAGTTCCAGCAGAGGAGGAGGTAGGAGATTCCCCATTTACAGATGTTTACAGGGCTGCAAATGATGAGTGGGACTTATTACCTCCTCATGTTCAAGAGAGGACGTCCTTTGATCATTTTGTTAATCTGAGGAGAGAGCACTACATATTGGTTAGACAAGATAGGAGACCTAGACACCAAAACAATGATCTTAAGCATGCTATGAGTAGGCTCACACTCGTGATGTTTGATGGTAGTGGTAAGGTCACAACGCAGGCCTGGATTAGTAAGTTAGACACCTTTCTCACATTACATCTGATTGCTGAGGAAGATGCTATCATATATGCAACACTACATCTTGAGGGAGTAGCTCATGATTGGTGGCACCACAGGATGGTGACACTCCATCATGATCAGATCACATCTTATCAGGAGTTTGTGGATAGGCTAGTAGAGTATTTTGACAGGAGGGATCTAGAGTCCTATTTTTGAGAGTTGGCATAGTTGTGCCAAAGTGGCAGTCTAGAGTCTTACATTGGTGACTTCTAGAAGTTATCAGTTATGGTTCCTAACATTTCAGAGAGGCGACTTGTAGTACTCTTCATGGAGGGATTAACAGAACCATTGAGAGGTTGGATCAAAGGCTTTGATCCTCCTTCATTACAGGAAGCTATGAAGAAGGCGCATAGTATGGAGATGGTAGCCCCATCAAGTAGATCTAAATCCAGAGGTACTTCATCTAGGGACAGTAAGGGCTTCAACAATAATAGAGAAAGACTAGGTTTCAACATAGATAAATCAAGCGTTAAGAATGATTCAAAGGCCAACCCAGCAACACAACCTTTGGATAGAGAGGCTCTTAATGATCTACATAGGAAGAAGCTTTATTTCTACTGCAAAGGTCCCTATGATGCTAATCACGATTCTACTGCAAAGGTCCTTATGATGCTAATCATGATTGTCCTTTGAGGTCTAAGGGTAAGGCAAATCGGGTGATGTGGGCCTATTATGAGGATGAGGAATCTAAAGATTCTAAACATCATGATTGTTTTGAGGAGCCAGAGGTTGAGGCTTTAGAGACTAGGGTAGAGGCAGAGTCAGAGCTCCAGATTCAGGAGGCACACCTATCCAGCATCTAGAGTTGAGATTGCTTGAGGACAAGCAATTTCAGGAGGGGCAGATTGTCATGTCCCCTTCTAGTTGACATCTTTTTGAGTGGATGATTAGCCTATTATGCAACCCTCGTAGGCTGATGGGATGGATAGAGGGTCTTGATGGAGCTGGGCTTGGCTTTCGTTCGGGCTCGTTCAGACATGAATTAAGGGAGATATTAATATTTGATTGATTTAATCAAATATTAATTATTTGGTCTAATTTTAATTAATTATTAATTATGAATATTTTGGTCTAATTTTAAGACCCTAGTTCTAATTTGAGAAGCCCTAAGTCTAATTTAAGGAAATCTAATTTTAGCAAGCACACCTTTGGAGGGTATAAGGGTTTCTCATGGGAGAGAGTTTGTATTCATGAATTGATTATTGATTTTGCTAAGAATTCTTCTATGAAGACTGAGCCAAGGGTTCTAGGATTCCATTTACATTAAAGAATGACAACTCTTCATTGTGTGCGATTCAGAGGTTGTGAGAGATCAACTGATCTATTGCCAAATTGAGAGATAACTTCATACAAAAGTTATCACAGGGGTTTACAAGTTTAAGAGATAACTTCATATAGAAGCTATTACAAGGGTTCACAGGTATTTCTTTATTTTGGGTTTGATTAAGTTATTATCTAGATATAGATCTTTGTATTAGCCCATAGTTCTTCAGATCAAGATCAAGCATATAGATTGTGCTATATTGGCGGCCGTATGAAGTCTGTACAGATCTATGAAAAATACGTAAGCATTAGCAAAAAGATCAGACACCAACATCGGTATACAAAGCCCTATAGAGACTGACATCAGCTGACATATCACTGACATCGGTAGTTTAATGACCTTAGTCGATTGATGATGGCAATATAACCAACGTTGGTGATTGTGTTTTTTACACAGCAGGCTAAGACATACAAGATCTAGATTTATTTCCTAGTTTTGTAGAATACTCAAGCTATTAATGTTAGGGTGTGGAGCTAAAAGCTTCACCTTGTTACAAATAGGAGGTTTCTGAGCATATGCAGTCACTGGCATCGGTAGGCCAAAATCGACATCAGTCAAGGGAAGTGCAGAAGGAAACTAGCATTGGTAGGATATCAGCCAGTGTCGGTCACCTCCAGGAAGGTAGGGACCAATGTCAGTTGCTTGTGGTGGTCAGAACTACTATTGATGAATATTAAGTTAAGTGAATGATTAGTTTGCATGATAAAGACTAGTTTGAGTCTTTGAGCCGCTTATCTAATTATTGTATGCATGAGATCTATATAATAAACTCGTGGGCTATATTGTTAAGTGTAGACATTGTAGAACCCAAGTGTAGAACTTGGAGAGTTCTTCCCATGGTGGAATCAAGTAGGATTCCCCATGTATGTAAGATCAAGTTTGATATGCAGGGTGTTGCAGGATCATGGCAGAGATCTACATGTGATAAGTAAGATCAGGTTGGTCTGCAGGGATGTGTGTATGTGAGGGTCAGAATAAGATCGATGGGTGAGCAAGATCAAGGTGACAACAATACATCAAGAGTAGGATCATTGTGAGATCTACTTGGAGTACTGGTTCGTACTCAGTTGTACTGGATGTACAATGAGGTGAACAACAGCTTGTGTTAGTTGTTTGTTGTGACCTATGAGAGAAGATTACTCAGGTGGGAAGATTACTAGGAGCCCTTGAGGAGGAAGCCTCATAGAGGTGGAAGAAGAGTGTGATCTCTTTATTGTAATTTTCTTTGTAATGAGTTGAATACAATTGCGTGTTGCCTCTCATATTCTGTGTGTTTTCTCATTGATAGTTATTTGTTCTTCTAGTTATTTCTACAATCTTAAGTTGCTTATACAATGGTAATCATGTGTGATCTTAATTTTGACAAGTTTTGTCAGAGCTTTGGGGAACTTATGTCCTATCAAATGGTATCAGAGCAAGGTTGGATGTTCTCAGAGCAAGTTTGACTAACATATGGCCCAGATCTATTAAGTGTTGTTGATTACAGGTTACTCATAGGGGTTGCTGATTGAGTGGGAGTATAGCAATGGTAGAAGAAGGTAAGCTAAGGATGAAGAAATTTAGGCATAGGATTAACACCACAAGGAGTGTGGTGGGTTGTCTTCAAGTGGGAGCTTGAAGAGGAATACAAGCTAGGATGCAGATTAGACAGTGTACTAGTATAAGTACAGGTGCAGTTGTTTATCTCCAAGTGGGAGATTGTTAGGGTGTGGAGCTAAAAGCTTCACCTTGTTACAAATAGGAGGTTTTTGAGTGTATGCAGTCATTGACATCGACAGGCCAAAATCGATGTTAATAAGGGGAAGTGCAGAAGGAAACCAGCATCGGCAGGATATCGGCTGGCATCGGTCACCTCCAGGAAGGTAGGGATTGACGTCAGTCGCCTGTGGTAGTCAAAACTACTGTTGATGAATAGTCAGTTAAGTGAACACTTAATTTGCATGATAAAGACCAGTTTGAATCTTTGAGCTGATTGTCTAATTATTATATGCATGAGATCTATCTAATAGACTCATGGGCTATACTGTTAAGTGTAGAACTTGTAGAACCCAAGTGTAGAACTTGGAGAGTTCTTCCCATGGTGGAATCAAGTAGGATTCCCCATGTATGTAAGATCAGGTTTGATATGCAAGGTGTTGCAAGATCATGGTGGAGATCTACATGTGATAAGTAAGATCAGGTTGGTCTATAAGGATGTGTGTATGTGAGGGTCAGAACAGGATCGGTGGGGGAGCAAGATCAAGGTGACAGTAATACATCAGGAGTAAGATCATGGTGAGATCTACTTGGAGTACCAGTTTATACTTGGTTGTACTGGACGTACAATGAGGTGAACAATAGCTTGTGTTAGTTGTTTGTTGTGACCTATGAGAGAAGATTACTCAGGTGGGAAGATTACTTGGAGCCCTTGAGGAGGAAGCCTCACAGAGGTGGAAGAAGAGTGTGATCTCTTTATTGTAATTTCCTTTGTAATGATTTGAATACAATTGTGTGTTGCCTCTCATATTCTGTGTGTTTTCTCATTGATAGTTATTTGTTCTTCTGGTTATTTTTGCAATCTTAAGTTGCTTATACTATGGTAATCATGTGTGCTCTTAATTCTGAAAAGTTGTGTTAGAGCTTTGGGGAACTTAGGTCCTATCAATTAAGGCCATATTTTCAATATTCATTGTATACCTAATAGAGTTCCTCTATTGTAAGCATATGAGCAAATAAATAAGAGATTATAATATGATTTATTTATCTATTTGAAGATATTTTGCAGAAATACAGATAAGCAATTTAGAGCTTTTGTTTTGGTATCCGAAGGGATATTACAGATTACATGTTTTGTACATACTTGAATGATCAAATATTTATATTATAACATATAATATCATATTTATATACATAATTTACATGATGACATTTTTTATATAACACATGGTATGCATGAGTATTTATTTTAGACAAGTTATTAATAAGCTCCATCCCTCATATCAAAATGGGGCATATAGTTAGTTTCTATTAGAGATTCAAGCCATGATAGATAGATATTTTATAGTTTCATTTATATTATGTGATTTAAATGGGATAGATCAAATAAATTGAGGCATACATTAGGCATATACAAGGCATTCTATATGATTTTTATAACTATTTGATATATTATATGACATTGTGAGACATATTATATGGGTCAATTCAAGAAAGTTTTATTAAATTTATAATATTTGGTATATTAATATACATTATACGACATTATGACACAAATTATACCATTTTATGTCAATTTGAGGTATAGATGGAATAATATTGGGGCATGAATGTCTATCATGTAAACGCTTTTCTATTTATTTTCTATGTATTGATGGGGAATTATGGTACTATGCAAACACTTTGGATCTAAAATGGTTGATTAAAAGTTTAAATTTACATAGAAACATGTTTTGGGGTTCCACCTTTACATATGAACTTATTTTAAAGTTCCACCAAAAATAATTATGATGGTATTTGAAGTAGTGTGGTTGAAGACTCTACATCACTCAACTTATATCACATCTCAAATGAGGGTTGAGTAATTTATAATTTTAAACCCATGTTTTTATAATTTGTATCTCTTTGGATAATAATCATTACATGATATTCTAAAAATGAATTAAAAAAAACACATTGGTTTGCATACAATCAAGTGTATTCTTTCCTTGACTCTTTCAATCTCAATTAATTCAATGATCAAAATTGTTATGTATTATATCATGATGAGACATGTGTGTGTGTCTTTTATTTTTGATTTTACATGGAGTAAGTAGGATATTTTGGGCATACATGTCAAAACTAAAATTGGATATAACAAGTAACAAATTTATTTTTTTCCTTTTAATTTATTACTTTTAATACTATAGTAAAAGTGGGGAATCTGTAGACACATAAATTTGGTATCAGACACTTAAAATATAAATTTTGACACATCTTAACATACTTGGACTTGTGCATACAAATATGAATATTTCACACACTTCTTATATATTTAATTGCTTATTTTCCTCAACAACTCAATTTTTTGATATATATAAAGGATCAACCTATTATATGCAATAAAAATATGTAATCCTAAGAAAACTATCACCACATTTTAGATTTACCCAATTTGGCCACTATCAACAATACGTAAGATAATTTTGGTTTATCACAAGTGTTTGCCTCTAATGAAAACATTTAGGAACCTCCAAAATATATTTTTAAAATTAAAATATCTCCCTTAGGTTGGACTAAAAATATTTATGTAGACACACAAATATGGTATTAAACATTTGATAATGTCATTCTTAACATATCTTTACCATACATGACTTGTGCATACATGTATGAATTTTGTCTATAATCCTTATCCATTAATCTATTTATGGACCCTACCTTCCTAATTATATATCCTTCACATAAAATAATTCATTAGTCTATGTATATTATACTTATTAACATCATCAATATATTTTATGATCATTATATCATTGTTTCCTTCTTTTAAGATGTCTTTGGTCATACTTATAATGATTTCATTTAGTAAAATTGTCTATCTATACCAAGTTTTTCTACACACTTTATAATGGTAATATTTATACATCAAATATTTTTTATGTGTAGGATCATACATTTTTCATATTAGTGGTGGAACAATTTACCCAAATAGTCAACTATTTATACATAGTAGGCCTAAGCCTATCCATATCTAGGAAGCATATATTTAACATCTACCAAGAGGTCATTTATACATCTAAATATTAAAAATAAAAACTCTAAATATTTTTAAAAATAAATCCTCAATGGATTATGTCTTAACCAAATTTAAATTACCCAATCCAATTCAATTTTTCATATTATCAAGTGTTCAAATCCAAATTACAGGTTTAATCCATATTATAGGATCACTATTACACACATACAAATAATTGGGAGAATTATGTGTTGTCTGAGAGCTCTTCAAATTATTTTAAACATAGGCAATAATCAACCACTTAGTGGGGGTGTTTTGGGTCATTTAAAATCATATTTTCCATTGTTTTTTATAGGTAAACCCAACATTGAAACTAGAGATAGGGTTTAAAGGAGAAGATACAAAATTATAGAGTTGCACATATAAATGAGATAATGATATTGAAAATAATAATGGTTTAAAATCAAGAACAATAATTTGTGTCAAAATTATTTATCACATCTCACAAGGACATTTTGGTAGAAATCAAAAACCTTTAGTTCTCCATCCACATCCAAATACTACCAGATCCATCTAGGGAGGTTTAGATAATAGTTTTCAAGATATAAGTAACTATGGATCTAATTTTAGTCCTTCTTTCCATCTGTTAGTATCAAAAAAATAAAAACAACAAGATAAGTACCTTAGTCATCTTAGTCATTTTTATAAATAATAATGTGTGATTGGATATTTGATTTTACATTTAGATATACTTTATATATGGATATTCATAATTTTATACTTATTTATGTTCATTAATACAAAATAATGTAAAACATATTGGTAAACCCGATCCTTACCTATAGCACATCAATTCCTAGGTTTTACCTTAGGGTTTTTTCATTTCTCCTTAGTTTTTTACATTTATGTATTTAAGAATAATTTTCAGACCTAATTTATAATTTACCCTTATTCACATAAATCATTCATTATTAAAATTAATATACGTATTTTCTAATTTCTAACTTAATCTATGATTGTAATCATTACATGTTAATTTCTTAAAATACATAATATATTTAATAGCTACATAATAAAAAGGGTAAAAGCATTATAAAATAATACTAAACCTATAATTAATCTTGAATAATACTTATATATCCTTATTAACTCATATTTTATTATAATTAATCTTGAATAATACTTATATATCCTTAGTACTTATATTTTATAAGTATTCAATCCTAGTTGATTATGGTCACTATTATATGTTAAATGTCACTCATGACTCATTTTTTCCTCACCCCACTAGACCTCAAGGTCATAATACTCACCATCTCATTCCCATTATTCATCCAATTCTTATATTGGATACTATTGTTCGTGTTATCACTACACAAATAAGTTAGGTTCCCTACCATACACAACAAAATGAAGGTAGTGAACATGTTTCTCCTCCTTCCCCTCCAACTCCCATAATACCAACCAATAAAAATAAAGGTTATTATATCATTCATCAAATAAATAATACTCAATATAATATTCATATAATTGAATTACTAAAGAGATCATCCCTCTACAAGGATATCCTATATGATGTATTGTGTGATATAAATTTTCTAAATTATATAGAGCATGGATATTTTTATTTCATTGTAAACACAATAATGACTGGCAAAGAGATGATTTCATTTGAAAAGGAATATTTTTCTACCAAACATATAATAGAAAAAAATCCCTATATTCAATTAAGCCAAAATAAAAAGATATGAGAGTCAAGTGTGTCTTGATAAATAATATATTAAGACTAAATATATGCAAAATAACCTTCTTAAAAATATTAGGTGTCAATCTATAATTATTCAAAAATAGAATCAACACATATAGGGATTTGATATATTCTAAACCAGGTACTTGGAACAATATCATTGTATGTGATAATAAAAATTCAAGACATTGACTACCTTATTTCAAGTCACACCTAATCATCTACATTACAACTTAATCATTGGTCAACCTTGTGTAAATTCTATAAAAGCAATACAATAAACACTATATAGATTCTTAAAATTCATGCATAGTGGAAACTTGTATACATGTAACATATATAATAATCCATTTGAATACTGTAAAATGATGCAACCTAAAAATAGAGGTATCCCATAATTATATTCTATTCATTATTTCATAGTTCTTCCATCAATGATTATCCCATCATACAAAATCTATACATATGAGGTTCAATAATTGAGTAAAATATTTGATAAGAACCTAATTACAATTGTATCAATGAAAGAAGAGATAATTAATGAATCATAAACTAATATTGAGAAACAAAAATAGATGATACCATATCTTCCCTTATTAGTGAATTCAAAGGATCCAAATCAAATATAAACATAAGATGCTGATAGTGATGATGATAATAATGAAATGCCAAATAATATAGATGATTATTTAGCCAATTTGAAATTTACACCTATTCACCCATATGAGTAATTATCTCATAACATGTTTACACTTATTGGTCTACGAGAGTATCAAGATAATTCATATAAAAATAATACTAAAAGTAAAAAGTTCATATTGGAAAAAATTAAAGTGTACAAAGGAAAGACAATACTTCAAGGAAATTAGAATGTGGAGAATATAAATAATTATTAAAATGTTAGTACACAAAAAGAACCTCATATGCTAAGTATAGCACTAAATAAATGTTTTTTAAAATAAAGTGCAACGTGAGCATGAGAACTAATTCACATTAAGTAGTGTATCAAAGGTGAAAATATAAATTTAGAGTATAATTCAACTAATAAATTTGACTCCATGGATAAATAACCTTCCATAATGTTTTTTATTTGATAATGTGAAATTCAAGCTTTTTTAGGGATCTTGAAACCATAGACTCAAATAAATACAAAAGGTATATTAAACAAGTCTGAAGAGAGATAAGCCAAATGGGCCAAACAAGAAATAATTTTTTTTGCTGGTTTTTAACTAAGACATCGAAACAAAAAGAACCAAGTAGGACACAAAAATGTAATTAAACTAAATTTCCTCTGAGGACTCTTTGTAGCCTACATTTATCTCAATCAATCATAGTAGGATTCTTATTATCTCTGTGTTCTTTCTACTTGGTGTTGTTGATCTTGACTCTAGTTTGAACATTAGGGCCCTCTATCATATGTCCATATATTCTATTCTCCCCTTGACCTTCTTAGGGTTTTTTGTTCTAGTTTTTTGCTTGCTTTTAATGCTTAGGGGGGTATTTGATTTTGATAGGGTGATTCTCTTAGAATTGCTTTTGGCCTCACACTACCTCCTTTATCCATCACGAGGTTATTCCCTAATGTTATAAGTAACAATTATTCATGATAAATTAGGACTCATATTAAAAATATTACTTGAAGAGCGTAGATTATTATACCTGCCACCAAACATATAATTTTGTGCCAAGTATCAAATCAAGAAGGTAAACAATATTGTGATTACCATCTAGAATCACTAGACATGAGAAATAATTTTGAAACATTATGACAAAAAATTCAAAAGTTTAAAATGAAGGGATCATCAAGGTAATACATATACCAAAGTCCTCATTATTTTAAAATGAGATGATAAATAAACCTTTAATCATTATTAAAAAATTACGTGTCTTTTTGTCTTCCATTTTTTGGCTACCAAGCTTCTAAAAATGTTAATAGTTGGTCTAGACCCTTGCACTCGAACTTATAGATAGACCATGGTTTATATAGATATTATGATTGTTCCTTAAAAATTGGTGTTGATGTGGATTATACTCTCCAACCAAATGATGGGTCTAAACCCTCTCATTTCAGAGCTACATAAGCAACTTAGAGCATGAGTTATAGGTATGTAGTTTTAAGTTAACAAATACAGTGGAATAATGACAAAACAAATGTAGTTCAACTCTATGTTCATAATCCCTCCTAAAACTTCCTAATATAATAGACCTACTAGAATAAAATGGATATTCAAAATGAGAATATTATAATAAAATGGCTCATCTCAAAAAATACAAACTAGAGGGAAAGGAATGATAGAAAAATAAATGTTTCTAGAGGACACCATGTAACTTGTGTTATGATTAGATGATAATACAATCTTACTAATATAAATCTAATTGAAGCAATAGGTTAGATTCAAATTGATATGTCATATAAAGTCTAAGGGAATATTTATCGTAAACATATACTTATGAATATACTCCATGGTGATACTTCTAGATTTAGAGATAATGAAATTGTACATCTATTTAAAAGGACTAGTTACTGAAAATATCAATTACAAGTTATTTAAACTATAAAATTCTCAATTTAACTAATCTACAACCTAAGAATATATATTTCATTCAATTAACTAATCCAATTTAGCATCTCAAATTAACTCTAGAAAATGAAAAATGAATGTAAATAAAACATTGTAACTCATAGAGCATTCAAAAAATATAAGAGCTTATGTTGTTATAATTTCATCCCCATTTTTAAAGGGTAAATATAAGAGTATAAATAGATTAAAAATATGGATAAACCCACACCAAAAGGTATCTCATGAATTTTTTTCATATAAAATTCACTTCATTAGTTTTCTCACATATAATTTTTCAAATAAATATAACAAAAAACCTTAAATCAATCTCAATATTAATAGTTACTTCAACCAGAGCTCTAGTGCTATGTGGTCTAGGTTGTACTTGAGAATTAGGGGTTGCATGTTGAGTGGAAGTCATAAGTGGATCAAATGTTTCTTACTAAGGTGGAGGATGAGTTTGTGGAACCTAAATCAATATGCAATGAAGTCATTATTGATCTTGTCAAGTGATACAATAAACACACTAAGTAATGTCCTTGTCCATTTTCTCAAAACTGCATTCATTTTTAGTTAATCTCATCAGATTTACTTCACAAAATATACTTGTTAAACATTATTATTTTCATTAAATACTAGTTTTGCTACCTTATGACTACTACCATCACTGGCTTCCACAATTATATCCCTAAAATTTCTCATGAAACTATCTAATTGTGCATAAAATATCTCTCATGTAATAATATTTCCACATTTGGAAATAAATTCTAAATTTTAGCCTCATGGAATAATTCCAAAATATTATTTTATACTATTTTAGTATGTACTCCAATAAAAACCATATCTTTATCCTAGTCTAATAAATAAAATATTATCATGCTTACACAAATCTAAGCCAAGCCTTCATCCTCAATGGTCATAATATTAAAATCTAGGAAATAATGTTACTCAATTACCTTAGTCAAATCCCTCAGCCTTTTTATTATTTGAATAATTATTTTAAAATATGTTTTAATCTTATGAATTGATGGCTCACCTTTTCTTTTTGCTTCCAATATTTGTGTCAATAAACCATATAATTATTTAATGGATTAATCTACCTACTCAACAAATCCCTATGGTGTTGAAGCCTTGTTATGGGTTTCAAGTATTTTAATCTCATGTTCCATCCCTTTTAAAATAGTGGATGTTAATTCACTGAAAGCCAAGATAAATGAAAAGGGTATTCTCTATACTCTAAGATTTGATCTCATATAGAATTTCTCTTCTTGGTCAAATATAATAACTTCTCTTTAGGTTCATTTCAAACTAGAGTTTGACCCATAGTTACCTTATTTCTAGTAACTCTCTTCATGATGCATGTAGCCTTTTCAAATTTAATTCTCATATGGGGTTCCTAAAAAATTACCTAGTATTTACTTTATAATTGAGTATCATGTAATTTACCAATATAATCTTCTCCTTTTTAAGGCATAATAACTATAAATGAAGCTAATGAGGAAAAAATGGTAGGTGGAGTGTTGGAGATTGTGAAGGGAAGAAGAATGGTATAGGTATGGTATATTGAGACAAAATATGCAAGGGATGAGGGTGAAAGGATATTAATGGATACAAGGGTGGATGATTCAAAATAAATATGATTTCTTTTCCCATTTTCCTCCTAAAACTCAACAATCTTATATTTACCTTTTGATGAATAGGTCATAATAGTCATTTCAATAGTAGGAAAATTTGTATATGAGCCAACTTTTGGTAAAAAGTGATCAAGAGACAAAGGATACAAACTCACTAATAGGACTAATAGTGGTAGGGACATAACCATAGCACAAATTTTATCTTGATAAATATTCAAAAATTCTATTTGCATATGATAATATTAACCTATCTTAGTTGAATCCAAAATAGTTGTGAGAATGTTGGTTTTAGAGGTCATATTCCTAGCATACACCTCAATGACTAAAGGGGATTTATTTTCAACAAAACTAAGGATTTATAAATTAATAGACATGATAGAAGTAGGTATAATAGAAATAGGGGAATTAATAGGAAAATTTATTGAAATAATTTCCATTACAGAGGCGGTAAGGAAAAATGGAATGACTACTATAAATTTAAAGCCATTCTTAGTAGTTTTAACATGAAAAAAATTATAAGTGTCTAAAGGATCATTTGTAACATCCAAATCAATAATAGGAATAGCAAGATCAAATTGGACATCTTGGGCCATGTTATATTTGATCAAATGAGGAGAAATGGGATTAGTTATTTAAATAAATTCAAGAATAAGAGGAGCTTATACCTTATGAGGAAGAGGTGAGGGCTCTAGCCACTAACACATGGGTAACTTTTGTAAATTGTGCTTAGTTATGGTATGACTACTGCATTCTTTATCTCTTTCTTGGGTAGACATTATTGGCCTCTCTTCCACTATGGGATACTATCTCTTTTGTGTCACCTTAGGTGGTGGCCTAAAATATGATATTTTCATGTTTTATTCCATGGCCTTGTCATTTATGGCATTTAAAAACACCCAATCATATATATTAGGTGATGATAAAAATTTGACACCTTTCTTTTCAAATATTTCAAATAATCAACCACTCTCATTTTTGGATCCCATCTCCTTACATCATGGTCACCCAAGTTGTGAGAGTTTATATGTGATGAAACTTAGGACAAATTAGGAAATTATTTGTATTCCATCCTTAAAATTTTGAGAGGGAGATGAGGGTAAGGTACTTGTTTCTTATCCATGTAATTCCATATAAAGACATGAATTATTTAATAATAAATATCTTTCTTAATAATATTTTTTAACATAGTAAAGTAGCTACAAATGAGATTGTAATATAAACTTTATCGTGATCACTTTGTACATAGGATATATATAGTAGGCTCTAATGGTCAAAATTGTCTTAATAATTTCCTTAGAAATGTAGGGTATATGATTCTCATTGATGGCATGATATACTAGAGGGTAGAAGTAATTCCAAATATCATCCATATATTACCAAAATTTGTGGATGTATAAATTAGAGGTCATATAAACACTCTGGTGAATTAGCCTTCCATTTGGGATAATGGGGAACTCAATTTTCACACATACTACATCTACTAGGTAGGAAGTCATGAAAAAACTAGTCCCTACTTGTATCTACATGGCTCTCTAAAATATATTTAATGATATAACTTCCCATAATGTGGTGATGTGATTTCCATAAATAATCATAGAAAGTAAAGGAAACTAGACCTTGTCCAAATGAGTTGTCATTTATTTTCCAAATAATTGATTCATTAAATTCATTCCTAATATTACATATGGCTTGATTAAACTGATAGGTATTCTATTGATATCTTATTTGTTGGTCTAATGGTCAATATTTTGTGACCAATGCTTTAGTACCTCTATGATATTATGTATTCTACACAAGTTCAAGGCCATGACTTGATTTAATATAACATTAAGTTTAATAAAATTATAGTAAACTTAGAAGGCAACTTTTGATATGAAAGCTATGAAATTTCATTTTTTTATTCTCATGATAAAACCCTTTTGTTTATGATAATACCTAAATAAATTAAATAAGAGATAAATACATGGAAATACCTTGATTTTTACTATTGGAAAAAATAAGTGTTTTACATAGCCAATAAATTATCTAAAAATTGACTCTCCTTAAAATTGGGACTTTCCACTTCTTTAGGATGATTATCTATAAATTCTCTCATACATAAATAAATAATGGGGAAATATGTGAATAATGACTCAAATTTTAGGACAATATCCATGAAAATTTGGGAATTATTGTGAGTGAAAATAAACTAGTTTAGAGATACCATCTTATTCTCCTTTTTGTTCTCTAAATTATCCACTCATGTAAGCATCTATGCTAAGATTAAAATTTCAATTCTCCTTTATTTTGGAAGTAAAATCAATAGAGTATCTTTGGTATTTTCTAATACTCTTGCATTTGAAAATTAGCTCAAAGTGAATTATCTTGATCATTCTGAAGCTTTTAAAATTTGTTTAATGGATTTATATAGTTTTATTCATGTGCATTAATGACATGGAATGTCATTTTATGGATTTAAAGGGATGTTTATGTCCCTCAAAATATTTCTCAGTTAGTCATAGTTATTTTAAATTTGGGCCATCCATGTGTCATAATTTTATAGCTTATACAAGCCATTTAGTGTATACATTTTAATTATTCTTTCTAGTTAGGCACCAAATGTTAGTGTCTCACTAATTCTTGTCATGCCATATTATTTATATTCCCAAAGATAATGAATTTTTCAAATATGAAGCTTAAGATGTTTGCCCTATGTGGTGATCTTGTCATTTATTAGCTGCATGTATCAAATCAATTTACCGTTAAGGTTTCAATGAATGACTTAAAATGTGATAAATAAGGTTGAATTAGAAAATAAGCATTGATTAAAAAAGAGTGTGGAGATCACTTGATCCATAAAATTTTAAAAATATGAAGATTATGCAAACTCAAGTTGTAAAGGTCACATAATATTGGAATATGAAATTTTCTTTGACTATAAATAACATCTTAAGTGTGAAAACATGAATAATCCAAATCATCCACATTATGTGAATGATAAAAATTCCATGATGAATTTGAAAAGTGTAAAACTATAGCAAACTGGAAAACTAGGAAAGTGCAAGAGCTATGAAGACTATAAAGAATGGAGAATTATGAATACCAAAATAAACATAGATAAACTTTGAAAAGTGTGACATTTACAAAACTAAAATTACTAAAAATAGTATACAAGTACACAGTGTCACAACTATGAAGTGAAATATTATCCCCATCGAATCACTCATTCTTTCAATAAGAATAAAACATCCAATACACCAATGAGATACAGACATGCCCAAGCCAAAAACATGATAACCCTTTGAAAAATTAACCTTAAATAAAATATGATATTCCTAATTCAAAATTAAATTATAAATAAAATAAACCAATGAACAACATGATTTATAATTATGTGGGTCTCCATTTCATTTAGATATGGGGGTGTGTTGGTGACAACAAAAGATAACTTTTGCAAGAAAAAACATTGCCTTGTGTTTTATAACCAAATATTTGTGGTCAACATTTAGAAATGTATGAATTTGAATGATAAAATAATTCACATATTAGATTAAATCTTAAGTTCAATTTTCATTTTGTACTAAGTGACATACTAATTTTTATCATCAAAAAAATTAACATTGTGTGTACAATGAGTAAATTATTATTACCAATGGATTTTGGGGATTCCCTCAAATCACATGATTTCATGAAAATGTTTAGGGGTTTGATTATTTTTTTTACTATATGGTTTAGAATATTATATGAATGTTATGGAATTTATTTTCTACCATCCAGGAATTTATAGCCTCAAAAAATATACCTTTGACTCCACTCAAGGCCTTGCTCCACTGCTAGCCAAAAATCCATAGCCTTAGTGGAGGTTACCTGAATAAAATTCTAGGGGATGATTAGTCATTATTTTATTTAAATATATTCTCCCCATTTTTTATATATAGGTTTGGGAACCAATATATCCAAGTTAAGGGATTTGTCAAATAAATCATTTGGTAACGTATTTTTGGTAACCCTCTAGATCCATGGAAGTTTATTAATGATTCAAGTGTTAGCATGAATCTTCTAAGTGAAAATTTTTATTGAATCCACATTAATATTTAAATAAAAATTATCTAAAATAAAATAGAGACAATAACTATATTATTATAGAATTCACACCTCTTTAAAAAAAAATCAATCATTTAGGATCCTTTGCATTTGGAAATGTCTCTAGCCATTGTGTCATGAGTATAAAAGCTCTAGTATAGGCATAAGCTATTGTATTTAGACATGACTTATTTTACAACTAATAAAAATGAAAATAATCAATGAAACACCAAAAAACATAAGGAAATTAAATTAACAAACAAAACAAAGCAAACTACTCTAATGAAATAAAGGATAACATTTTAAGAAAAGAAGACAATGTACAAATAAATTATTTTAATCCTAGTCTAATTCTAAACTAGAATTCATAATAATTACATTAAAATGGAAGAAGGCACATATGATATATAGTGTTTAATAACTGCCAATTTACTAAAATTGGTAAAGTATTACCCATCAATTCTTTCAACCTAAAATCATTATTACCCAAAATTATAGAAATCCTATAAGGGCCAAACCATAATGGATCTTTGCATGTTTCCCTTTCCTCTCATGTACCTTGTCCTACAGTAAAATTAATTTTGAAATTATGAATAATTTAACTTCATTCCTATTATCAAACCATATTTTAATTAATGCCTATTTATTGATGAAATTTTAGATGGGATTCTCATGAGTGTCTTCCATCTATAATATGTTCAACAACTTGGATAGTGATTGGTGACCATCCTCTAAATATTCATGCTTAATATTATAATTAGGTACTATGAACATGATTTATAAGATAATTTATTGACCATACATTAAAGATAATAATTATTATTTGGGATCCTATTTATGTCTAGTCCTATTTTCCCACAATGCATATTTTAGGAGGTGTCATTCAATTGGTTTCATTTCAGCAGCAATTTTTATTGAATCAATCAAATTATTATTTTTTGAATTGAAAAAATATCTCCCCTATGGATAATAATAATATGATAATTTAACCAATTTTTTTTCATAATCCTACTCAATAAATTTTGATGGTTGAAAAGTATGTCTGTTTTCACATATTAGTGAGAAGGGCATACCATATTGAGTGATAATGTGTTAGGATTACCCTTTATTTAGGATAATTTATTTATGATAAGTTCCATATATGTGTGTGGAATTTTTAATTAATTTAAATCATAAATTTATAAAAATACAAATTCTATGAGGTGTCACTCACCTCTTTGTTCCCCCTTTAGGTTTCAGGGATTATTTTTATAATTAACCCCTTACCCACTTGGCACACACTTCCATCCACTCTCTAAGGGAATAGTACAAAAGTGGCACACACAAAGGAGGATTGTAAGGTAATCATGGAATTCCTTATAACTCCCATAGTCTTCTTCTTTCTCTATTAAAATATCCTTCATCTTCTCATTTCCTCGATAGAAATTTGAAGCTCTCTCTCTTCTTTTCAAATTTCTCTTTCTACTAAATTATAATTGTGGAGATTTTGGTGAAAATCCTTATTATAATATCATATGGTCTTTTCTCTGATACATTAGGTTTCCCACTTTAAAATTATTATCTCATTTATGTTTTGTACCTTGAGAGGTAATATTATTTTTTGATTTCATTAATTTATGCACTCTAAATGTCATTGATTAATGTTTTTCATATAATTACCTGTGGTTTTAGAGTTAGATTCATATTTTTTTGGCATTATTTATAGAGTGTGTAGGCTTTGGGAGATGTCACAATTTTTTTTTGCAAGGGTTTCATCGTTGAATTTTTGTTAAATTAATTTCTCCTTTGGTTTTTTTGATTTTTTTTTCTAACCTATTGAAATTTACTCATCTAGATAATTTCCTTCTCTCTCTTAACTCAAGAATTAATATCCATTTAATTTAAAAAATCATAATTTTTTTTGCATCTAGTTTATTTTACTCACTAATTTTTTGGATAATATTTTAATCTACACTTAAATAAACTAATCTTTGTTCTCTCATAAATTTCAATACATTTATTTATCCTTATATTTTGATATTTTCCAATGTGTAGGTTCCATTTATCATGGCATTTGGTTTTCTACTAATTCATTTTCTATTTCCTAGAAATGTGTTGGTTACACATGTTTAGTCCTTAATATTATCGCATTGTTGTAAAACATTTTCTCTTTCCATAAGTCTATGTTTCCTCAATAAAAAACTTATTTTTTCACCTTACATCCCTTTTTTTTCATTATTCATTTATTCTAGCTCTTTCTTGGTTGTTGATCCCTTCATCTACTCTCTTCACTATCTCTTTAGGTGCCTCTATTCCTTGAGTATCCCACTTGAATTTTTTTTAGTTTATTTGTTGACTTTTTTCTAGTGCCTTAGAGTATAGAACATTTTTTTTCCAAATCATATATTTACTTGGTGATTTTTTTCCTCACCTTTTGTCAAGTTTTTTATCTTCTTCTTTTAGTGATACATGGACCCTTCTACATCTTCCAGGTATGACTTTTTCCTTTAAATACAATCCATAATTATTATCATGATCTTTTTTAATAGTTACTTATGTTTTTTATCATAATATTATTTATTCTCTCTTCATTAGGCTTAATTCCTAGTTTTTTATTCTCTTCTTTCATTCAAAACTTAATACATTTATTTATTTACTTTTTTTTATTTATACTCCAACTTCTAAGGTACATCTTATTTCCTTGTTATAAACTACAACCAAGAGGAGTATAGTTTTATTCTTGAATAAAAACTATTAATATTACATATTACATGATTGTTTTAGTTTGTTTGTTCGATGATTCAAAGTTTTTTATGTGAATTTGTATTTTTCATAATTAAAAAAAATAACTTCCTTTGTTTTATTTCAGTATTCAACCATAAATCATTCAATATATTTAGTTTTATAACCATTTCAATAAAAAAAATCTTCAATTAGTGTATTTTTATTTTCAAAGCTTTACATGTAACTCCTTTTGAATTACTTTATATGAGAAGTTAACATTTATAAACATATTTTTTAATATTTTTTTAGATTTTAATTCTCTTAAAGAAATTTATTTATTTTTAAAGTTTTCTCACATTAAAAAAGGGTTTTTTTCTTTATTATATCAAAAAGGATAAAATAGTTTTTTAATTTCTTGTACATGCTTTTTATTAAAGTTCTTTCACTTGGAGTTTTGGTTGGAACTTAAAATTTTCAAGAAAATTATTTTTGGATCATTTTATGTTCCTAAAACCATTTTAATCATTGTTTCCTTTACAACTTTTTTACTCAAACCATTTCTTCTCTCATTACTTCATCACATTTTTTGCACTTTTGTACTAGCCCATATTTTGGCCTTCTTGTCCCTCTTTTGTGAATCCTAAGTTCTTATCTTTTTTTTTGCCTATTCGATTTCCAATATTGGGTGAGATTTCATGGAATAATGACTCAATTGTTTCCTCAATTTAAATCATGTCTAATAATTACCACTTATAGAAATCACGTGTACAATACATCTTCACTTTTAAACACTTAGTGTGCATAGTAGATGGAAAGGACCCCAACCATGTGAAAATATTATTACCACTAAAGTTCAAGAAAAATGGAAAGTAAAAAATTAAGAGGCCTTAGGTTTAATTGGCATGGCCATGACCCCTAAAATGTATGTGCATATTGATAGTTATTCTCTTGTATCTAAAGTTTGGTATAGACTTCAATTTATTTATGATGTTGTGAATGAATCTATGAAAATTCGAATTCAAGATCAACCATCTGATTTAAAGTATAATGAATTCAAAAATATGGATGATTTCTTGACTAATTTTCATTCTTTGAACTCTCATCTCACTAGTTTAGGTGTTAAACTTTTAGATTTGAATTTGATTCATATTATCATGAAAAAATGTTTAATTATACCTTTTTAGTAGTTTATTATAAATGTTCATTCGTAACTAGATTTTCCTACTTTATCTGATTTGTTGGCATTTTATTTTTTTGTACTTTGTTGCATCAAGAATAAGAAAAGTTAATTTAATTTGTTAATCTTAAGACTAATAAACATGCTTTTGTTTCTAAATACCAACACAAGAATGACAAAGAACATGTTAATCCCAATAATACACATGCTAAAAAAGATAAAAAATCTAACTTGAAACTTAATAAAAAGTTAAGAGTGTAATTATTATGACAAAATATAAATGATGAAGATCATTTTTTTAAGAAAAAAACATGACATTAAAAATGGGAAGCTTAAGGTTAAAGATAATGATAGTAGACCACTAGGACTCAAAAATAAATAAAAGTCTAATACTAGAGCTGATTTTACTTGTGTTTTGTCTGCCTCTCATGTTGAATGTATTCTTGATTCTAGTGATTCTCAACATATTACATCACATGCTAATTTTTTTACTTATTTATCACTAGATATTTTTAACAATTATTTAAGTCTTGTAAATCATTATTATTACAATCTTGAAGCTATAGGAATTGTTAAAATATATAATGGTGAATTTTGTGATGTATTTTTTGTTCCTAATTTAAAATTTAATTTGCTTTCAATTCCTCAATTATGTAAACAAGAATATAAATTTGAATTCTCTAATGACACTTGTTATGTTAAATCTACCAAGAAAGATTTTCATGCAGTTGCTACTACTTGTTATCAATCAAATTTTAACCCTAAGGATGGTTAATCCAACCTCCTTAAATTTTATGTAACATGGAAACACCTCAAGATTTTGGGTGACCTATTAGAGAGGTGAATCTTTATATTGAAGGAATAGATCCCTTTTCACAACACCTGCAACTAACCACTAATCTAATTAATTTTAAGTAAAAGTTATAGAAGGAGATTAATACTAATCTAATAGAGGTAAATCACTAAGATAAACTCCACAAGCCTAATTAAAAGTAAAATATGAAAGATAATTCATAAAACTAATCCCAACACCCAAGGTTCCCCTAACAAAAGTCTTTCAACATGAAGGTACAATGTAATTTATTTCTCAAGGTATACGCATAGTAGGTCTTATAATAGAAACTAATAGTCTGATTTACACTTAAACAGACACAAAATAACCATTTACATTTCGTGAGACTTTTTATAAGGCATATTACTCACACAAAACATTAAACAGAGAGATGAACGTAAGGAGAGATAACTATTACTTGCCATTCAACCATGCACTACTTCACACACTTAAGAAATAATTTAAAAACTAAAAACCTTCTTGAAATATTTTGAGAACTAAAAACCATCTTAAAATATTTTATTCAAGGAAATATTAGTATTCAAATTAGCAGGGATTAGCCATATCAAATGTGGATGCCTTACAAGGACAAAACTGGCAACCTATATAGAGGAATGAGAAAGAGAGGGAGAGAGATCATATTAAAGGGAGAGATAAAAGTGTCCAAGTGAGTTAAAATAAAGAGATAGGTTATGTAAAATTCCAAAAATACTTCCAAATGCATGTGTCTCTCCTCTAAAGTTACTCTGTCATCTAAGTGGTGTAGGTGTTAAAAACTCAACTTGACACCTTACGCAACTCCTCAAAATTACCCTTATTTAGATGTGATAAGTGAAAAATGGGATTTTAAATCATAAATTAGACATTAAATTATTTTAAACATCTAATTTGACACCTTTCCTTCATTTATAAACTACTCAGGCCTAATATTTTAGTGACAATCATCATCTATAAGCTTAGGTGTCTTGAAACTCTTTCATCTCCCATGCCTAGCCTTATCCAAGTGGTTCAAAACTTGATTTAATATCATTAAAGGAATTATTTATCCATTAAATTATTTAAAATACATATTACACCTAAATAAATTTATTTTGGTTCAAGGAACAACTCTCAAGACTCTATTTTTATCCTCAAACTCTCACTAGGCATCTTTTTTATTTATCCCTAAAATCATGTAAACATCATTTTGTAGGATAGTGTATATATGGTAATGATAAATTAAGAGAATATTTAAGGACCTATAATGTATTTATGATTCCATGCCAAGTTTTATTTCCTTAAAGTGAGTGGAAGTATTTTTTTTACCTTTCTCTCTCCTAAATTAGGCCTTCTTATTTAGAAGCCTATTTTTTTGCTTCATATCACCCATACACATTTTAAACCACAAAAATTTATGTGATTAAATTTACATAGCCTATCACCAATATCCATGCCAAATTTTAGGCCTTGAGACCTTATGTAAGTGTGAGAACCATGAAATGGTCTTAAAACCTAGTCTCATTTTGAGCCTATTGAAGACTGCCTTGAAAAATGAAGTTTGTTTGATCAATTAAAAGATGTAATATATGTATTTTTAGGAATTAATAGATTAAATACATCCAAAATTACCTCTCCAAATATTTTTCAAGTGTCTAACTATCCAAAACCCTAAAAAAAACCAAAAATAATTGAAAAATAGAGCATTTAAAGTAAATTCATACAATTATAGGTACAAATAAAGTACATGGTTGGAACATAATTGGAGTATATAAAAAAATTAAATAGATTATGGGACCATAACAAGTCATCTAATGTTTTTTGGATACCAATCTTCCACACTAGGTCTTTACTAGGGTTTTAAGAGGGTTTAGATTGGCTTAGGTTATTAATGATTTTTCATAAACCCTAGGATATAAAACCCTAAACCAATGCCACAAATTTAAATTTTATTATCACCTTAAACAATACCCAAGTTATTAGGCTCTCATGCATACTTTCCATATAATACTAAGTTCAAGAAGTTGACCTTGGTTTGTAAACAAGCCATTAGAGAGGGGTTTGAGTTCTTAGGCATTATTCATGCATATTTGAGACCTAATATAAAAAATGATGCCAAAATACTAAAATTTAGGAATCGCATTATCATTCCTAAAAATAATTTGTCTCCATGTAGAGTTTCATGGTCTCAAAAAGTGAGTGAAAGTCTAACTTTAGTTTGAAGTCTTTCATGATAGGAGTTTGAGGTGGTCTTGAGAGTTTAAATGGCACTTTCCTTATTCTCCCCTATTTGTGTATGGTATTAGAAGGTATTTTATTTATCTATGAACTTATCACAATATTCAAATATTAAATTTACCTCTAATAATACATTTTATTCATGGCTACATTTATGGTCTACATGTGTTTAGTCTTAGGCTTTTTAGGCCTAGATAGGTCTTATCATCATTTCATCCTTTGTTACTAAGTTTTAAGTTATTATGGAAATATGTTATCAGTAAAAAACCATTCTAAATATATTTACTTCGCTCATAACTCCCTTATTCAATCTAAATAATCAAATTTCTCTTATCAAGATATGCAAGTTTATGTATTCATTTGATTGTGTGTACAGGGTCTAAAGAGCCCTATTTGGTCATATTATTATCTAAAATTTATTTTGAGTTTACTCAACATAAAATAGTTTTAATCACCTATAAATTCACATAAATTAAACCTCAATTCTCTTCATGTATATTCATCCTAGTCTCCAAACTTGAAATTAGCTTAGTCTTTTTAGTAGACTCGTTTTAGTACACTCGCAGGTGGTCACTAGAATGGTTTGACTACATTTTAGGGGTTATATGTCTTAAATATAATATAATGAGACAAATAAAACCTTATTAATCATATTAATAACATACTAAAATTCATTTTATTTCTCTAATCTCTTTCAATACATCACACTCCACAAACCTATAAACTCTTTCATGCACTTATATAGACTAGCTGTAAATGATTATTTTGTGAGGTTGAAGTGTTAAGTCCTACACATTGGAATTTATGAACTAGTTCATGGAATCTTGAAAGTGTCAAAATTAATGTATTATTCCTCTCTCTTATTAAATAATATCCATTGGATATTTCATAGCATCTTCAGGCCTATTTACCTTCTTTTCTTCATACTCAGGCTGGTATATGAGTATTCAAGCCTATACATCCACTCTTCTTAACCCTCATTGATTTTCAAATAAATGAGGTGCCTTACTTGGTTTGTACCTTATAATTTTTTCATTTAAAATTATTTACACTTCTAAGACCTATATTTATTTTATGTAAGTTATCTATTTTGGTTCAAAATGGGGACTTACAAGATATGTAACCTGTAGGTCTCTATTCTACTTGTATAACTATTAAGAGGGAGTCTCCTGAGTATTTTTGACACTTTGATACTATAAAATATTTTACCATTTATTTATAACCCTCTAAATGATATATATACATCATAACCAATCATTATGTCATCCTCAACTTGTCTATTTGGTATGTATAGGCCTATACATACAATCAATTCATATGTAAGGTATATACATGGAAGTTGGATTTTATAGTATGGTTCTTTCCTCTTGATGATAAAATGTGGTATATCATTGTCAAATATATTTCTATGAGTATTTTATACCTCTCTCTATTTTCAAAACATCTTAGACATTAATTTAGTCTCGTGAATGCTCACTGATAGGTTTGTAGACCTGTGAGCGACTAAAACACATTCCAAGCATGTTTTAGAGTATATATGGATCTCATTTATCATTAATTTAGAATTTTCACTTTATAAATACCATCCTCATATGATATAATTTATTTATTATTTCCACTTGGGCTAAAATTGGTGTTTAGACTTATAGAAGGTTGTTAATGTATTGTGCCTACTTTCTAAAGAGAAAGACACTTGGAGACTATAGAAACATATCACATTTCAAGGGAAGAGCACATGAATCATATGAAATGGAGAGATATTCCATGAAATATAAGGCATTTTTAACTTATTAATGTGATAAACATCACAAACCAACCAAAAATTCTTACAACTAAAATGATATAATTTATATACTTGAGACACTTTTCCTCTTTTTGAAGACATCTCATAAGGTTGAGTTGCTTGAAAAAAATAGAATTTGAATTAATCATTTGTCCTCTAAAAAATCCAAACCCTACTTGAATGGACAAGGAATAGTGACATACTATCACTCTTTATGATTATTCATAAAAGATGGGGCATAAATCTGAAATCCAATTCCACTAAATTGAATCCCATTACAACCCCTAAAATTACCAAAGTTTTATATTCCATATTTCTCTTTCCTATCCATACCATGTATTTTATTTTTGCCTTTCTAATCTTGTAAAGATAGTGATGGAGGAGATAAATGGTTATCTACATCTTTTGTAAATTAAAATTTATCTATATTGGATCTAACTTGTGGAATCCCAAAAGACCCTCTAAAACCATCTTAACTTTCAAGGCCGTACAAGTGCCCAAAAGTTCTTGTAAAGGGCTATTTTCCTTAATTTGAGCATTGAATTTCAATTTTATCAGTCTATGACCATTATTTGACTCATATCTAACATAAATTATGTTAGGAGGCTTATTTAAATGTTTATACTTTGGTGTTGTACATACAACTCTTCAAATTAGTTCAAAAGGTGACAAAATTGACTTTGTAGTGCATATCAACATTATAAGAGGTTAATACATGATAATTATTACTTTTAAGACACATTAAGAACCTAATTTAATAAATCATCACTATTCTAAACCTTTTATCACACTTGACCACACCAAGACTCATAAATGATTCCTAAGACTAAATAAGTACACATGAGACCAAACCTTGATTAAAACTAGATAATGACTAATGTGACCACATGAAGACCATTTAAGACCATAACAAGATCATAACAACACCATGTACAATCTTGAGTAACCCTATAAAAATTTTCAACCTATAGGGGTTGACTATTTTTGACTTGGGGTCAAAAATTGATCAACAAAGTGGCAATTCATAGGGGTAGTATGCTTGAAATGCTAATAGATTAGTAGCCTTATCCTCCCTTTAGGAAATGGAGTCACTCCTATGATACAAACTAAAACTAGCATTCCTTTATAATACTCAAACTCACATCATATGACATAATAAAAGTAAATACACTATGCCAATGGAATTTAAGGAAAACACACAATACGAAAAACTCAAAATAACACACCTAACCTATTATGTACAAACCCTAAAACATGTTTGAGGTGATGAAATAACTCCTCTTTATTCAACCAAAGGTTAAAAATAATGTTTCTAGAGTCATATTTTCTCCATGAGAATAAATCACCATATGATGGATGTTTATCATAGAAAATTTGTTTGTGAAGGTGATCATTTGACTTACCATTCTTGAAGCCTCTTTTATTTACAATTGCACCTCTTGAGACTCTTTTAGTGGTCCCTTTACCTCTCCTTGAGGTTTAATTGACATTGTAACATGATTTTTCTCTCTTATTATTACTTGATTATTCTCAATTTGATATTTGGGAATCATGGAACTCCTCTCAATTTCACCTTCATCTGAACCATGATGTGGTAGGCTTTTAGATGCATCAAACCTGCCTTCTTGCTTTCCAAATACATATATAATTGAATCAAGATCATATTCATCTCTATGTTTCTCCTCAATCACATAAAATTCTACCTTGACCTAATTACATTCTTCCAAGGCTGCCTCTGCTTGGTTTGGATTTCACATTCTTCTTTGTGCTCATTGGGTCCATCATTGACCTCATCATCTAGCCCAAGTTTCATTTGAGGAAGAGTAGGCCCACTTACCTTTTAAAACTCCTACATTATGTAATGATACTAATTTTATAGATCATCATGTTCTTATTCACTATCATAATCATAAATCTCCTCTTTTTAGCAAGAAAAAATGCCTCTTCTTCTTAACTACCATGCTCTAGTACACTTGGAATATCACCATCATCATCCATATAAAGAAAATACTTACCCCTTGTAGCTTGTTGAAGGGAATCATCAAAAATTGCCTCAAAGAACTCATCTTATTCTTCATGTATGATATATGTATCAGAGTTATTGCCAGAATCCAGATAACGTGAGTGCAATGGAGACGTGATCACACAAGATGAACAAGTGCACACCACAAGATGCTAAAGCAATTTGAAAATAAGAAGATAAATTACATAAGACAAAAATGGAGAAAACCAAAATCTTATTATTCACATGAAATGGCCAAAATGAAGAATACATATAGGAGAGCTAATAAGTAACTCCTCCACAAATGGTGGTCAAAGCACCCCAAGAATAGACTCCTCCACAAAAGGTGGTCAAAGCACCCCAAGAATAGACTCCTCCAAAAAAGGTGGTGACAAGGTGCCAAGAATAGAGAAGTAACTCCCATACTCAGAATAGGAGTATCTTATGAAATTCTTATGACACCTTATGACACAAATATGACACACAATCTCCACATAAGCTAGCCTATCCCACAAATGTAGGAAAACTCCATGTATGCACAAATATATAATATTTCCTAATTAATAAATAGGGAAAAATAAAAACCTAAACTAATAATATGTGCTCATACTTATTTATTCAATGAGATTATATGGATGAAAACCATGTCGATCATCCCCCCATTCATCAAGATAGAGGTCAGTTATGCCATCAATAGGTGTCAAAGGTTCTTGGTCACTAATATGGTCTTCCTCTTCATTAATGATAAATTTCATGTTTGATGTGTTAGGCACATATGGATCCACATGAAAATTAGCTAAAGGTTCAAACTTAATAGAGACCTTATCACCATGCCTTATCCTAAATGTCATATAAGACCAATCTAAAGTCAAGTACCCTTGAATCTTACAAGTAAAGTCCCTTGAAAAGCAAAGGTGAAAATGAGGTAGCACATCCACAACCACAAAATCTTGAGAGATGGATAATGGAGTACAAGAATTAAGGGTGATAATAAAACCTTTTATAATTCCAACTATCTTAGTAGTTGATCTATCTAACTATAACACCCCCTTGGAGTGTGACTCATACTTCAACTTTAGCTTGTCTACTACTTGTTTAGGCATGACTGATGTATTTGATTCACTATCAATCAAATAATTGTGTAATAATGAGTCTCTAATGATGAGAGAGAGGTAAAATTGAGGAGGTTTATCTTTTATTTTAGTTTTAATTAGCTTCCCATCCTTGATCTTTAAATCAATTTTTTAAATTTACCCTCTTTTTTAGGTTTCCTAGGTGATGCATTGAACTTGGAGAGGTCAATTTTTAGCGAGTCTCTTTATCTAAGAATGGAAAATGTTTTCCACATTAATATTCTTACATGGACTTTCTTCATTTACTCAAGAATGTTCATAGGATATTTTCCAACATTATTATGTCCTCTAGGAGCTATAACACTACCACTAGCTTGTGTCACTTGATGCATAGGAGAAGGCATAGAAGGATCTCTAGAATTTTGATTTTTTTATTTTACTAAGCCATAGGGGATAAATTTGACACACCTAATCTTTGAGGTGATTTAAGGTTCATGTTTGGACCACTACTTGCCCAGTATACATCCTCAACCACTCTCTTCTTTCACCTTATATTTGTAGATATGGATTTTGATCTAATGCTGAGATTACTTTAGTATTTGACTGAACATGATTCTCCTTGAAGTTATTTAATCAAGGAAACATTTTGTTGAGAATCTTCTCCATTGTTCTCTCCTTCACTAGGCATCTCCTCTTGAGTCATGGAGGGAATTTTCCCCATTGAGCCATATATGCTTTATTTAATGCTTCGTTTATATAATTAGAAGATTCATGATGTTGGTCTTATGAAGGATTCTCTCCATTATCTTATACAAGATTTTTTGTATAAGTACAAGTGATTTGGAGGTAGGAGAATTTTGATTTTGTCCATTATGTTGCCTCACTTGAATTAGTTGCCCTTGTCCTTGCTATTGAACTTCAAAGGGTTTTCTAGGAGATTGATAAGACTAGTAGGGATCATAAGGGCCTTGAAAATACCTCCATTACTATTTTTGTTTTTTCCTCTTAAATTTTTAGTTCTCTTTTTTATTTGCCTTAATAGCTTTAGTTAGTTATTCCTCTTTTGACTTGTTTGGCTGATTAGGGGTAACTTACTTATGCTTGGGTGTGGGAATGGGATCAATCATGGCATACGATTTTGCACATCAGGAAATAAAGGAATGGGATTTCTAGGGGATATATTTCCAACTTTAATAAGGTAATTCTCATCCCTTATATTAGTATCATAGACATTATGCAAAGTATCCCATCTCATGGATTGAATCATCATAGATATGCCACTATTGAAAGATTTGAGGTAATAAAGAAAAGCATGATGGGAAGTAGGACTTACAAATATTGGTATACTATCCCAAGTCTTTTGAAATATTGTGTTGAAGTCTTGTATGGCCTCTTGATGTTCTCTATTTATTGTAGTCGGTTTCTTGGTCAAGGATAAGTGATCAAATTTGTCTTCAAATCTCCTTCTCAAAGCATCACCTAATTTATTGCATGTACTGATGTATTTAGGATCTAAATTACCATAGCAATCATGGGAATTCATCTTTGAAGAGACAAAAAAAATATTATATAAACATTCTCTTCAGTGATGTCGTAAATATTTTTAAAGTTATCAATGTTTATTATGTGTTCAATAGGAGTAGTGGCAGCTTCTACCATATATGAAGGTACACTTTTAAGGGCTGACATAGGGATGTCATCATAGTTATAAACTGATAAAGTGTTATTTACATTAAACGAAACAAAGGGTATGTTCCTTGGGGATTTTATATTGTAAATTGGATCCAAGAAAAGTCTCCTAATAGGTATATGAGCAACAAAATATTCTTGGAGTATGAATGTCTATTAAAAAACCTCTTAGTTATAACTCAATATTAAGGTATATCTAAAAATTCAAATTGAATGACTTTATTATATGATATTTTACTTAAATTAGGCATGAAAATGAAGCACTATTCTAAAACTAATAGTTAATGAGTGTTGGATTCACCAGACTATGTGAAGGAAGCTTTATAACTTCAAATTTTCCAAGATCAACATTTACCTTTAACAACTTGTTGAACCATGAGATCTAACTATGCATGCAAAAACTATTTTAAATAAAATTTTCAACCTAATTAGGGATACTCCATCCTCATTAAATTTTATTTAACATGAAAACACCTTAAGTTTATGGGTTCCTATTAGAGAGGTGAATCTCTAAATTGAAGGGCTAGTTCCCTTTACACAACACCTATAATTGACCACTAATCTAACATAGGTGATGCACCAAGAGAAACTCTAAAAGATTACTTCAAATTGAATCATGAAAGATAATTCACAAAATTGATCCCAATATCTAATGTTCTTTTTGAGGTCAACATACCCCCATTTCTAAAAAATGGGGACCCTTGTTTTAAATTATGCAAATTTGTAACTTAAAATTAAAAATTCACTTGATCATAATACCACTATTATGTTTTCACATTGTATTTATTTTAACATCATCCACACTTATTTCTCATATGGATTAATTGACATGTTCTCAAATGATCATGGTTTTACCCCTTCTAATGTTTTTAAAAATTGTTGCTTGTGTTTTTGTATTTTAGGTATAATGGAGTCCATTTGAAATGATCAATGTTCAAAGTTCCATATATTAATGTTAATTTGATATTTTACTAACCTTTTATTCATTTAAAATCAAATTTAAGTCATGTTTAATCATCTTGAAACCCTCATTCAAATTACCCTAGCTCAGGTCCCTTTGAACCAAATTCAAATTTACACAGGATCAATTTATGTGGGAATGATTAATTAATTCATAAACCTATTTTAATTTTTATCCTAAGGTTTAGTCATGTTTATCAACATGACCAAACCTTAGTCTAAAAATTTATACATTGTCCTTTATGACATAAGCCCCTTTCATTCCTTTTATCTCTACATAATCTAACTAATTATAGGGCCCCTTTTCTAATGTTCTAAGCCTTATGCTAAGACTTTATGCCATGTCTTTTATTATGTGTGGGGTCCCATTTATCATATTTTAAAACCTAGCTTAATTATTTTATCCTAAGGTCTTTCCCATGTTTATTAACATGAAATAAAACCATAGCCCAAAACTTTATGCTAAGTTATTTATTTTCCTGAGCTTGACTTATATATCATTTTCATCTTCAAGATCAATAGTCCACATTTACTCAAGTGATCAAGATACAATAGTATAAGATTAAAATTTAAAATTCAAAGCCCCATCCCTAAGTTAAGGTTCAAACATCTTCCAAATGTCAATGGTATGCATTTGCTCATGAAATATTGATCTAATGGCATGTATTGAGTTAAGACTTTAATAGAGCCCCAAGACAAGTGAGAGGGTGACAAGTGTTACACTCATGGCCAAAGAAGACTCAGAAACCAATGGAATTCAACCTTGTGGATCAATATCTAATAAAGCACATTGATCCAACCAATCAAGATCTAATAGTGTGTGATGAAGGTTAAAAATTCAAAATCCTTAAGGATGAATGTGGAGATGACGCATGGCATAGCCACTAGCCATAAATTAAAGCTTGAGTAACTTTCAAAGATCAATAATACATAGATGAGAGTACACATTATGATCAATGGTTCATAGAGTAGGAAGCATAATTAAGTAGATCAATATCAATAGAGCATGATTGATCCATGCAAATGAAATCAATGGTGTGAGATCAACATTAACATTTCAATATAGCTTAGAGAGAATGCAGAAGTGACAAGTGTCATAACCATGGGGAACATAGCTAGTAGCCAATAACATTTAAGTTCTTAGATTGAGATCAATGAACAATGTCTATCTAATCAAATAAATCCAATGACATGAGATCAAGGTGGAATTTTTAAAAGACAATAGTCACTATTTAAATATTAATGAGCAAAGTTCCATGAAAATGCCATAGGGATGCCATGAAGTTTGCCATTTGAACTAGCTATCACCATCAAAGCACTAATAAGACCTTCAAAATAGCCCTATCATGTAATAAATCCATGACTCAACCCTATATTGATCATAATCAATCACAAAAGAGTTAAATTATCATCTATATAATAATAATTCAATCTAGAAATGAAGTGCAGACCACTAGTGAGCGATTTGAACAATTCATGGCCACTGTGGAAAATTACAAAAAGTCTCTACTCTACAACATCTTTGGGTAATAACAAAGTCTATCAACATCACTATATATGAAGAGCTTAATTCATGGATTGTGGATCTACAAAAAGAAGAGGAGAAAAGAATGTCTACCCCAGAAGTATCAGGTGAAGCATAAATAAAAACCCTAGATCTAAAAGTAACTCAATCACTATTGGGGATTTAATTTAATCTAGAGACCACTAGCTTAGAAAGAGTGATAGAAAAGAAGGTCATGATTGTTGGAGAGGAATTCACCTTTCAAAAAGTGGAACCATTCACTGGTTTGACTCCAGTGGAACAATAGAAGCTTGGTAAGGTTTGTATCTTTAAAGAGGACCCATTGAAGTTGGATCAAGCATAATTTGATCAATTTTAGATTGTCATCAAAGGCATGATGTAAAAAGAAAAGTATTTAGAATACACTTCCATCTTGTCAATCCATGAAGATAAATTCAAGCTATTTGAGGACACCATGATTGAATTATTCAATTCCTTAAAGTCAGTCAAAACCAAATAAGAGGCAATAAGTAAGCAAAATGCCATGGCTATAGGCCAAGTTGGCTATTGGTTGGCTTCAAGTTATCAATTAAAATACTTGATCAAAAACTTGACCAAGAATCAAGTCCTTAAATTTAGGATAATCAACCTAACCCATTTAAATATGGATATGGTTATATTGGTGGATAAAATCAAAGCCTTGAGTAGCTAGTCCAAGTAAATGGAGGACATTTCTAAGGACCTCAAACAACATGAAGATAAAATGCTACACATGTTGGATAGCTTAATTAAAGATCCCACCTCAATTAGTCCTTTAGGCCTTATCAATGATGAAGATTTAAATATTATAACTTCTAAATTCATGTAGGAGGTTAAGAATCAAGGTCAAGGGAAGATAAGGTCTATTAATAACAAGATCATGGGCCTAATATTGTCATTTGAGGAAAATACAGGATATGTTAGGAGCATCAAAAAGGGTTTGGAGAGAGTTGAGAAAGATCTCAGTAACCTAGGAAATCAAGAAAAAGAGTTGTTCATGAGAGCCATTGTTAACCTCCAACTGATCAATGAGTAACATTATAGAATGAATATCCTACAAGGAAGGCAAAAGGTTGAAGTAGCATTAGGGTCCCAAAATTAGATGGATTAGGAATATCCTTTTGTAACTAGCATTATATTTTTTGTAAAATGAATATTCTTTTTGTAAAGGCATGTATAGCTTGTAAAGTACATTGACTATAGGTTAGTAAATTAGAAAAGATCATTTGTTCTAGAATATAACAAAAAGTATAGTTTTCCAATATATATGTACAAATGTAATTTGTCATTATTAATCGACATACTTCATGAATTGTCTATATAAAGAGGTATTTCCAAATGTAAAAAGAAGAGATTTTTTGGAGCTAAAAAAACCTATTTGTAGATTTTGATCAAATTAATATAAGAAAGGAATTCTACAAAGTTTTTCTATATTTTCTTGTGTGAATTACTATCATGGTTCCTTTCTCATTTTTCTAGTCTCATCTTCAAATCTGAATGGTTCTTATGAATTTTGAATGTGCATATTTTAATGTAGAGGTTTTGCTAATGCTAGATTATTTGAAATTTCTTAGGTTTACTTCACTTTCTTTGCTCTTCTTGCATCTGGGATAATGTTGTTTTCTTGTAGGGGTAAAATTCTTAAAGTAAATCTTATTCTTATTTGCATATTTTCATACTTTCCTTAGATGTTTTCCTAATATGTGCTAGGATTTGATCTTATGATACTTCATGTTGCACATTGGTTAAATGCATGTTTAGATGAAATTGGAACTTTGTCATAATGTTTGAAATAAATATCAATAACACCTCTTTTTTCTACCCTACCCTTCCTTTTACTCTTTTTTTATCAATTCACCTTAGATTAGTTTCATTGTGAATATTCATCTTAGTTTAGATTTAAACTTAAGTTTTGAGCATAATTCACTTAGATTGACATAGGTAATCTCCAAAATCAAAGATTAACTATTAAGCCATGGTGCCTCCCAACCACCAACTAATATAAATTTGTGAAATAGTCAACTTGTTTTGCCTTTATTCCACCAAGTATAATGGGAATATCATAACCAACAACTCATGCAATGGATTCTATGAATCTATAAATGTGAAGTGTTTCTTAAACACTATATGAATCTACTAATACATTTAGGTGCATCAACAAGGGGAAATTTTGGCACTAGAAGGAGGGCGAGTTAAATCTTTGAAAATTTGCAACATCTTTGATAATTTTGGTGAATTTTGTTCAAAGATTGATGTATTTTTTTCATATTTGTGTTTCTTTTAGCATATTTATGTAAATATCATTGATCTTAATGGTTTTAGACCACTCTTTATGATTATTTAGACAAATATAGATGTTTTTTTAAGTTTGATGTTTAATTATGGTAAAGATAGATTAAGATCTATGAATCAAGGTGTTTGAGGTTAGTAATAGCTGATATGTTCAAAGATATATTGGATATCTATAAATTTGATTTTATTTGAGCTTGAAACATGTAAAGATCATTCATATTTACATGTTTGGACACATATTTGACATAATTTAGTTAAATATTGATGTCATTTTCCATTATTTATACATATTTGTGAAAAATTTATTTAATGTGCAAGTCTGATCATCATTCTTTATAAAGATAAGACTTACACATTGTATTTCAAATAGGGTTCAAATCTCTCAAGTTAGAATTGCCAAGGATAAGGACCAGGTCACATTCAGAGACAATGGTTCCCCTTCTTTCATTATAAGTCGATAGGAGTGTTAGGAGAGATAAAGGTAAACATAGACTTTCAAAGTCTCAACCAACCTCACCAATTTAGGGTTCTCTTTTGTTCAATCCCTACAAAGGTATGGCTTGGCTAGGTGTTTCTTTAATCAATGTGATAGGTTTGATAAATGACCTTCCTCATAATATTGAAAATTATTTACCTACTTTTAGTCCTAATGGTGTTATAACTACTTAAGAATTCATTAAATCCTTCAAATTTGATTTAAGACTTTTGAATGTTGTTCATGAAGATATGTCATGTATATTTTTTCCATTTACTTTTAAAGATACTACATATGAATGGTTCTTTAACCTTATTGAAAAATACATAGCTAAATGGAATGGTTTTAATAATTACTTCATTGATCATTTTTTCAAAATCATTAGTCCATGTGTCTTATACCAATAGTTTACCACAGTCAAAAGAGACTCAAATGATCCCATAAGATCCTTCAATTCTAGATTCTAAAAAAAATTAATAGAACCATTGTTCCTTATAGAGCTAATGAGGCTTTAGACTTAGATATCTACAAAGATGCCTTGGATCCCATGACTTATGTGTTTCTCAAAATATCTATTCAAATTATTAATAAAATAGCCCTAGCTTATGATGAAGTTGTGATCATTAATGATTAGATGCAACTCTAGGGCCAAATGGCATACAATAATCCAACATTAATCCAAATTTTCCTATTATGAATTTTATTCCTAATGCCAATCAAAATATGCCTACATTAAATCTATTGGAGGTACAATCACTAAGATGAGGGGTGAATCAGTGATGCAAGATATTTCAAACTTCAATTAAAATCCTTTCAAACTCTTAATCAATGACCATAAGCATTCATAAAGCATATAATATGTTCATAATAATTAATAATAAATATGATGTAAGATGACACACAAAACATCAAATCTATGTGGGAAACCCTCTTAGGGAATAAAACCCACTCTCAAGCCTACAAACACATGGACTACTTGTCCTATAAGATAATTACAAACATGAGACCTTTTAGTGAATCACATACTTCACAAGGAACACCCACCCCTGAGTATGAATAATCACCCATTTGTTCTATATTTTGATCACCCACATAACACCTTATGAAATTAACAACTCTATAAATCTGATCGTAGAATAATCTAATTAGAAAAATAATGTTCATAACCTCTCTTTTAACTCATCACACACATTCCAACTTTATCATACAAGCAATGCATCCAAATCACCCTTTTATATCTCTCTAGTCTTCTTCACTCATCCTTAATCAACTCTATACTTTAGTCTATCCACTGAGTACACTCCTTCTGACCTTTTTCCTTTGTCTCTATCTTTTACTCTCTCAATTCTCAGACTTCTAAGTCTAGAAACCATTGCCTTGGTCTCCACTATTTATAGAGTCTTCATGCAAATCAACTTCTTAGTCAGCCATGAGACTTGCCTTAATCCTTAAGAAAACTATTATGCTAAGACATATCTCAAATACATTTCCATAGGTCAGCCATAACATCCATGAGTTAGACTTAAGTAGCTACACCTTTCAATTAGGCCTTAGTAGACCTTATGGGTCTCATAAAGACTTATTCACCCATTAAGCACTCCATCAATCAAATTAAGAACATAGGATCAATTTAAACTATATGGGTCCACTCTATATAATCTCTAAGACATCTTCAAGTGATTTCCCCCACCAAAACACCCTTCTGCTAAGGTACAAATTAATTGAATAATATTCTATACACAGTAGCACCATGAACAAAAAAATAGTCAACTTTAAAGCTCCATAAATTTGATTTTATAAACATTCAAACCTTATAACTAGGTTTTCTAGATGTACCTTTAAGTCCTCTACAAATTTTATTTTTACTACATCAATAAATTCATCTTGGATCAAAATTTATAGCCCAAACACTAAGCACTAGTTTTCTTCATAAATATGAATATTTGAATTCCAACAGTCATAGTATAGATGTTAAATTTTGAGCACCTTAACCTCATCTCATTCTTCCTAGAAACTATGGACAAATACACATCATTCATCTCCTATAATTATCTCAATCATTATATTTCAGCACTCACCATTGATCTTGGATTAGATCCCCCATGATTGTGCCACTTGGCAACTTTACGTGCCTTTTACACATTTGACTTTTGACTCAACCTACACCATCAATCTTTGTCAATAAAAATGCCCAAGAACCACTGATCTTCTATCAACTCAATAAGATAGTGACACTTATCACCAAAACATTTAATCATAATTACCTTTAACATTTTGACTTGACACACACCATTGGATCAATATCTAGATAATGAATGCTCACCATTAGATCTATTGACTAGTGACCTCAAATTTCAATAAATTTAAACTTGATTTTTTGTAGCCTGACATAATCTATAAGAGCAACTTAGAAGATTTATAACTTGAGCTAGAAAACACTTCAAGAGTCCAAATTTTTAGGGGACATTTTTGACACTATATACAACATCTATATGAAATCTTTTTGACCTCAATTGACTTTCTAACTACCAAAAATAAATGAATAAACTTGTTGGTTCATTCATATCTACATGACATGCAGTGATGGTCTATATTATATTAAGATAAAATATGTATGTTTCTCATTCCAAATGATTAAGTGACACACCATAGCTTCACCAAGACATCTCAATATGCCTCACAATTTCTTCTTTGTCCTTATAGACCTACAAATGTCTCATATCTCTCCAAACCATCAATCTAATCACTTTGTCATTAATAAATTAGTACAACATGCTCTCTTTGACATCAATGACAACCAAACATCAATGACTATGCTCAATAATCTCTCACTTTGTCATTGATGGCGAAACACCCTCAAAATGACTTCTAAATTATTTGAATTAAGCACCTTCATTCTGATATTTCTCCCCTTTGACATTAATGACAAAGGGTCTCTTCCTCATCATGCCAACACACATTCTTAAACAATATGTATGCATTAAATTACTATTTAAGATTCTCATGATACTTAAATAGTTTTAGGTATATGAAAGAATTGCTCCCCCTTTGACATGCATCAATCAAAACTTGGACTTTTATGATTCTTGGACCTAAAAAATTGCTCATAGAGCTTAGAAATCTCCTCCTAACATTATTCTCCATCTCATTGCATTTGTTATATTATATGCACCAATTTAAACTTGAGCTTTCTTTTTATCCTTGGACCTGTCTACCTACATAACTCACAAGCTCTCATTGATCATGCATGAAGATTCAATAACTTATAAAAATACATGACTTGGTTTGATAAAGTCATCAAGTCAATCTTCTTGAATTCATAATGGTATCAGACATCTTCACACCTCTATCATGATAGAAACATCTTCACATATTATCCCCCTTACATTATGCACAACTTCTTCAAGCCACTAAAGCTAACTGAGTTAACTCCCCCTTAGCCAATATCATTTTAAAATGTTATTTTTATCTTACAATTACTTATCCTTATCTTTAACTAATCAAAATTTTAAACCAACATCCAAACTAATTTAACTTTCATAAATTCCTTCATCTACAAGTGTATCTTTCATAATCTCTTGCTTACCCTGTGCCTTCAAGATTTGTATTGATTGGCACTTTGATCATTACCTATAGCACACAAACTTGCTTCCACTAAACTATGTCTACTTTAAATGTAATCCAAATAACATCCCATCCTTGATTAGACATTTATAAACTTCCATTCTCTACCTGTAGTCCTTTAGAACCAATAACTTCATTTTAATAACCTATCTTGTCCTACAACAATAATCAAATATCAACAAGCATCCACCATGCTTATTATTTTTGTCAAGTGTCTCCTTGAACCTTAGAGAGACACCCCTTTAACATAGTGAGACTAAAAGTCCCAAAACTCATGAGATTCCCATATCTCCATGCTCTCACTTGACTTGCAGTCCATCCTCATCTTCAGATTGTCTTTGAATGAGTTCCTAACCTTAGTTTTTTATTTTATCTTATGATCTTGCTTGATTTCCTTATCCATTTGAGTAGATAAGGCTTGTTCCTGGATACTTGACCTTGTTCCTTATTTATGGAAAATAATCCATTTTGAGAATGTTTTTCATTTTCATGCTTAGTCCTCCATTCACTATGACTCCTTATCTTCATGTTAGGATTGGTAATCTTTGAAATAGAATAATAATCATTCTTACAGAACCTTGCTATGTGACCTCTCTCATGACTTTTGAAATGATTGATATTTATCATATTATATATACCTTATGATTGAGACATATGATGATTCCTTAGAGTTTCATGAATTCATTCATGTACCTAATCATTTAGTCTCTTGATGAAGATATTATAAAACTTTGAAATATGATCAACTCCTTGAGACTTATAACAAAAGATATCATTCTTTCCTTGTGAACCTGTTGGCTATCTTGAGTGATGTTGTTCTTCATGCTTCCCATTATTTTTCTCATAATTCCATGTATATTCATTATTTGAGGATATTTTACAATCTTTTGACCTATGACCAAACTGATTGTAGGAATAATAATGACCATTAAAATTTCCATACCTCATAGCATTTGGTTATCTTACCTAATTTCTCTTCATTCTACCAACACCTTCATTCCTTGACTAATGATTGATCTTCAAAGTCTAATTTTCCTTGTTCACATTAGCCTTTATCTTGTCTTGAGTTACATTTTTTTGTTCTTCTTTGTATCCAAGACTAGTTCTATCACTTGTATGCTTTTGACCACTTAGAATATTGTCAATGATTGAGCTCTTTTCAAACTTCATGAATGACTTCACCTTATAAGATGTCTTGTATAACTCAGTTTTTAATGACTCACTTTTAATTACATAACTTAAGCTCTCATCTTATTTGGTTTTAAGGCTTGTAGACAGTTTCTAATTGACTATTGAGATGTTTGACAGTATCTTGATGTTCTTTGGTGTCACCATTCAATCTTGCTTCAAACACACTAAATTATTCTTCATATTCCTTGTGTTTTGACATCATCTCTTTGTTCATTTTATTCTCAATATTTATATCTTCAAGATCATTCATCAATTCATCCTTATTATCTGAATCATTAGTTGTATCTTTGCTCATAGATTATTTTAGTTTCATCTACAAAGACTCTATTTTTTATTGATACAAGATACATTCTTCATCCTTATTCTTTAATTATTTATCAAGAGTACAAACTTGAGTTTCAAGCTATTATGTGATTTCATCATTCTCCTTAACTTTATTACTTAGCCTTCCTTCAAAACTTCGAATTTTCTCCTCATAGGGTTTGATCAAGGAATCTTATTTTATATTCTTTCTTTATAGTATCTTCATTTCTTTCATAGTATCTAGATATTTATCTTCAAGAATGAATTTATCATCTTCTTCCTCTGAGCTATCTCCACCAAAGAAATCTATACTTACTTAAAGAACATTCACCTTCATCATCATTAATATCCATAAATAATGTCTCCATATCCACATTATGAAAAGAATCATCATTATCATATGTGTTTACTTCTTCTATAGATGAGTTACTATCTTATTCATGGTAAAGGCTCTTATAACCTTTGTATGATTCATTCTTTCCATTTTTATTATTAAAGAACTTTTTTACTTGCTAATATATTCATATTTCTTGTGTTCATCCTCATGATATTTCTTATGAGCTCATTTATGTTTAGACTTGTCTATAACTAGACATTTAGCTATAAAATGACCAACTTTACCACATGAAAAATATTTAAAAGGAGAATGAAGGCTTAGATAAATTGGTTCAAGTATCCCAATTAGTGGAAATAGGTCAAGAGGTTAAATCCCCCCACCCCCGTAGAATTATATGGTGTGCCAAGTCATCACTGCTAGTCACATTAAAAATTTTGAGATCTAACCTTGAGTTTATAGGGGTTCACACTAATTCCTCTAGGCTAATAAAAAACATTTGAAAGGAAGTTTTCCTTCATACTTACCTAATCCTACATTTAATTTTATTGCAATCATGGATTTAAGTTGATCTTCATTAATATCAAAATCTTCAATACTTAACTTGTTCTTCTTAGCTTCCTTGATCACTTTGAAGGCTAAATCCTTCTTAGAATTCTATCCTCATCAACTCTCATCTCATAGGTAGTAAGTATGCCATATAGTCTATCCATATTCAATTGAGTGAGATCATGAATTTATTATATAATAAACACTTTTGAATCAAACTTGAGTATAAGAGTCCTCAATACCTTTTGTGATATTATAGCTTCATCAATAACCTCTCCAAGACATCTGATCATGTTTACTACCTCATCAACCCTCAGAATATAAGATGCCATAGTATCTTCTTACTTCATTTTGAAACCTTAAAATTACCTTCAATAGGTTTATAACTTGGCCAGTTTTACCTTAGAGTCTCCTTCATAGATAATCTATAATTTGACCCAAATTTCCTTAGCAGACTTGTAATGGATCACTTTGGTGAACTTAGCCTTGGATAGACCACAAATGATAGCATTCATAGATTTTGAATTATTCTCACTCAACTTCTATCAATAACACTATTTAGAGGAGTAGTTGGTGTAGTATAACCATCTATGATAGATTACCAAATATCAAACCCTAGAGACATGATGTATGTCTTCATCCTTGTACTCTAAAAAGCATAATTTAAAATATTAAATAGTAGTAATTGTTTTTTAGAGAAACCCTACATCTGTTGACTCACCATAAATTACCTTAGATCACCTTCAAGTGGTTAAACTTACAAATAAAGTCCTGATCTGATACCATATATTGGAGGTACAATCACTGAGAGGGGGGGTTGAATTAGTGATGCAAGATATTTCAAAATTCAACTATAATCCTTTCAAACTCTTAATAAATGACCATAAACATTCATCAATCATATAAGATGTTCATAAAAATGAATAATAAAGATGATCAAGATCACACACATAACATCAAATCTACATGGGAAACCCTCTTTAGGAATAAAACCCACTCTCAATCCTATAAAAACATGGACTACTTATGCTATAAGATTATTAAAATATGAGACCTTTTAGTGAAACACCCAATTCATAAGGAGCATCCACCCCTAAGTGTGAATAATCACCCACTTGTTCTAGATGTTGAGCACCCACACAACAACTTATGGAATAAACAACTCCAAAATTTTGATTGTAAAACAATCTAATTTGAAAAACAATGTTCAACACCTCTATTTCAACTCATCACACACATTCAAACTTGATCATATAAGCAATGCATCCAAATCACCCTTTTAAATCTCTCTAGTCTTCTTTGCTAGTCCTCAATCATCTATATACTTCAATCCATACACTAAGCACACTCCCTCTGATCTCTTTCCTTTTCCTCTATTTATGCTCTCTCAATTATCACACTTCCAAGTCTAGAAACCATTGCCTTGGTCTCCACTATTTATAAAGTCTTCATGAAAATAAACTTCTTGGTTGGCCATGAGACTTACCTTAATCTTTAATATAACTATTATGCTAAGACATAGCTCAAATACATTACCATAGGTTGGCCATAGCATCCATGGGTCACACTTACGAAGTTACTCCTTTCAATTAGGCCTTACTAGCCATTATAGGTCTCATGGAGACCTATTCACCCATTAAGCACTCCATCAAGCAAATTAAGAACATAGGATCACTTTCAACTATATAGGTCCACTCCATATAATCTCTAATACATATTCAAGTGATTTATCCATACCAAAACACCCTTCTGCTAAAGCACAAATTGATTTAACAATATTTTATACAAAGTAGCACCATGAATGAATAGATAGTCAACTTTTAAGATACATAAATTTGGCTATATAAATATTTAAACCTTATAATTAAGTTATTTGGATGTACCTTGAAGTTTTCTAAAACTTTTCTTTTTAACGTATCAAGAAATTATTCCTAGATCAAAATTTATAGCCTAAAAACTAAGCACTCATTTTATTCACAAATTTGAATATTTGAATTCAAATGATCACTGTAGAGATGTTAAACATTGAGCACCTTAACCTCATCTCATACTTCTTGGAAACTATAGATAAATATGCATCATTGATCTCCTCTGAGTAGCTGGATCATTATCTTGCAAATACTCACTATTGATCTCTAATCAGAGCTCCCATGATTATGCCACTTGGTAGCTCTATGTGCCTTCTACACATTTGAATTTTGTCTTGACCCACACCATTGATCTTTGTCAGTATGAATGCCCATGAACTACTAATATTATATCAACTCAATGATATAGTGACACTTATCACTAGCGTATTTAATCATAGGCACCTTTGACATTTTGACTTCACGTGCACCATTAGATCAAGATCTAGACAATGAATACTTACCATTAGATCTATTGACAAATGACCTTAGATTTCAACAAAGTTAAAATTGATGGTCTCTGGCCCAAAACAATCTATAAGAGAAAATTTGAAGTTTTATAACTTGATCTAAAAAACACTTCAAGAGTCCAAATTTTTAGGGGACCTTCTTGACACTATAAACAACATCTCCATGAAATCCTTTAACCTGAGTTAAATTTCTAAGTACCAAAAACAAATGCATAAACTTGTTAGTTCATTCATATTTACATGATGTGTAATTATGGTCTAAATTATCTTAAGCTATAAGATGCATGTTTCTCATTCTAAATGATCAAGTGACACACCAGAGCTTCACCAAGACATCTAAGGATGAATCACAACTTCTTCTTTGTCTTTAAAGACTTTTAAATGTGCCATATCTCTCACAACCATCAATATCATCACTTTGTCATTAATTCATTAGTATAATATGATATCTTTCACATTAATGATAACTAGATATCAATGGCTATGCTCAATAAAATAAACTTCTAGTTCTGAATCAATTGCCTTTGAACCATTTACATCCTGGCTAAAACCTATGATTCTTTAATAACTATACCAATGGGTCTCATTCACAAGACTAGAGAGATTTGATGCCTACAACCAATAGTAATAATCAAGTTCATAATTATGAGGCACCCAAGAATGAGAATGATTCTATCTTGAAGATGGTTGAAAATCTAAGCACTTATTTCATTCAACTATCAAATCAAGTTGGCAATATTGGGGGAAATTCCAATAGGAACTTATATTTACAAAGATTCAATAGGCCTTCAAATAGGTTTCAAAATAATAACAACAATATCCACAATAATGAGTCATCCTCTAATAATAATGTACCTTATATAAATCTTGGTGATGTAGTTTTACCTAATTATTATAAAGTACATTGCACTTCAAAACATGGTGAATTAGATTGTCTAGAATTTTGTAATGCTTTTGAAGCTTTTCAATAAAAATTGGATACTTTTGAAGTTATACCTAATAATATAATGGTGTAGGTGTCTTAGTTTATTGAGATCACCTAAATCTATTGATTCAACTCTCATGGTGGAGACATTTAAGTTCCCATTCCAAGAAGAGAATGAGCCTAAGGATATCCCTAAATAGATTCATGCTTTTTATTAATATCTAAAGAAGACCTATCCTCTGAGGAACAAAGATTAGAAATAACCTTTGACTACCTCAAATCCACCAAATAATTTTGACACTCATCTTGACACTACATCATATAACAATCTAGAGCCTCTTAAGGGAACTACCTCTAAACCTAATGTTTACACATATAATTATTCCAATAAGAATAGATATAATATAGTAGAGGACATGAAAAGGATAAAAGCTAACATTACCTTGTATGAATTGACTTGGATTACAAAATAAAGGGATCTATTATTTAAATATTTATCCAAGAAGCCTGGTAAGTCTCAAAAGGTTGTACATGTTAACATGATAATACATAAAAATAAGGTAGATGTTCCACCTTTCCTACTCATAGTCAGGATCTTTGGTAAGCATTTACATAATTTCTTGGTAGATTCAGGTGCATCTATAAACATCATAACTAAGGGTATTTATGAACAATTAGGTTTGACTCCAATTAAATCTGATAGGGTTATGACTCAATTATATAAATCAAGATTCAAAGTGATTGGTGAATTGTTAAATTTTCACATGTAGATTTCTTCTAAACCAATGATCCAACAATTCATTAGCAGCCAAGTGGTGTATATTCCTAATCCATATAGAATGTTGCTAAGTAGGTACTAGACCAACTCTCTGAATGGTTATATGTCAATAGATAATTCACATATGTGGTTACCCTAGAAAGGAGTTTCAAATCATATAAGGACATAAACAGAAATTAAAATGAATCATATGAGCATCAAGTACAATGAAACCAATGAGAGGGTCAACATTTTTAACTTAGATCTAGGTGTTTATGCTCTTAACACCATAAAGGTATGTAACTCCAAAACTTATCATGTTATGCCTAGATTATGGAAGCTATATTTTAATGGTGCTAAAGCAAATTAGGTTATAAATTTGGAGTGGAATTAATCATTCCCATTGGGAAAGAATACAGTGCCTTTTACAAACTCCAATTCCCATACACTAACAATCTCTTAGAGTATGAAGCATTTATTCTTGGATTACAATTTGTAATCAAACATAAGGTCAAGGACTATTAGTTTTTGGTGATTATAAATAAATAGTTAATCAGGTCAAGAATAAATATCAATGAAATTTGTCTTATCTTAATAAATATATATTTAGAGTGTGGGACTTAATTGAGTGTTTTGATGCTTTCCACATTGTTTAAATCCTTAGGGAGGAAAACAAGGTTGCTAATGAACTTGCTTCAGTTGTAGCTAACCATATGCCCAATCAAGATTCTAAGTTATAAATCATTGCCATTTAATTAGTCTCATGTCCCTCAATACCAAATAATGTCAACCATTTACAAGTATTAAATGATGATCAGCAGATCATAGACTTCATGACTAGCTTAGGAGTATTTAAGGCTCACATCATTGATGAAGCCACTGAACATACCCTTGATGATGGAAAGGATGAAGGCAACCTTTATTATAACCTAATTTAGTTGAGTGATAATAAGATCCCCAAAGTGATGATAGCCTTAGAGATACTATTTTATTCATAAAAACTAGTTGAGACTATCAAGATTCCTAAAGTAGATGGGAAGGAATACAATGCAATAGACCTAGGTTCCTAAGGTCAACCTCAACTAGTGAACATTGGTATAGCTTGCACAATCATTGAAAATGAGAGAGCCAAATATTTTTTGACCATGTATAAGGATTTAATAGCATGATCCTATGATGACTTAAATAAATTTAATCCTAAGGTCATAACCCACACCTTACCTCTAAAGGAAGCCTACAAACCATTTAGGCAAAAATAAAGGCTAGTTATCCTATCCTAGAATCAATGACATACAAAAAGGTTAAGAAGTTACTATATGATAAGATAATGTTTCCCATTAGACACTCCACTTGGGTAGCTAACCTAGTGTCAGTTAGGAATAAAAATGGTGAGATTAATTTGTGCATTAAATTTAAAAATTTGAATAGAGAATCTGAAAAGGATAATTACCCCCTACCTTCTCTTGAACAATTAATCCTTTTTTTTTGTTTCTATTAAGATATATTTTCTTAATAGATTTTTAGGGTATAAACAGGTGCTAGTTAACAAGAAAAATAGAATGAAGACTATATTTATTACTAAGTGGGGCACTTTTGCCTATAAGAGAATGCCCTTTAGATTGATAAATGTAGGTGTAACCTTTCAAATAGAAATGTATTATGCATTCCAAGGCCTCATAGGTAAGTGAATTATCATCTACATGGATGACTTAGCTATCTTTTCAAAGAATAGGGTTGATCACATCATGTACTTGTAATAAGTATTTGAAAGGTGTAGAAGGTATGGAATTTCTCTCAACCCAAAGAAGAGCATTCTTGTGTAACTGAGGGAAAATTGTTGGGACATGTTATAACTAAGGAGGGGATCTCTATAGACCCAAATAGAGTAAATGCAATATCAAAGATAGAAGCCCTTAATAATAAGAAGGAACTAAAGTCTTTCTTTGGTAGAATAAATTGTGTGAGGAGGTTTATTTTTGGGTTTACAAAAATAGTGAGACCTTTGAATGTGTTGGGTGAATATTTTGTCGTCAACTAACTAATGACAAAATGGGTATATCAACCACAGCATAGGGAGATTTACACCACAAAAAGTTTGGGTTTACCAGATCTAGATGAGGTAAATCTCTCCTCTCATCAAGGAGAGGTTCCCTATAAATATTTATACGCTGGATATATATATAAGCAAAAAATAACACATGGGGTGGTATAACAGCTTCCACCTCTCTTTTTTCAGAGGTAATGTATAAAGAACAAAGAGGGAAATCCTGGTCCTTAGCTAACAATATTCCTCTTCTTTTAGGAATGGTATTCACCACAAAGCAAAATATCACCTGAAGTAACAAAGTTCACAAGAAAACTCACGTAAGCACAAAGTCTTCCATAGTCTCCTTCATTAATTCAGAACAAGTGTAACTGTAGAATGAAATGAAACACAAAGTCTTCACCTAAAAATACAAAAGATAACTGAATCACAAAGATAAAAATAGCTCAAAGTCTATCTTCTACCTTTTAGAAACGTTCTCAGATAATATTAACACCCCCACTTTGCTTATTAAATTAGATAAACAAGATATTACAAGGAAAATGGACATAAGAACTGCTTCCTAAATAACATAGATAATTTCAACACAAAGTCTAAAATAAACCTGCTTCTCATTCATTTAACAAAATATGATTTACAATTTTGAGCACAAAGTCTCAAAAAGTGTTTCAATTTCAGTAGAGTTTTTGCTCTCTATTATCCAAGATCCATTTACAAAAGAGGTCTCCACTATATATAGGGAGAAACCTTCAAAAATTAAAAAGATTATAATATAAAAATATCTAAGTCAAAGATAACTCATCTTTGACTTTTGAGATATTTTTCTAGATTTTTTACATGTAATTACACATTACAAAATTGCATGCACTTTTTCACGACAAAAGTGCATGAGAAGAGAAAAAAAGAGAGAAGGGAAAAAAAGGTTCAACACTTGCCACCAGACTTCTTCATATGAGCATTGTACATAGCGATAGATGTCTAATTTAGTTCTTTCTATGAACTCAGCCATATCCATGTGCCCAATCTCTATATCCTTAATGTGATCAACATTTAGAAGTAACTAAGGTGATTGGAAAAACACCTTGATGCTTGTACTTCATTATCTTTGACTTCTTCAGGGAAACTTCAGTGATCTGAAAGAACTTCTGTTGAAAGGATGCCGATGAAGGGGGATCCTTTAGAGAAACTGCAGCATGAATCATGATTGTGTAATTAGGGGAAGAAAGTAGCAAGCTGGGAAAACTACACATTTGTTGGTCATGCTCAAGAAAATGTGCTTAAAAGGGATGAGATGTGAATAGGTCAGAAAGCAGAGGAAAAGGGGAGTGGGTGCAGAAAATGGGAAAATAAAATTTTTCCAAAGATAGCAAAAACAAGGGGAAAATATGCAGTGGCGGAAAAATTTGTCGCCCGTGCATATTTGCTAAAAAATATGCAGTGGCAGCAAAATTTGCCGCCCGTGCATATTTGCTAAAAAATATGTAATGGCAGCAAAATTTGCCACCCATGCATATTTACTAAAAAATATGCAGTGGCAGAAAAAATTTCCACCCATGTATATTTGCTAAAAAATATGCAGTGGTGACAAATTTTGTCGCTCATGCATATTTGCTAAAAAATATGCTAACTCTTTGAAATTTATCAAAATTCAGACATTTTGATCACATTAAAAACACAATGAATTTCACGTTTGCTAGGAAAACATAACTAAAAAAATGTTGCAAACCTTTCAAAGATGTCAATCGACAAAACTTGAGATCAAGAGAAACTTGCCTCGAAAGATGAACCTAGAGAGAAAACATGAAATAGACAACTTTCGTAGGGGTTGTTCCAAAAACAAGCATAGCTAATTTTGAGAAAAATAGCTGGATCCTATTGAGGAACTTCCTTTTGTTTGCAAAAAGTGATTGAAGGGAGTAGAATCCAGAATTCCAGTGCCTTAAAGTGTGCCATTGGGCTACGGAGTCATGCTACCCAAAAAGAAAGGCAATAAAAAAGAAAACAAAAAGTGCAAAATAGAACAAAGACTTTACAAATATACAAATGTACAAGTGAATTTATTTGGTACTTCAAGAATTGAAGTACTTCATATGCTACCCCCTGAGAGGTAGTGACAATGGTGCTCTGTCCTAATAAACTAGCAAGAGGCCATTTTCTCCCCATAATTGATGATGTGTGAATGGAAGTCTCCACCAAGAAACCAATTTCCTATGCCTTCCCTTTGATTTTATCCTCTTGCCCCACAGCAAGATTTGTTTTTTGATTCAAAAACTATGAATCTTTGTTTTCTAAGTGAAGAGTTCTTTTTCTTGATCATGACGCGCAATAGCATGGTCAGCTACCATAATCAATTGCTCTTATGGCTCCATCCAGCACCTAATTTGATTGTCCTCATTTGACACCCACCATTGATTGGCACTATTAGGCCCACTTGTCATTATTTTGTTTGAACCAATTTTTTGGTTGGCATTCTCAAAGACTTTAACAGGCTCTTCATGAACCTCTCTCGTGGTCAAAAAATAATTACCCCTACCTAAGGACTCAAACAGAATTTGAGCCATAGGGGCTAACATTCGAGTGATCACGTACTTTGCCTCTCTCTTAAGAAGTAACCTCTACATCACACCTTTCACAAGGATTCTTGCTTGGGACAAGTCCATGCTCAATTCCCCTCCAACATCCTTGCAAAAGTTTTATCTGAGCAGAATGCCATATGAGGCTGGGACGTCAGCTACCAGAACTGTCATCTTGATCCTCTTGTTAGGGAATGCTACAAATGCAAATTGGGCATCTTTGGTTTTCCCAAATAGTGGTACTTATTTATTCTCTATGGAGAAGCATCTCCCAAAGGTTTTAGTCAATGTGAGACCAAGAGATTCTGCCACTTTAGCAGGCATGATGTTGTCAGATGCACCAGAATTGATGATGCAGTTGCTAGCTTACAACCATTTATTAACAGGGAAACATAGAAAGGATCAACTTTCTCAGAGGCAATGGGGGGAGAAATGATAAGGTTATTCTAGGTGGATACATTCTTTGGGGGATCATGAGTTACCCTTAAAATTTCTTGTCCTGTAGGGATGACTGTACCTTTCACACATTCCACCAACCTGTCCAACTGTTCAGGATGGGCTTGTAGAAATTCAAATTCAGAGATTTGAATTTTAGTCTTTTTGACATGCTTAATTATGTCAAATGTCTGAATTGAACTAGGCACAGAGGATGGGAGTTCACTTTTTTGGTTTTTGGGAGGGGGAGGGCTAGTTTGTGAAGTTGAAGTAGAGGGTGCAGAGATGCTTGGGGTACATACCTTTTCAATAGTCACCAGGTCCTTTGGTTGGAAGGGCAGAGTGGTTCCCTGCTTGACAATTGAAACTTTTAGCTGAGGTTGTTCCTCTATCTTTTCTTTATCAGCTTGTCGGGCTGACCAATTTTGGGACCGGGTGAATATGGCATATGATCCCTTAGTTGCATTCCCCTCACTTATGGGTTCATCCTGATAACTCAAGTAACCAATGATGGAGTCACCAACTAATTCTTCTTGCTTTTCAAAGAGATTAGCATCATCTTGTTGGTCCAACTCAAGTTGGAAAGGGGAAGCGTGTTTCGTTTCTAGATATCTAACCGCTAAGTTGGTTGGAGGGGCTTCAAGGGTGAGGTTCCTCTATGGGGGAGGAAGACAATTTGGCTACTCTTGATTCCTAGCAGCATTGCCTTGGTACGCTTGATTCTGAAATTCCTCTTTGGCATATCCCGATTAGGAAAAATAGACATAACTTGGGCCATTTGTCTTCTAAGAGCTAGTAGTCCATTTGTCAATTTTTGCACCATAGGATCTGTAGTGCCTGTAGAAGAGCTTTCAGTAGATGAAGAGAATCTATTTTTACTAGGGTCATTTCTAATATTACCTGCCAAGATAAGATCATCATCAATCTCAGTAGCCAAATTTTGAGCCAATGTGAGATCCATAGGGCCAACTCACCTCAATAGGAAACTTACTTCGAAAAGCTGCAAGTTGATAAAAACACTTGAGATTCTCCAGCATGGGCTAAGCAATAGTTGGAATCTAGTTCCTTAACTTGTTGAATTTAGCTATGAAATCTCTCATGGGTTCCTGGAATTCTTTTTTTATTTGTGTTAGCTATGCTAACAAAGCATGTGCATCTTCAGCAAGTTTAAATCTAGCTTCAAATTTCGCTTTGAGAGTGTCCCAATCGGTCACTGACCTGGCTTGCAGGTGGTAGAACCAGTCTGCAACAGTACCTTACAAAAATTATACAAAAAATCTCACTGCTACATCCTCAAATTCCGCACTGATTACACCACATGCTATGGAGAAAGCAGCAATATGCTCATTGGGATGAACCCTCCCATCACCAAAAAACTTAAGAATTTTTTTTCTAGAACTACGAGGTAGTTCATGCAAAGGTGAAATCAAATTAAGAGGACCAAAGGAATTTCCCCACAGGCCTTGAGCCATTATGATAAGATGATTAAATGGTGGGATAACAAACCTTAGTGGAGTGTTTATAGGTAGGGCCTGATTAATAGTAGGAAAAGAAGCTCTACCTTGTGTTGGTGACTTGATAAGGTCAAGAGGAAAACTCCTAGACCGTTGAAGGGAAGGTGGTGGAGGAAATAGATCAAAATTGCTCTATTGTGCCAACTCAAACATGGGGTCAAAAACACCCTTAGCTCTCTAGCTTCTTGTGTAGCGTGGAGTTGCCAGATTTCAAATGAAAAAGGGACTGAAACTACTTCAAGTTGAAGCTTGAGGCTTCAAAATGCACGTTCGTATTCCCCAGCAGAGTTGCCAAAAAATTTTGGGTGAATATTTTGTCATCAACTAACTGAAGACAAAATGGGTATATCAACCACAACACAGGGAGATTTATGCCATGAAAAGTGTGGGTTTACCAGATTTGGATGAGGTAAATCTCTCCTCTCATCAAGGGGAGGTTCCCTATAAATATCTATACACTAGATATATATATATATATATATATATATATAATTAAGCAGAAAATAACACATGGGGTGGTATAATAGCATCCACCTCTCTTTTTTTAGAGGTAATGTATAAAGAACAAAAGAGGGAAATCCTAGTCCTTAGCTAACAACATTCCTCTTCTTTTAGGAATGGTATTCACCATGAAGCAAAAAATCACCTGAAGTAACAAAGTTCACAAGAAAACTCACGTAAGCACAAAGTCTTTCGTAGTCTCCTTCACCGATTTGGAACAAGTGTAACCGTAGAATGAATTGAAGCACAAAGTCTTTGCCTGAAACTACAAAAGATAACTAAATCACAAAGATAAAAATAGCTCAAAGTCTATCTTCTACCTTTTAGAAATGTTCTCAAATAATATTAACACACCCACTTTGCTTATTAAATCAGATAAACAAGATATTACTAGGAAAATGGACATAAGAACTGCTTCCTAAATAACACAAATAATTTCAACACAAAGTCTGAAATAAACCTGCTTCTCATTCATTTAACAAAATATGATTTACAAGTTTGAGCACAAAGTCTCAAAAAGTGTTTCAATTTTGACAGAGTTTTTTCTCTCTATTATCCAAGATCCATTTACAAAAGAGGTCTCCACTATATATAGGGAGAAACCTTCAAAAATTAAAAAGATTATAATATAAAAATATCTAAGTCAAAGATGACTCATCTTTGACTTTTGAGATATTTTTCTAGATTTTTTACATGTAATTACACATTACAAAATTGCATGCACTTTTTCATGACAAGAGTGCATGAGAAGAGAAAAAGAAGAGAGAAGGGAAAAAAAGGTTCAACGCTTGCCATCAGACTTCTTCAGATGAGCATCGTACATAGCGATAGATGCCTAATTTAGTTCTTTCTATGAACTCAGCCATATCCATGTGCCCAATCTCTATATCCTTAATGTGATCAACATTTAGAAGTAACTGAGGTGATTGGAAAAACACCTTGATGCTTGTACTTCATTGTCTTTGATTTCTTTAAGGAAACTTCAGTGATCTAGAAGAACTTCTATTGAAAAGATGCCGATGAAGGGGGATCCTTTAGAGAAACTGCAGCATGAATCATGATTGTGCAATTAGGGGAAGAAAGTAGCAAGCTGGGAAAACTACACATTTGATGGTCATGCTCAGGAAAATGTGCTTGAAAGGGATGAGACGTGAACAGGTCAAAAAGTGGAGGAAAAGGGGAGTGGGCACAGAAAATGGGAAAATGAAAATTTTCCAAAGATAGCAAAAATAAGGGGAAAATATGCAATGGCGGCAAAATTTGCCGCCCGTGCATATTTGCTAAAAAATATGCAGTGGTGGCAAATTTTGCTGCCCGTGCATATTTGCTGAAAAATATGTAGTGGTGGCAAATTTTTCTGCCTGTGCATATTTGCTGAAAAATATGTAGTGGCGGCAAAATTTGCCGCCCGTGCATATTTGCTGAAAAATATGCTAACTCTTTGAAATTTATCAAAATTCAGACATTTTGATCACATTAAAAACATAATGAATTTCACATTTTCTGGGAAAACATAACTAAAAAAAGGTTTCAAACCTTTCAAAGATGTCAATCGACAAAACCTGAGATCAAGAGAAACTTGCCTCGAAATATGAACCTAGAGAGAAAATATGAAACAGACAAGTTTCATAGGGGTTGTTCCAAAAACAAGCATAGCTAATTTTGAGAACAATAGAATGACATGTTGAAGAAAGATTATAAGATCACTTGGAATGAAGAGACCAAGAAGGACTTCAAGGAAATCAAAGAATTAATTAAACAAGCCCCTATGATGATAAGTCTAGACTTTACTAAAGACTTCTATCTTTATTCTTTTTCTTCTAACCATATAATTGTAGCTATCCTAACTTAGAATATAGATGGATGTGATCATCCTATTGATTGCATGAGTAATAATTTTAAAAATGATAAATTGAATTATTCTCTTATTGACAAACAATCATGTGCTATGGTCAAGGTAGTGAATAATTTTAGGCAGTATATCCTTATAAATAAGGTACATGAAATACTACCAAACCCTATCACTAAGCTCATGCTTAGTCGATGTGAACTTGGAGAAAGGAGAGGTGAGTGGATGTCTATATTCCAAGAATATGATCTAGAGATGAAGATTTCAAATTTGGTAAGATGCTAAGGTTTAATTAAGTTGATTGCCAATACTAATCCCAAATTAAGTGTCATGTAGGTATAATAACAAAAAAATTAGCCCAATGATTGGTATGATTCTATTGTTCATTTTCTAATCAATGTCTATTGTCTTGTAAGGTTAAGTAGAGAGCAAAAGAGAGTTTTAAGGCTTAAAGTAGATCATTTTATGATCAAGGATAGGGTGTTGTACAAGAAGAAATTTAAAGGTATTTACCTAAGGTGTTTTTCCAAAGAAGAGGTGGCTAATATCTTAATCACTTTCCATGAAAATTTGGGAAGTGGATATCTATCTAAAAGGACAATAGTGCATTAGATCCTTAGGGTTGGTTACTAATAACCCACTATCTTCAAATATGCTCACAAGCTTGTGAGAGAATGCCACTCATGTCAAATATTCAACACTAAAAATCCCAAGGTAGCCATGCCATTAAAGCCAATAATGATTCATAAATTATTTTCCTAATAGAGACTAGATTTTATGGGGATCATTAACCCCAATTCATTAGATGGCCACAAGTATGTTCTAATTACCACTAATTATTGCACAATATAGACTAAATTAGTGGCAACCAAGAAGTGTAGGACTACAGAAGTGATCAAATTCTTAGAATAAAACATATGCACAAGGTTTAACATACCAGTCTATCTAGTTAATGATAATGGATCTATTTTTGTATCCATTGAGATGATAAAATGGGCATATAACAACAAAAAATTCTCAAGTTCTCATCAAATAATTATCCTCAAGGTAATGGATTGCCTAAATCAATAAATAAGAACTTGTTGAAAGATATAAATAAGTTTTTAGTTGATAAACCAAGAACATGGCATAAGCTACTTAAGTATGCCCTTTGGTTAGATATAAAAAGAGTTAAGTAAGCTCTCAAGGCATCACCATTGTTTATGGTATATGGTCAAGAACCTATATTTCCCATCACACTCAAGTTTCCAACATATAGGTTCATGCAAGAGTACATGGAGGAGGACCAAGAATTTTCAAGTTCAAGGTTTTTGGACATCATACAGATGGAAGATGCAAGAGAGGAGGCTTTTACCAATTTGAGTAGACACCAAACCACAGTCAATAGGTGGTTTTATAAACATATACAAATAAAGGTTTTCATAAAAGGAGATTTATTTCTTCTTTGGGATAAGGCCTCAAAACCAAAAGGAAAACATGAGAAGTTCACACCCTTATGGATTAGCCCATATCATATTGTTGAAACCCTGGGAGATAACACCTTTAAACTAAGACTTTTGAGGAGTAGAGTTTACATTACCAACCAGTGGGCAATACCTCAATCACTATTTCTCTATTGCCCTACCTATAATATTTATGGAATGAAATGTAAGACTAGTTAGATTTAGTGTAATTAGGCTTTAGATTAGTTTCTTTTCTATTTATTTCTTTTGTGTCCCTTATTTGTAGATAGTGTTTGTATATATTTTTTTGCTTATTTAGTTTGTGTTCAGGTTGTTTGCTTTCAGTGTTTTATTTCTTATTTTCAATAAGTCTTTTTGGATAGTCCTAAACTCAAAATACATTATGATTGCTCAAATAAACCTCACAATTTAGGAATTCAAGTAAATTATCTCAACCTTGGTTGATCATGGATTATTTAAAAAGAAGTGTAATGTTGTAGTTTAGAGAAACTAATAAATAAGTTAATTATTCCTTGAAATTTTAAACATTGTTCCAATTTAAGTTTGGGTCTAAGAAGGATTGTGCATATAAGGTGAAAGATTATATTATTAGGATATTGTCATGCTTGCACTTAAAAAACATTAATTTCTTGGGATAAGGTTCATAGCCAAGGATGATTATTTAAAGATAAAACATGTAACAAAATCCTAAAACCTAACTAATCTAGTTCTTAACCTTTCATATAAAGTCAAAATATCTAAAAATATAAAAAATAAGAGCTTATTAAAAAAATTAAGGGGCTTTCTAGGTAGAGGTGACTCTATTAATCTCCATCAAGGCTATGGAAACCTAGTTAGTAGTGAAACAAGGACTTGATTAGATCCAAAGGTATCTCTATCAGAGCTATGGATACCTAGCTAGCAGTAGAGTAATGCCTAAGCCTTTCCTGAACTATATCATGATTCTTAATGAACATCCAAATATGTTTTAAGTCAATGTTGATGGTTAAGGTCATGAATCTAGAATATTTTCTCTAAATCCTATGGAAATTAGAAAGTGGAATCAAATCACACATAGCATGGATATGTCTTGATGTTTGATCCTAATTATGCATGTGTAATATTTGTTTTAACCATGCACTGATCTTAATAATGGTGCCCAATCAAGTGGAATAAGTAGCTTAGTTATTAGTATAAACAAGAGTCTTTGAATTATAACATATTACTATGTTTCCCTTAGAAGTCACCACTTTTTGAGGTCAACATACCCCCATTTATAAAAATGGGGACCATTGTTTTAAATTATGCAAATTTGTAATTTAAAATTAAAAATTCACTTGATCAGAGTACCACTAGAATGTTTACACATTGTCTTTATTTATATATCATCCACACCTATTTCTCATTTGGATTAACAAACGTGTTCTCATATTAACATGGTTTTACCCCTTCCAATGTTTTTAAAAATTATTTCTTGTGTTTCTATATTGTAGGTCTAATGGATTCCATTTGGAATGATCAATGTATAGGGTTCCATATCTTAATGTTAATTTCATCTTTTACTAGCCTTTGGTATATTTAAAATAAAATTAAATTCATATTTAATCATCTTGAAACCCTCATTCAAATTACTCTAGCTTAGGTCCCTTTGGATCAAATTCAAATTTATGTAAAATCAATTTATGAAGGAATGATTAATTAAGTCATAACCTAGTTTAATTTTTATCCTAAGGTTTAGTCATGTTTATCAGCATGACCAAACCTTAGTCTAAAAATGTATACTCAGTCCTTTATGTCTTGATACCCTTCCAATCCTTTTATCTAAGCATAATATAACTAATCATAGGTCCCCTTTTCTAATGTTCTAAGACTTATCCTAAGATTTTATGCCATGTCTTTTATTATGTGTGGGATCCCCTTTATCATGTTTTAAAACCTAGCTTAAATATTTTATCCTAAGGTCTTACCAACGTTTATTAACATGAAATAAAACCATAGTCCAAAAAATTTATTCTAAGTTCTTTATTTTCCTAAGCCTGACTTAAATATAATTTTCATCTATAGGATCAATGGTCCATGTTTGCTCAGGTGATCGAGATCTAATGATGCAAGATTAAAGTTGAAAATTCAAAGCCCTAGACCTAAGCTAAAGTTTGAACATCTTCCAAAGATAAATAGTATGCATTTTCTCAGGCAAGATTGATCTAATGATGTGTATTGATTCAAGACTTTAATAGAGCCCTGAGACAAGAGAGAGGGTGACAAGTGTCACACTCATGGCCAAAAAACACTCAGCAACTAATGGTGTTTGACCTTGTGGATCAAGATTTAACATAGTGCATTAATCTAGCCAATAAAGATCTAATGGTTTATGATGAAGGTTGAAAAGGAAAAATACCTGAGGATGAACATGAATATAACATGTGGCATAGTTGATAGCCATAAATTAAATATTGAGCATATTTCAAAGATTGATAGTACATGGATGAGCATACACATTTTGATCAACAATACATAGAGTATAAGGCATAATTAAGTAGATAAATATTGATAGAGCATGATTGATCCATGAAAATGAGATCAATGGTGTGATATCAATGTTGACATTTAAATAAACCTAAGAGTGAATGGGAAGTGATAAGTGCCATAACCATGGGGAACATAGATATCAACCAATAATGTTCAAATTCTTAGATTGAGATAAAAAAATACATTGATCTAAGCAAATAAATCCAATGGTGTGAGATCAATGTAGAATTTTCAAAAGAAAATGGTCAGTTTTTAAATATTAATGAGCAAAGTATTGTGAAAATGACATAGGAATGCCACAAAGCTCACCCTTTGAACTAGTTACCACCATTAAAGTAATAAGAAAAGTTTCAAAAGAGCCCTAACATACACTAAAGCCCTGATTCAACCTTATATTGATCATAATCAAGCCTAAGATAGTTGAATTATCATCTATGTAAGAATAATTCAATCTAGAATTGAAGTACAAACCACTAGTGAACAATTTGAACAATTCACAACCACTATGGAAAATTGCAAAAAGTCCCTACTTTGCACTTTCTTTGGGTAATAATAAAGTATGTCAACATAACTATATATGAGGAGCTTAATCCATTGATTATGGCTCTAAAAAAGGAAGAGGAAAAAAGAATGTATACCTTAGGAGCATCAGGTGGAATACAAATAGAAACCCTAGCTCTAAAAGTGACTCAATCATCAGTGGGGCTTCAATTTAATCTAGAGACCACCAACTTGGAAATAGTGATAGAAAACAAGTCCATGATTACTAGAGAGGAATTCACCTTTAAAAAAGTGGAACCATTCACTGGTTTGACTCTAGTGGAAGGATAAAGGCCTGGTGAGGTTCTTATCTTTAAAGAGGACCCATTAAATTTAGCTCAAGCACAATCTAATAAATTGTAGGCTATCATCAAAGGCATGATGCAACAACAAAAGAATTTAGAAGAGACTGACATCATGTCAATCTAAGAAGATATATTAAAGATATTTGAGGACACCATGATTGACTTATTCAATTCCTTAAATTTAGTCAAAACTAAACAAAAGGTAATAAGTAATAAAAATTCCATGGCTATAGGACAAGTTAGCCAATGGCAGGCTTCAAGTTATCAAGTGAAAGACTTGATCAAAACCTTGACCAAGAATAAATTCCCTAAATTTAGGATATTCATCCTAGCCCATTTAAATATGGATATGGATATATTGGTGGATAAAATAAAAGTCCTAAGGATTTGGTCCAAGTAGATGGAGGAAATTTCCAAGGACCTTAAATAGTATGAAGATAAAATGATACACATGTTGGACAACTTAATCAGAGAGCCCACCTCACTTAGTCCTTTGGGCCTTATCACTGATGAGGAGTTCAATCATATAAATTCTTAATTCATGTAGGAGGTGAGGAAATAAGGTCAATAAAAGATAGAGTTTGATAATAAGAATATCATGGCCTACTTTTGTCATCTAAGGAAAATATAGGAGATACTGAGAGCATCAAACAAGCTTTGGAAACATCTAATATCTCAGTAACTTGGGAGATCAAGAAAAAAGAGATGTTCATGAGACCCATTGTTGACCTCCAACTGATCAATGAGTAACATTATATAGTGAAGATCTTGCAAGGAAGGTAGAAGGTTGTAACAGCACCAGGGTCCCAAAGTTAGTTGGATTAGGAATATACTTTTGTAACTAGCATTGTATATTTTGGAAAAGGAATATTATTTTTGTAAAGGCATGTATAGCTTGTAAAGTACATTGCCTATAAGTTAGTATATTAGAAAAGGTCATTTGTTCTAGAATGTAATAGAAAGGATAGTTATCTTATATAGATGTACAAATGTGATTTGTCATTACTAACCATCATACCTCATGAATTATATATATAAAGAGGTATTTCTAGTTGTAAAAAGAAGATATTTTTTGGAGCCAAAAAAAAATTGTAATTTTTTAGTAGATTAATATAAGAAAGGAATTCTACAAAGTTTGTTCATATTTTATTATGTGATTTTCTATCATGGTTGCTCTCTCATTTTTTTTATATCATCTTCAAATCTGAATGGTTATTATGAATTCTAAATGTGCATCTTTTAATGCAGATATGTTAATTTGTGCTTATGCTAGATAAGTTGAAATTTCTAAGGTTTACTTCACTTTATTTGTTATTCTTGCATCTGGGCTAATGTTACTTACTTGTAGGGGTAAAATTACTAAATTAAATCTTGTTCTTATTTACATGTTTTCACAGTTTCCTTAGATGTTTGCCTAATGTGTGGTGGGAATTGAGCTTATGCTACTTCATGTTCCATATTGGTTAAGTACGTGTTTAGATGAAATTGGAACTTTGTCATAATGTTTGAAATAAAAGTCAACAACACCTCTCTTTTCTACCCTACCCTTCTTTTCACTCCTTTTTTATCAATTCACCTTAGATTAGTTTCATTGTGAATAGTCATCTTAGTTTAACTTTAGACTTAGGTTTTAAGCATAATTCACTCATATTATCATACTTAATATCAAAAATCAAAGATAAAATATTAATCCATAGTGGCTCCCAACCACCAACTAATATAAATTTATGAAATAGTCAACCTGTTCTACCTCTATTCCACCAAGGATAATAGGATTATCAAAACTATAAAATCATGCAATGGATTTTTGGAATCCATAAATGAGAAGTGTTTCAACACTATATGTTCTTAAACACTATATGAACTTGTTGATACATTTAGGTGCATCAACAATTCTCCTAACAAAAGTGTTTCAACATAAAGGTAGAATGCAATGTGTTTCTCAAGGTATATGAATAGTAGGTCTTATCATAGAAACTAATAGTAATATTCAAACTTGAATAGACATAAAATAACCATTTACACTTCATGATACCTGTTAGAAGGTATATTACTTACACAAATCATGAAAGAGTGAGATGAACACAAGGAAAGATAACTATCACTTTTCATTCAACCATAAAATAATTCACATACTTAAGCAAGAATTTGATAACTAAAAACCATCTTGAAATATTCTATTCAAAGGAAAAATTTATATTCAAATTAACATGGCTTTATCATACCAAATGTAGATGCCTTTCAAGGCTAAAAGTGGGAACTTATATAGAGTAATGAGGAAGAGAGAAGGGCATAGGAGAGGGAGAGAGACAAGTGTCCAAGTGAGTTAAAATCAAGAGATAGGTTATAAAAAAATCCAAATAGACTTCCAAATACATGTGTCTCTCATCTAAAGATACTTTATCACCCAAGTGGCATAGGAGTTAGAAACTCAGCTTGACACCTTGCACAACTCCTCAAAACTACCCTTATTTGCATGTGAGAAGTGACAAATAGGATTTTCAATCATAAATTTTCCATGAAATGATTTTAGACATCTCATTTGACACCTTTCATGCATTTATAAACTTATCTAATTTGAAATCTTAGTGGCAATCATCATATATATGCATAGGTGTCTTGAAACTCCTTCATCTTACATGCCTAGCCTTGTCCAAGTGGTTCAAAACTTGAGTTCATATTATTCAAGGCAATATCTCTCCATAAAGGGCATAAAAATACCTTATTAAACCTGAATCAATAAATTTTGGTTCATGAAATAACTCTCAAGACTCTATTTTTCTCCTTAAGCTCTAATTAGCCCTCTTCTCCTTATAACCCTAAAACCATCTAATATTCATTGTGTATGAAATCGTATGGATTATAATGATAAAATAAGGACATATTTAAGGATCCAATATGGATTTATAATTCCAAGCCAAGTTTTAGGTCCTGAGTGTGAGTGAAAGTATCTTTTTATGCCTTTCTCTCTCCTCATTTATGCCTCAATTAGGCCTCCTTATTAGAATCCTAATGTTCTATATAGATATATTCCAAGTGTTTTAAAACACAAAAAGTAATGTGATTAACTTCACCTATAATGTCACCAATGTCCTTTCCATATTTGGGGCTCTAAGACCCTTTGGAAGTGTGATAACCATGAAATGCTCTTGAAACCTGGGCTCATTTTGAGCCTATCAAAGATTGCCTTGAAAAATAAAGTTTATTTGATCACTTATAAGATGTATTGTATAGGTTTTTAGGGTTTAATAGATGAAATATATCCCAAATGACCTATCCTAATATTTTTCAAGTGTCTAACTATCCAAAACCCTATAAAACACTAAAAATCCTTGAAAAATAAGGCATTTAGTGCCATTTATACAGTTGTAAGTACAGATGAATTACATGGTTGGAACATAATCAGAGTCTATAAAAATTTTAAAAAGGTTATAGGATCAAATTAGGTCATCTCATGTGTTTTAGAGACCAATTATCCACATCAAATCTTTACTAGAGTTTTAGGAGGGTTTAGAGTGGCTTAGGTTATTAACGATTGTTCATAAACCTTAGGACCTCAACCCATGAACCAATTCTAAAAATTTATATAATACTATCCTTAGGTTCTTAGGATTTCATGCATCCTATTCATCTAATACTGAGTGTAAGATGTTGAATCTTGGTCTAAAAATAGGCCATTAGAGAGAGGTTTAAGTTCTTAAACATTATTCATGCATGTTTGAGACTCAATATAACAATTGATGCCACAATATTTTAGTGTATTAACCTCATTACCATTATTGAAAATAATTTTTCTCCATTCAGAGTGTCATGGTCTCAACAAAAGAGTGAAAGTCTTGCTTTAGATTGTACTCTTGCATGAGAGGAGTTTGAGGTGGTATTAAAAGCCTAAATGTCACTTTCCTTATTATCCCCTATTTTTTTATGGTATTATAGGGTATATTATTTTTATATTAACTTATAAAATTCTTAAAACATCACTTTACCTCCAATAAGCCACTTTGTTCATGGTTTCACATATGGTTGCATGTGTTTAGTCTTAGGCTTGTTAGGCCTAGACATAGTTTATCATCATTTCATCCTTTGTTACTAATTTTTAAGGTATTACAAAACTATAATATCAATTTTAAACCATTATCAATATATTTAATTCTATTATACCTCCCCTCTTCATTCTAAATAATTAGTTTTCTCTTAGCAAGACAGGCAGGCTTGTGTATCCATTTGACTATGTGTGCAGGGTCTAGAGAGACATGTTTGGTCATCTTTTTCTATGACCTTTATTTTCAGTTTCATAAACATGAAATGGTTTCATTAACCTATTAATTTACCTTATTTCAACCCTAATTCTCTTCATGTATATTCATCCTACTCTCAAAACTTTAAATTAGCATGATCTTTCTAACAGACCTATAAGTGGTCACTAGAATGTTGGCTTCATTTTAGTGTTTTTAGGCCTTCAATGTAAAATTTTGATCCAAATAAAACCTTATTAATAATTTAATAACATATTAAAATTAATTTTAACTCTCTATGCTCTTTTAATACATTACACTCCACAAACCTACAATCTCTTTCTTACACTTATCTAGACTGGTTGTAGATCATTATTTTGTGAGGTTAAAGTGTTAAGTCCTGCACATTGGCCTTATTGAACTAGGTAATGGCATATTTAAAGTGTAAAACTTCATGTATTATTCATATCTCCTATTATACAAGGTCCATTATATATTTCATATCATCTTTATGCCTATTTACCTTCTTTTCTTCATATACAGGTTGGTATATGAGTATTCAGGACTATACATCCACTCCTCTTAACCCTCATTGATTTTTGAATAAATTATGTGAATTAATTGGTTTTTACCTTCTCATTTTTTCATCTTCACTAAGTTACACTTCCAACACCTATATTTATTTTATGGAAGTTATCTCTTTAAGTTCAAAATGGGGACCTACAGGTCCATAACCTATAGGTCTCTATTATGCTTGTATAACTATTAAGAGGGATTTTATTCAGTCCTTTTGACACTTTGATACTATCAAATCTTCTCCCATTTATTTATCACCCTATATATATTCTTATATACCTCTTGACCAAGCATTATGTCATCATTAACTTTTCTATTTGGTATGTATAGGCCTATATGTATAGTCAATTCATATATAAGGTATATACATAAAAGTTGGAGTTTCTAGTCTAGTTCATGACTTTAGAAGAAAAAAATGGGAATATCAATGTCAAATGGATGTCTATGAGTCTGTGATACCCCTCTCTATTTTTAAAACATCCTAAATATGAACTTATACTCATGAATGCTCACTTATAGGTCTACAGACCTGTGAGTGACTAGAACACATTCCAAGCTTATTTTAAAGTACATATGGATCTCATTTATCATTACTTTGGAATTATAAATTTATAAATATGATCCTCATATTATATCATTAATTTATTATTTCCACTTGGTCCAACATTGGTACTCAGACTTATAGAAGGTTTTTCATGTATAGTACCTATTTTCCAAAGAGCAAGACACTTAGAGACTATAGATAGATATCACATTTCAAGGGAAGAGCACATTAATCCTATGAAATTGAGATATCCTCCATGAAAAATCATTTACTTATAACTTCTTAAGGTGAAAAACATCACAAACCAACCAAAAATTCTTGCAATTGGAATGATATATTCTAAACACTTGAGGCACTTTTCATCTTGTTGAAGACACCTCATAATGTTGAATTTATTGATAAAACTAGAATTTAAAGGAGTAATTTTTCCTCTTAAAACACTCCACAAAACCATTCTCCTCCATCAAAATCTAGCATTAAGAAACAAGAGAAAAACCAATCCCTACTTGAATGGACAAGGCATACTAATGTTATATCACTTTTAACTATTGTTCATAAAGTATGATCTATAAATCTACAAAATAATTCCACTAAATTTAATATCATTAAGAACCCTAAAAATTCTCAAAGTTTTAATTTCCATCTTTCTCTCTCCTAGTCATACCATGCATTTGATTTTTGTCTTTCTAAGCTTATAAAGGTAGTGATGGAGGAGAGAGATGGTTATCTACATATGTTGGACCTAAAAATTGATCTCAATCTTGTATCTTATTCATGGAATCCCAATAGACTCTTTAAAACCATTTTAACTTGAAAATTGATCTTTTAAGGTTGTACAAGTGCCCAAAAGTTCTTATAAAGGGGTATTTTCCTCAATTTGTGTATTGAATTAAAATTTTATTAATCTATGACCATTATCTGACTCATATCTAACATCAAGTATTTTATTATGCTTCTTTAAATGTTTTTCCTTTGGGATGGTACATACAATTCTTTAAATGAGCTCAAAAGGTGACAAAAATGACTTTTTAGTGAATATAAACATTATAAGAGATTAATACATGATAATTATGAGTTTAAATACACATTAAAAACCTCATTTAATGACTCATCACTATGCTAAAACTTTTATCACACTTTACCACACCAAGACTCATAAATGACCCTTAGGACTAGATAAGTACACATGAGACCAAACCTTAGACACAGCTAGAAAATGACTAATATGACCACATAAAGACAATTTAATATCATAAAAATATCATAAAAACACCATATACAATATTTATTAACCCTATGAAAATTTTCAACCTATAGGGGTTGACCATTTTTGACTTGGAGTCAAAAATTGATCAACATTACTTTTTTGGAAAATGGTAACTTATTCAAGTTTACTGGATTATCTTCTTCCTCCTATACTCATGTTTTTATTTCTTCTATTTATGATAACTTATGACATGAAATATTAGTACATATTAATTACAAAAGTATTAAACTTATGAACAAACTTAATATGGTACAAGGTTTGCATGAAATTCTTGCCACTAATTATGTTTGTAGTGGATGTATGGCTAGTAAAATTCAAAGATAATATTTTCCTAAGAATCAATCTTGGTGTGGTAATCAAAATTGTCATTTAGTTTATTTTGATTCTTATTCCCTATTCAAACTCTTTCTATTAATGGTACAAAGTATGATTTAGCTTTTGTTGATGATTGCACTAGGTGACTTTGTATTTATATCTTGAAAACTAAAAATCATGTTTTAAACACTTCTAATGAATTTCATGCCTTTGTTGAAAACCAATCTCATTTTTATTTATGTATATTATATAATGATAATTAAATTGAATATGTTAACAATGATTTTATTTCATACTATAAGCAACATGGTATTAAACATGATAAAATTATTTATTACACACCTGAGTAAAATAATGTTATTGAATGTAAACATATGACTATCACTAAAATAGATAGGTGTATGTTTCATGTTAAAAATATGAGTTATAAATTTTAACCTAAAATTATGTATTGTGTTGTCTATCTAATTAATAAAACTCCTAGTAAAGTTGTTTTAAGTATCACCCATGAAGAAACCTAGAGTGGTAAAAAACCTAATTTAAAGAATTTACATGTTTTAGGTTGTGAATAATTTGATCATATTCCCATCAAAAAATGAAATAAGTTAGGTTATAAATCAAATATTTTTATCTTTGTTGGTTATGATGAATCATCTAAGTATTATAGGGTTTATGATCCTCAAACTAATAAAATCAAGATTAAAATGGATGTTAGAATTGATGAAAATGGTGTAATTTATTGTCCTTCCAATTTAGATTCTCCTGACATAATTTATACTTATTTTCCTTTTGAATTAAGTGATTTTCATAATAATTTTATGCATAATGATATTATTGTTCCTCCAATTCTTTCACCTTCTTCTAGTCTTGCTCTACCAAAATCTATGCTTAAGTAGGCCAAGACTACTCTAGAAGCTTATGGAATTGATGTAGATCTTAATGATACTCGTAGAACTAGGCAATAATTTTGTAATTGAGCTTTGATGTCTAAATTTATGATAAATAATGATCCTCAAACACTAAAACAAGCTTAAGGCCACCCACATTGGGAAAAATTAATGCATGATGAGTAAAACCCTTTGATCTCTAATAACATTTTGGACTTAGTCCCTCTCCTTAAATTACATCATTTGGTAAGTTTTAAATGGTTATTTAAAACTAAGTTCAATTCTGATAATCAAGTTTAAAAATATAAAGATAGATTAGTTGCTACAGGTTTTTCTCAAATTAAAGGAATTGATTATAATGAAACTTGTGCACTTGTGACTAAGATGCCTAAATATAAAGTTGTTTTAACTTTAACTGCTCACATGCATAGGCCTATTTATCAAATAGATGTTAATAGTGATTTCTTAAATGGTAACTTGCATGAAGATATTAATATGTCTCAACCTCCCAATTTTATAAATAAAGGCAATGAAAATCTTGTCTATAAGTTAAACAAAGATATTTATGGTTTGAAATAGTCTCCTAGAGAATGTTACTCTAAAATATATCAATTTTTTGAGCTCAAGGCTTTACTCATAGTTCTAATTATCTTAATATTTTTTTCAAAAACTCTCCAAATGGCATAGTTATCATTATTTTATATGTTGATGACTTGACATAACTAGTATTAATAGTTCAATGATTTCTTGCAGTAAAAATGCTTTGAAGAATACCTTTGAAATGACTGTTTTGGGTCTCTTACATTAATTTTTAGGCATTCAAGTTTGTCAAGAGATAAATAGGATTTCTATTTCTCAATCTAAATGTGTATATGAATTGTTATATAGGTTTAATATGTGAGATTGTAAACCTGTTACTACCCTTTGGGAATTTGGTGTAAAGTTGCCTAATGACATGGAGACTACAAATGTTGATTCAACTCTCTATATACAATTAGTTGGTAGTTTGAATTATCTTACTCATACTCATCTTGATATTACCTTTTCTATTGGATTGGTTTCTCGTTTTATGTCTAAACCTCAAACTACTCATTTTAAAGATGCTAAAATAATGCTTCATTATATTCAAGGTACTCTAACTTTTGGCATTGAGTATACCTTAAATAGTAATTTCTCTTTGATAGATTATTCTAATTCTTATCGAGATGATGATCCTAGTGATCATATATCCACAAGTGGCTATTATTTCTCTTTAGGTTCTGGCACAATTTCATGGAATATTAAAAATCAGATTATTGTATCTTTATCCTCCATATAAATTGAGTATAAAGCTTGTAATCATGTTACCAAGGAATTTATTTGGCTTCAAATACTTCTTGCAGATTTAGGCCACCCTAAAACATTGATTAATCTAATTTTTGGTGATAATCAAAGTGATATTTCCTAAGAAAAAATTTGATTTTCCATGTAAGGTCTAAGGACATTGAGATTCATCATCATTTTCAATGTGAACTTCTTGAAGACAATCAAATTCTTCTCTATTTATGTCTGACTCAAGAACAAATGGATGATACCTTCACTAAGACATTATGTAAAGAAAATTTTGTATTATTTTTTATGATGTTAGGATTGAAGGACATTATCATCAAGGGGGATAGTTAGTAATGTTTCATGCCTTATTTTTGTTTATAACCCCCTAAATAAAGTTTAAGGGGGAATTTTAGGATTACCTTTTATTTAGGATAGTTTATTTATCCTAAGTTCCCTTTATGTGTGTAGAAATTTTTATTTATATGAATTATAAATTCACATAAATCTGGATTCCATGAGGTTTCACTCACCTTTTTTTTACATTTTAGGTTTTGGGGGTTACTTTCAAAATTAACCCATTTCCCCACTTGGCACACACTTCCCTACACTCTCTAAGGGAATAAGCCACAAGTGGCATAGATAAAAAAGTCTTGTAAGGAAATCATTGGATTCCTTATAACTCATATAGTCTTCTTCTTTCTCTATTAAAAGATCCTTCCTCTCCTCATTTACTCACTTGAAACTTGAAGCTCTCTCTCACTTATTTTCAAATTGCTCTTGCTTCTAAATTATAATTATGGATATTTTGGTGACAAGCCTTCTTATAAGATCACATGGGTTTTTCTTAGATACATTCAGTTTCTTGCTTTAAATCTTTTATCTCATTTATGGTTTTCATCTTGAGAGGTAATATTATTTCTTTCTTTCATTAATTTATACACCCTAAATGTCATTGATGAATGTTTCTTCATAATGTTCTCATTTTTTTAAGTTAATGACCTCCGTTGTAGTCTTATTTTTAGTATAAAATGCTTCCATACATATTGTATATTATTTAGTTTCTATTTTGAAAAAACATATCACCTTTTGAAAATTTAGGACTAATGACACCAATAAAACATAAGTCACATTGAGCAAAGGGGAGACCTTTAATAATTGGTTAAAGTGGAATGGTTGCATGTGCCTCCATTTTTGTAAACATCAGACATTCATGATAGGTCCTAACATGATTGTTTGTGTCTTTGAAGATAGCAGTCTAGTAGTAACCTACACTCATAATTTTATGCACCATTATATTTCCTAATAAATGACCACTACCAATATTTTCATAGAAGTTTATCATAATGTCTTCAACTTCTTATTTAGACACACATCTAAGATAAATGACTTCATAGTTTTTTGATAAAAGATTCCATCTATTATCATATAATGGGTTGCTTTCAACTTGAGGGCCCTTCTATGTTGTTTGATCAGTCCTAGACGACAAGTTCCTTGTAATAAGTACTGGATAATGTATTTGTATGAATCATTAGCAACAAACTATGTCTAATCTACTTGCATGATAATTACCTTAGGGTCAACCTATATTATGAATTTAGAAATGCCTTGACCTTTTAATATATTATATAGTCTAATATAAAGATCAAACTCCTACAACATCATTTATTTACCTCTACATTCTCCTAATTCATTTTGAGACAACATGAGATTCAGTGATGGATCCAAAATGATAGCAAAGACCTTTTTGTGCAAGATGTAATGTCTAAACTTCTTAATGTCCTTGATAAGGGTGTAAACCTACTTATCCAAAGTATAGTTTTTTAATTTTGCATAATTTAAGTTAGTGATCATGAATGTAATAGGATGATTTGCATCATATGTTTTATGTGAGTAGTCCTACAATGGTATGTTTAGATGCAAATGAATAAATGTAGAAGTATTTGATGAAATTAGGACTAATCAACATAGGATACTAGGTGATTGTGTCTATTATGTCCTATAAATCTTTCTTGGTTTTAGGTGTTTATTAAATCTTTGAATCACATTTTAAGATAAAATTCAAAGGTCTTACTATTTCTAAAAAACTTGAAATTAATTTACAAACAAAATTTATCTTTCCAAAGAATTATTTCAAATTATTTTTGTTATTATGGAAAATATTTTTTGAAATAACATTATATCTTTGAGAATGAATGGGAATACCTTATTTTGTGATAATATTTCCTAGTAACTTACCTTCAATGAAACTAAAAATGATTTTTTTGGGGTTAAAATAAATGTCATACCTTACGTACCTCTCAAATACTTTATGAAAATGATGTATATATCCCAAACTATTAAAACATTGTTGAATCATCCATATAAATAATTATGCATTTTCATACTAAATACTTAAAAGTAAATCCATGGCACATTAAAAGTTCTCAACTATGTTGATCAAGACAAAAGGCATTCTTTGTAAGCAAAAGTTTCCAATTTAATGATAAATGAAATTTTACTTCTATCTTCCCTATTAACTAAGACTTGGTTATATCCTAAAAAATATATCTAGCAAATACATCATCTCCAAAACACTAATCATGTGGATCACCTCATCTAACAAGTATTTATATTTATATTTTAATTTGTAAAGATTTATAAAGTCAACACAGAGTATATTTTCCATATTTTTATTTTGAATCTTACTAGATTAGTAACCCCACTCAAATTTTAGATAGGTAAATGATTTTTTCTACCAATAATTTATCTACCTATATCCTAATGAGGGGCTCTAATATGGGATTCATAGGACTTTGTCTTTGGTGAAATGGCTTCTATTCCTCCTTGAGGGAGATTTTATGAGTAATGACCCTTGGATCAAAAATTATTAATTCATTATAAGTCATATGATCAGTATTTGTATTATTTTAACATAGATTTTTATTTTTATTTTTATGACATAGAAAAACTCAAGCGACTATTAACAAACTGGGGATGTTCAAGTAATCCCAACTTTACCTATATAAACGTTTGGTATATAGACTATGACCATTCCTAATTAGGGGTAGGCATATCCAAGTAGAACATTCTTTCCAATGAAATAACTCCTTTAGGGACATTATTGTATTTTAGTCTCAAGAAACCATCCTCTCATATTGTATCCTTATTTGAAAATTTTACATCTTTTTCATCTATTATTTAGTTTTTAAACACATTAGAGTTACTCAAAATGTAGATTATATATTGATCATTTAAAATATTTCAAAATTATTCATATTATGTGGGCTAGATGAATAAGGAACTAACTCAATGGAAAACTTATGCAATAGAGACTCATCAAGGAGAGATAGGTTGAAAGAAAAATCTACCATGACATCAACGATGTCATTTTACTCCTTAGGAATAGCTCTGATGTTAAAATATGTTAAATGACTAAATAAGATCCCATGCCCTATGTTTTTAATTTATTAGGTAAGATAATTTATATTTAAACCTAATTTTAACTTGGTTAACAGCTAGTTAAGAATCTCTAAACAATTTTATTTCCTTCACACTATGAATTGAAGAAAACTATAAAACTAAGATGAAGTACTCAATTAAGTAAATTTATTAGTGAAAGGGAATTATAGATAATATTTATTGATAAAATTATTTTCCATGAGGATATGTTAAGGATATTCCCATGCCTAATTTTTTTTCTAACATGACACATCAAATTATAAAGTCCAAAGTGTTATGGAGGTTATTTGTTTCACTTGTTTATCCTTTAGGGATTCAATTTTTAGAGATAAACACTAATGTATGAAGAGAAAAAAATGAATTTCTCCTTATTAGTGTTATCTTAATTGATCACAAATTTCATCCTACATTACATATCTACCCAGATATGATTGGCAACGCCTCTCCAAGGCAACCACATGTGAGAAAATTCAATGGCCATATATCCATTTAGAGTCTTTGACCAATCACAACTTATCAATAGTCCATTATGCTTTATGGATTTATACAAATTGTATGTCAATGAACATCTTAACCCTAGGTTATGATGATAATTACATGTGTATATTTAAAATTTCCCCTATCACTTTAACCTTAGATTTGTCTAATTATAAAACTACTTTGTCATATTTTACCTATGATAATCCCATTTTTTTAAAATTCTAGTAGGAAAAATATTTTTTGAGGCCCATGATTCAACAAGATAATTGTGTAGGTTTTTACTAAAAATCCCAACTATAGAGAGGAAGGAAATAAATTCATCCTTAGTTTTGTGGATAAATACATTGTCATGGGTAATGGTTTATCTATGAGAGATTTAAAGAGTAGGTCATTCTACTTTATGATCTGGGCTAACTTGTAAAGCATGATGTTGGCCTTAATCCTTTTCATTCACTCCACTATATTGTATCCTCTTTACCTAGAGCACTCTATGTGTCTAATGATAGGCATTGATAATTTCCTTTCAAAGGAGGTGGATTATTGTCAACCTTGAGGTTAGGTGGAGATGAAGTGAAAAGTTATGGTTGCTTTTTACTTATTAATGAATAATTATTTATTTGAAATTATTGAAAGGTGTGAACCCCCTCAATATTATCTTTAGGATCATTATCATCTTCAAAAGGGAAATTAAAATTATCCAATACCATAGTATTACTATGAATTATAAAATAACTAAAGGGGTTAAATATGTTTTCATGATTTGGTGGATTGTGTAAAATTTTTTACCCCTCCATTTTCTTCTAGAATACATCAATTACACTATATAATTTAATATAATAAAGTTCATCATGTTGAGTAGTGTTATGCACCCTAAACCAATTGGGTAGAGCCACCTCACAAATATTGATCTCAATAATTATATTAGGTGATGGTTTTGCATTGTTATTATAATGATTAAAGGGTCTATTATACATTTTAAATGTGAAATTTTTGTCTATGTTCTCCCCATTTCTACATATTTGCCTCTGTATGCTTAGAAATTCATTACTAAGATTTTGTACCATATTTTGTATTGAATATAACTTGAACTTTGTGGACACTTGAGTGTAGTAATAAGCAATGTCATCGGGAGTAGTTAGGGCTTAGTTTTGATTGAAACTTATATTTTAAAGGTATCCTTAAAGTTAGACATCTCATGATATAATTTTATGGAAAATTTAGGAACCAATCATAAGTAGAGTCTTGGAATGTGAAAGGGAAAATATGAAATGTCATATCCTCATGTGGGACATTGAGAATTAGTGAAGTGAATTTAAATGAGGTAATGTTTCCTCGGTAGTGCATCCACCTTTAGGTGTGAATATGGGTAGGTACTTCTCAGGGTTCTTTAGTAAATCATGAATGTTCCTAAGAATGTTTATATCAGAACCTAATAACCAAGCCATAAGTATGTACTAGCAAAATATTAAGTTTACTAAGGAACTTGGTTGGGTATTTGAAATTATGAAGCTCCCTTTTTCATATTTAGGTCTCCTACAAGTTTCTAAATCCTAAATAAACCT